>JBBIGA010000132.1:26980136-27013670 GCA_037576975.1 Alestes dentex | reverse complement strand
ATAATTATAATGTGTACATTGTTGTAAAATATTAAATCTGCTTATATTAAACAGAACCAGTCTGTACATAAATACCGAAATAACTGAGGAATCTGCTCTCGTGAGCTATCTAGACACATGAACCAAGTATGTATGACACACACGGAATGAGACGTGACGACCCTAAACTCAGTGTCAGACTGAAGTAATAGAGCAAACATGTAGTACAACTGTGCAACATTAATCTGAAGGTGTGTACGAGAGAAAGGGCACCTCTGAGAAAACTTTGCCAGAAGATGACAATTACAGAGTCCCTGGCACGTCCCGAACCAAGAGCAGAAAACAGAGAGGGGACAGCAGCTAGAGTGGCTCGGATCAATTTCGTGCGCTCCAAAATATCCCTAAACTGAGAGATGGGGGATAAATAGAAGGAGATCACTGTGTGTTTGTGTGTGTGTGTGTGTGTGTGTGTGTGTGTGTGAGTGTGTGTCCTTAGATGTGTCAAAACAAAGGTCCCACAACAGTTTGTTTGCTCAGTCCCCCTGGCAACAAACCCTTAGGCCACGCCGAGCACTTCGCCGCTAAATACCTGCGTGTTATCTCTGCCCACAGCCACTAAAAAGACATATCAATTCACAGGGAAAGAAAAGGGGAAAAAAGAACAATTTCTCGAATGGAAGAGGAGGAAAAAACAAGTAGGAGGAGGCGCTGAGGTGCCGGGAGGTAAGAGTGACGTGCAGCAGCCCACTAACACGCTCCGCAAAATAAATATAGGTACTTCCAGGTTTAAACTGAAAGTGGGTTTGCTTTAAGTTGCTTCTGTTTTAAGCAACAAGGTGAGACACATACTTACGAGTGGAGCAGTAAAGCTGAAGTAAAAGAATGACCGTACGCACTGCTCTAATCAGCCCTCGGCTATAAATAAAGCCGCAGTTCATCTATACGTCGGCTGAGTGGTTAAAACATGACTAACTTCCCCATTCACACACTCACTCAGTGATAAACGACCCACCTTTACACATTAAAACACACCGAGCCAGACACAAACGGACACACGAAAGGAAAAAAAAAAAAGGGCACTTACCATATTCAGGATAGTCGAAGTTAAATCCTCTCAAGCATGTAACTTTCATAATATTACTTAACTCTGCCTGAAAATCATCAGAAGTAAGCTGGCCTGTGGGAAATAAGCACTAAAATAAGTTTGGTAAAAATAAAATGAAAAAAAAAAAGCCTTTTTGTCTTTCAATCATGTGCTAAACTCCTTGACATGTAATCTGTCAATAGTTTTTGCAGCCGAGATAATGCCGGCTGCCACGAGTGAAGTTGATTGGCAGCTCGGCCCGGGCCCCTCCTCCTCGTGGTTTGACAGGGGGTAGGTGAAAGAATACAGAGGCGGCCCCTTTGCTCGCTCGCTCCTGCCCTTCTCTCTCTCTCTCTCTCTCTCTCTGGTTTTCTCTCATGCACATACACACCACACAGGCGCACCAAGCAGTTGGCGATAGGAAATTACGGAAGAGCAGGAACTGGAGCAGACTTTTTTTTTTCCTCTCCCCTCCCTCCTCTCAGAGGGCCGGCCTTTTCGTCTGTGCGCCTTTCAACTGGCCCGGGGGCGGGGCCTGGCCGCTCTCCATGCAAATGAGGAGGGAGGGAGCCACGGGCCGGCGCTGGAAACGCATCTACATGGCTCATTACATATTTTGTGTTCTAGAATTCTTGCAAAAGCAAAACAGAAGTCATTTTGTTTTTCATTTCGGCGAGCCGGTGGCTCATGGCAGGCGCTCGTCACCAAGGCAATTTTACCAGCGTTACATCCGAGGCAACGGCGGGCTCGCACAATCCGCCCTGACGTTTAATAAGTGTCCATAAACTTCAAACGTAAATAAAGGCGTCCGTGAAGATGTGAGGAGCAAAATCAGAAAGTGAGAGACTTTGGGAGGGTGGTTAAAGAAAACATCTGATAAAATAATGTACGCAACGTCAAACAAATAAAAGAAACTGATAAAAAATAACAAAAAAAAAATACCCTCACAGTTCTAGAACCCTCAGATTGTTAAAAGTGAGACTGAAATTGCTGGCCAACTGGGGCTTCAATAATAAAGAGTACTCAGATGGACTAAGTAACCTTATCCTGGAACAGTTGGCTGTAAATTACGAGGAGAAAAATAAGCACCATCCCAACCATTCCCTGAACACCTCTCTTTCTCTTTCTCTCTCTCTCTCTCACTCTCTCTCTCTCAATCTCTCTCTCTCTCTCTCTCTCTCTCTCTCTCTCTCCCCTGGTCACTCCCTCTCTCTTTCAGTGCTCGTCCCCTCCTCTCTCTGTGTCCCTGTCCCTCTGATAAGGTATCAGTTTTCATTGTAATTTCAGGTGAAATGATAAACGGCAGCCGTTACCAGGTGGCAATGAATACTTTATAAGACAAAGCCCTTATTTGCCTGGCAGTTTCTTTCGTCGTGGCATGCAAAGTGCTCCCAGACATTTCCAACATATTTCTTATATTAGCATAATTCCGCACAGAAAAATAAATTCCTTTTTCAGCCACAATTTACAAACACCGTGCGGAGACAGCGAGCAAAACGAATGCGGCGCAGGAAGTGCACATAGTTCTGCTGTTGTCCAAAACACAAGCACCTAAAAAAAAACAAAGTGCTGAAAAAAAAAACAGCTTTCGAAAAGGGGAAATGCACATTTTAGGTAATGGTTCATAATTCTGTGAAATGAGTCAATCCCTAGTTCCTGTTTGCTAACTGCTGTCTGACAGTACAGTATGCACAAAACAGGTTTTGGTTGATTCAGTAATTAGGACAGTGAGTCATAATCAAACAATGGTTATGCGTTCCCACCTTTAACCAGCGCCTCTGAGGGGCGAGCCCACGTCAGTTCTATGGCACCTCTCTCACTCAGCGTGGAAAGTCATCATATCACCCATCCTTTCACAACTTTTGGAAGAAAAAAAAATGCTTACGGAGAACAGCAGACTCGATCAAAATCGGAGCCTTTTCTTTTTTTTAAACTTCCGTCAGATGGAAAGAAGTACATATGTTCCTCCCTAAAATGGAAACTTACAATATACCCTCTTAAAAAAAAGAAAGGTCCCTTCACTGGTTCTTGGCTTGGATGTAGGGTTTCAGGAAAACCCTTAAACTGAACTTCTTCAACTTTGAGAAGGTTCTGTGAAAAGGGGTTTTTATAGAACCATTCACTAAGAAATGGCTCAAAAACTGTTTCTTCTTTCAGTCTTTTTCATAACCACATGCCTTTGTTTTACACCGAAAAGGAGGCCAGTGAACCAGAACTCAAAATCCTGTGAAGATAAAAGTTCCCCTCTGTTTAATCGCAGCACCGTTGCAGGATAATAGGAAGTTTACTGAAATTCCTAAGCAGGCAGATCGAGCTAAACGTATGCTTTGGCAAGCAGCGGTAGGCGATTTTTTTTTTCTGCTGCCATCTCTGTTTTTCGGAGAGGAGCTGAATGGCGTTTGATGTGGCCCATTATGATGGTATGCTTGGGGCATGGGGTGGGAGGGCGAATGGGGTGGGAGGGCGAATGGGGTGGGGGGGGCGCGATGTGACATGGCAGGGCCGCATCAGTCAAAGGGCCGCGGAGGCCAGACGTTTAGCCGCCCCTGACCGCGCACTCCAGGAGGGGCTGGTCTGATGGCCGCCCGCTCCGAGCGCCTCGCTCCGCCGGGACAAAAGCCAGCGCCCAGTTGAAAGATGTGAATCGAGGAGGCTTTGTGGCCGAGGCCCGGGGCCATGCGGAGTGAGAAATCTGACCTTTGCTGCGAGTTACATAGTGTTTGAACCCTCTCCGCTGTCTCAGCCAGTGGGGCATCGCAGACCGAGTGGGCAACTGTGAGGTGGAGTCAAAAAGACCAGGAGGAGGAAAAAAAGAGAGAGAAAAAAGGAGAGACAGAGAGGAGTATCATCATCCTTCTTGACTGAAAGAAAAAAGGGTTGCCCGTTGAGACGATTTTTTTTCACCATTAAAAATAAAGCCTTTTTTTTCTCCTCCACCCCTTCAGCCTTTTTTTTTTTTTTTTTCCTCAAGTCTCGATCATAAAACTGATAGGAAATTGAATGTGACAAAGCTGGGAGTGTGGCACAGGGCTTTGAAAAGAAGGCCAAAGAAAGTGTTTGCCCTTGTATTGTTCTAGCGAGGCTGTGATGCTGGATATTATTCCCCCTCACGTCTGCTTAGATACCATTATATATTTATTTTTTGTTCCGGGGGGGGTACGTGTTGCATACTAAAATTAAGTATACATCCAGCAGTGGCAGCTGGAACTTATCACTGACTAATTGGCCATTGCTCTGATTACTCATGGTAGTGGTCATAAAAGCAGAAATGTCCTGATTAAATTACTTTATCAGTTTTGAGATTCTAGTCCGACGCAAAGTGTGCAGCATGTTTACGAACGTGCATGTGCGCCGCGCGGTCAGGTCACACGCCACGTCTGCAACGGCACATCGTTCTGGCGGTAGGCAACCTCAGCTTCACTTAAAAAAACATTACTTATTGTCAAAAGCATTTTTTCTTGACGCAGCTTTCATCCCCTGCCTCTAATCATTATGTTTCAGTATCTCTCCCCCGGATGCAGACAGTCCTAATGCAATCTTCCTAATTTCGGTCCCACACAATCTGGTTTTAAAACAAAGAGAGAAAGGGGCACATTTCTGAGGGCCCTGACCATAATCGTTTTAGACAGATAGCTTCTCCCATCGTAGATGAGCAAATATTTGTAAACCAGCTATCTAATGGAAAATTATAGTGAAATTAGAGCGAAATTCATGACGGAGAAATCTGATTACCTCTAATTTTATTATGCCATCTTAGCCCACACAGCATATTTTTGTACAGTTTTTTTTTCCATAAATACCTATGCCAGGGGTCCCGGTAATCAAATAAAATTGAAATTCATCTCCCCATTAAATTCAATTAGATGCAATTTCTAGAGCCTATCAAAGATTTTAATTACTAAATTATAAAATTCTCTGAAGCCAAATTGAGGGGGAAAAAATGACATCCTTGCATCTAGGGGGTGGGGGGGTGGGGGGGAGTAACAAAAAAAAAAAAAAAACATAAACCATGAAAGGAAATTGTTGATCCAAAAAGATATCCAGTGGTAAATGGAATTAGCGAGGCACAGGCTTATTCAGCGGCTCTGGGTGGGGAGTGACGTGTGCGAAATGCAGGCTCCTGGACTGGAGGAAATGAACTTAGCTGAGGTGCGCTCGGCCTCTAAACGTCTGCCCTCCGAGTTATTATGCCGTAATTGACTAATTGACACCTTAATTTCATTTATGGGCTCCTGTGTTGAGGAGGCAACCTCTGGGTACCGAGGTGGTCCTAAAAGAGAACATCCAGCCAGCATCCTGTGTGCAGGTGCTTGGGAGGCCCAGCCTTGTCCCTTCGCACCATCATTATGAGCGTGCTAATTAAGTGGGGATAAGGAACATAGCGGTTTAGCATAAGTTTCTGCAATACTGTCCTCTTGCTCAGTAATCTCCAGCGCCTGCTAATGCAAACAGCTGTGCAAGTTTAGTCATGCAGATGTTAACAGAAGCACTGGAGCTGGTCATCAAATCACTCTTCTGACAAAACTTACCATGGATTCAGGACAGATTCTGGTGATCCAAGTGATGAGAAGTGTCACAATGGAATTGAATGTCTGCACCCAGCCCTGTGACCAAACTTGGAGGAATAATCCAACCTTTTCAACCCCGGTCTCCACCTGTCGCATCTGTGTCTAAAGTTGATTGCCATGAACAGCAATTTCAACAGGTTTCCGTTTACTTAGAAAACAGCAGAAAACCTGTCGACTCAAAGCACAGTTGCTTCAGCACCTGCTCACTGCTGTCCAGCGTAAGTACGTTTTGAATCAGTGGGAGTTTTATTTCAGTTCTTCTTTATCCTCTGTGGTAATCGACCCAATTAGACAGACGCAGCAGAGAGGTTAGCTATGTTTGCAAATATGAACTCCGGATTTATTAAGATATAATTCGGATCACACGTTCTGTTCTCTTATTATTAAAATAATTCTATTGATTATTAAAATACACTTCCTGGGGCTTTCTTTTCAGCCACTTTCTTGACAAAGTGACCACACAACATGAGCTCAGGGCAATTTTGCGGCAAAGTTCTTTATTTCACGTCACACAAACACAAGCACAAAAAAAGGCCTACTCGTTTTTCAAACTGCAGCAGAGATCAAACGCCGCTGCTACCTTTGCACAAAAGTCTTCACAATGGGACAGTAGTGGGGTCCCGGGTCACCCACGATGCTGGTTTCCCAGCCACCCCCTGCTATAAGCCAATGGAGGCCTAAAACAACAGCCCAGCAGCAGCTTGAGAGGACTACAAAGCAGCGGCTGAAAGGACACCTGCTGCCTTTATTCACTTAACGCTCTTTAACTACTCCCTGTGTTTGTTTAAAAGCCATATACTAAAAAGACAACCTTCAGATGCAGGACTGGGCAGTGATGAATAAGATAAACGCGGGCGTTAATTGTTTCTGGACACACATCTTTCTGGGGCTAAGGGAGGAGAAGAGGCTCCGTTCTGGAAGAGTCTGTGTGAAGCTGAACAGGAGCTCTGATAGAAGTGGCTCGGTAAACATTACTAAACTGAAACTTTAATCTGCTTTTTCCATACTCAAGCTGGCTGGGTATTAAAGATAATCTTTTTTGTGTGTCATATGGCGGGAGATATGGATGGAGCTAATTTTTAGAGACAAATCTGATATTTGTCAACTGGTTGAAAAAACCTGGGGATTTTCCCGCTAATCCTCGCCCGGATGTGAAGGCGCGTTAACAGCAAAATGCAGATGGTGTGGAGCGCCCGGAGAGAGCCCAGCCCACAGCGCAGTGCAGACGTCCAGGCCTGCGCTAGCCTTAAAGCGGCTCAGCACAACCTGCGAGAGCCTAATGCCTCAAACACACTCCTCGCAGCAGTCACATGGCCAGGCCGTTCCACTCTCCCCAGCCTGCTCTCCTTTTATTCCATATGTTCTTCAAGCCTCTTCTTTCTCTTCTGCTTCTTCCTTTTGTCTGCTGAGCTAACTTTTCATACGTGTATAGTTACAACACACATTTCATAAATCAACGCTTAATAGTTGGCAGTATAAACTATCCAGTAACTGCTATTAAACTAATGTGCAATATGAGCATGAGGAATTGATGGGAAAGTCCACATACAAGTTTACGTGGGTAACTCCTGAAGTTTTTTTTTTTTTTTCTACACTAATCAAATGTAATAACTACAATAATTACACATTTATTACCATGGTGAGTTACACAAAGAAACACATTTACCCTGGATTTACATTCTGTATCCTCAGCTTTGAGCCTGACTATTTTCATTGGGAAAAATACAAAGGCTGATTTTTCTTTCAACAAAACAAGACTACAGGAAAACGGCAAAGCTTTATCGACTGAAAGCCATTACAAGATTATTTTCTCTTTTACTTCTGAACAAAAAAAATAGTGTTGATTGAAGGTAGAACCTTCAGACTGAAATCATCAGCTTATTTCAATGGACTGTGAATGAGAAATAGTTCAAATTCAAATTTTTGGATCGTCTAATAAAATGTAATGTGGTAAAACCAGCTTAAATAATAATGTCAGTGTGAGTGGGCGGGGCTAAACTTCACAAAAGCTGAACGGATGGATATATTAGATTCGATTTTCCTGACATTCACCAAAACAGTCCTTTCAAAACTGGATGTTTTAGCAGCTGAGGGTCTATACATGGACAGGGGAGTGAGTGACACATTAGAAACTGTAACGGTGTTTACATACTACATCAAACGCTTTTATTTAAATAAGTGAGGGAAATTTAGTTATGGCCCCTTTAGGGATCCTCTCTTTAAACCAAACGGATAAGATTTCATTTTATATTATATTTCATATCATTTTCTCGTTTCACTCCTGAGATTTGTTTGTGACAGTAGAGACCAATTTGTCCTCGTGCCAGTCTGTGGGCCTGCTGCTTGCAATCCTCCATTCTGTTGCTGCTTGTATTTTTCCCATAATCACTGCTTACAGCTTCATTTCTTCAGTCACATGCCAATCAAAATGATGTTTTCTTCTCTTCCATCTCCCCTGGGGGTCTGAACACTCTCCTTGGCCTATGCCCACCCGCCGGCTCCATGAGGTTATATCTAAACTTGCTAACGAGGGTCATCTCTGTCTCTGAGACACAGCGACCAAGAGAACAAAGCTGTGCCATATAATGTTTCAAAAATGGTGGCATGGCTGCTTTAGCACTAGAATGCAAGGTGGTGGGGCACTATGAACACATTCTTTGACTGCTTTGTAGCTCTCAACCACATTCGACATTCTATTGATAGCTCTTCAGAGGCTTCACAAACATCGGGTTATGTACTGTATGCGCACAGGTATGCGGGCTTCACTTAGAAAGGGAAGGGGAAAAACGCTAATGTGCTAAAAATGCAGCACAGCATGGCCTTCAGCGAGGGGACAGAAGAAGGGAGAGACCCTCGGATTACAGTGCTGAAGGGAGAAAAGAGGCTCTACATTAAGCTCCATATAAAGAGACTTGATAACAGGCCAGCTCACAAAATAAAAAAGGCTTTTTAAAATGTTATATACTCCCCTCTCGTAAGCTCAGGGGCCTTTGCAGAGTGACTGTGGGACAGAGGGAGACCGTAAAGGTGAGCGGTATGTAGTGCTCCACAAAAAAACAGGTTCAAATCAGGATCTCGATTCACCGATCAAAAGGATTTTATTTAGGAGACAGCACAAACACCATGACAGCACAGTGACCATAGTGTCACCATGTCACCGACACAACTGGGCATTTTTTTTTCAGTGGCAGCTAATTAAAGCACAACTAGAAGATCACATGCATAACTATGAAGCTAATGAATTAAACGGATAGCAAACAGCAAGCTTTCCACTTTGAGCATCGCCTGAACAATGGTAGAAAAGACGTTCAATCACAATGTTCCAGTTTCTGGTTTACTGTGACCTGTGTGCTACCATAATCAAATACAAAATACTTGCTTGTTGCACTACTACCACGTGGTTTCTGATATAAAACAAACTCCCATTGGCCTCATTTGTGCTGTTGGAAGCGTGCAAATCTGACTAAAGTGACCCTAATGATAAGACAGAAACAGAAGACAGAAACCCATTCTTTATATTTGAAACAAATATTCAAGGTTTTGCATACTTACCACCCCAACATCATCAGGATGTTGTACATGTTCCACTGCAACATGGGTACTGTTGAGTCTTTCAAACACAAAAATTCTAAGTATGAATCCTGTAAGGTCTCAAGGCTCTCTATAGACGGCAACTGACTTTTAGCTCAGTTGGTTTCTGCATGTAAAATAATTTTAGCAATTATTTCATAGTCATTCATTCATTCATTCATTCACTTATTCATTTAATAGTTGTTTATACTGATGTGTGACTTTTATTACTATACAAGCATTGGCTTGTTGAACATTCTACATGTTTATTTTACATATAAAATGAATGCAATAACAGCTCTGAAATATCATGCGATTAAATACTAGAACTAGTCACATCCTTAAAAAGCCCTAAAGGGTTAATTGAACAGGTTATCAGCTATGTTAACCCTAATCTACTTCCAATCTTTTGCTTCCTTTTTTGTGCTCCACCGTAGAGGCTGTATACCATAATTCTTAACCTGTGTCAAAGAGACCGATTTTTAGAGGTCTAAATGTGTGAAGTGCAGAACTATTTAAACGAATAAAATGAAGAAAAAAAAAAAGAAATGAAAACATGAGCATGTCCAATGAGAGCGCAAGGCTTCGAGTCTTTTTTTTTGCCACTTACTGCAAGTAGCACACCATCAGAAACAGGTACAAAATACACTCAATATTTAAGTGCACAGAGTGGATTGGAGGACAAAGCCTGGATCTGGGGCACTCCTAATCCCTAATGAAATATAACATTGCTGACCTCTTAGCAGATATAGAGGGCTAGGGCAGTCATCCAGGTAAAGAGATCAGAACTGAGAGCAGATACTGAGCTAGAAGCTGCACGATTCCAAATTACAGCTATGCAGAAAAACCTTATTCTGCACTTCCTATTTTCCTTACTGTCAATATGTTTTTTTATAAACCAATTACTAGCACTCAAAGCTCTCTGGTCAATGTGCTTGTAACTGGACTCCAACAAGGGGCCATTTTGACAATCTTCACATGCACGGTCATAAACTAGAACAGAATGATTAGCATGACCACGGGCAGCATTGTACTGGGCAAAACAGACCGTTGCTCCTGGCCGCGGTCTCTGTTCTTGTCAGGGCTGATACTGTGTTCTTCTTTACTGTCTGGCATCAGTTGCCTTGTGATTGCATTACTTATTTTTCTAACCATGCCTAAGAATCCATATGACATCGGGGATATGTCCGAATTTGAGGCACAAAATGGGAAACCGCTCTGAAGCTGATTTATATTGCACATACATTTGTTTCACAAAGCAAGCAGAGTTGACATCTATTGATCAGCCGCTAGTGTAGCTAAGGAGGAGAAAAAAAAAATGAAGTTTATGTTATGAGGACTATGAAATTCAGCAATTTTTTTTAACCTTCAGAGATGCTTTGCATTCGACTGTGAAATAAATAAATAAAGGCAGGCTGGAGAGGGGGAAAAAAAATCACTAAAGCTCTTTTGGTGTAATTGGCTGAATAGCAAGGGCAGCAGAAAATTTACAGGCAGACGCCAGTGTGAAGGGGACTGGGTCACAGCGCAGAAGCCAGAGCTCAGCACGGCCTTGTCTGCTCTACACTGCTGCCTCTGGCCTAATACTGCCACACACACACACACACACACACACACATTAATACAGTGCTGCCTGATTTACAATACAGAGCACTGTATGTTTTGTCAGACCAGTACAGAACAGTGACACATAACCAAAATCCACCAAGAGACTGAAAGGAAATCCAATCAAACTGAGAGCAGATTGTGGCTGAGGAGACGAAATAGCGGGTGAAGCTGTCAGAGGTGAACCAAGCTGGTGTGGAGTTGGGGCAGCATCACCATAGCTTAAAATACCTGCCTGAAACTGGTAAGACCATAATGACAGACAACATAACTGATTGGGTTTGGACATTGTTTCTCAAATATTTGCAGGACTCAGTTTCAAATAGTATGTACACATTTCTCATCTGCCTCCACAGACGTCTCCTACATTTAACAGATCTCCCCTGAAACAGTTTACAAATACTTTATGACAAACCTTTTTATTCATGACATTCAGACTTATAACAGCTGAAGAGATTATAATTAACTTCAGCTGCGTTTGTAATTGCTGGCATTGCCACAATGTGAAGCAATGGATTAGTCAGACATCAAAAGGTACACAAATAAAGTCAATAGCTGAAAATGTTTCAAAATGTAAGGTCTGACTGAAATCCTAGAGAGAACCTCTCACAGTCCTGAGCAGGCAAACTGGGTACAGCTTAAAATGTGTGACTGAAACCGCTGGGACCCAGTCCCTTGGGTATATTTGATGATACAAATATGTGTTTAAGCCTTGGGTCATGTTCAAAACTCTCCCTTCTCCAGTAGTTTTCTCACTACTGACTACCAGCAGTGCAGAGCGTGAGAACAGTGAAGTACGGAGTGTTTACCTAGACTCAAATATTTGTGAGGTTTTTTTGAAAGCATTGGTTGATGAATCCCCTCTTTGAAGTGGGATTTAAACCTAATATTGTACATTGGACATTGATTATATTTTCATAGCATATTATTTTATATTGTCGTATTTTATATTGTTATATTGCAAGGGTAACCACTGCTATCCGGTCATGGTTTCATAATGGACCAATCTGTGTTGGGTTCAGACAAAATTTTATGGGTCTCAGGTTGGGTTTGGATGCAAAGCACAATGTTTTGTGTTGGGTTAGGATGGACTGTATTTTGGTCCAAAAAATCAGGCCAGACTAAAGCTCTGAGTCTGAGAGAATGCTCAAAAAACCTGTGGCTTTATCTCCTCCGCAGACCAGTGAACCAGGCCATGTGACCACCATGTGGGTCAGGCAGAAGGCTCTGGTGCAGTGGGGGGAGGTAGAGACGGAAGGGGGAGAGAT
Source organism: Alestes dentex (assembly GCA_037576975.1). Lineage (NCBI taxonomy): Eukaryota > Metazoa > Chordata > Actinopteri > Characiformes > Alestidae > Alestes > Alestes dentex. Next base: position 27,001,596 of record JBBIGA010000132.1, on the reverse strand, counting down.
GGGGGAGTTTTTGATGGAGCTGTTGAAAACAGGCGAGCAGTAACCAGATTAGATCAATAAAGATCATTTCTATAGCTGTCTTTCGATAGGACTCTGAAACATGATGGAGTAAGCGAGCACACCACAAAAAAAGGACGATAACAACAGGGGGGGAGGGAAAGACTGAGAGAAAGATGGAGGAATGGAGATGAAGAGACTCTGTTTTGTTTGAACAAAGTTATGAAGGTCATAAAAAAGCTTGGGTGGAGCTAATCAAACAACCAAGTCCATGTGCAAAGCATGAGAATTTACAAAGTGCCAGAAATGAGTGTGAGCATAAGAGTATTCGGCTGCCGTGCTGTTTGTTTTAAACCTGACATTACAGCTACAAGAGAAGGTTCTGAGTCTGTGATAGCTGACAGCTGGTTTAGGAAAAGGCAGGAAATATGAAACCCAGTGTCAGTTGTTGAAATAAATGTTGAAAATGTCAACTCGGAGCCCGGGCTGGACCGACGCGAGGAGCTGAAACTCAAGCCCAGGCTGAGGTGGGCTCAGCAGCAGCTTCCCCACACTGGAGGCCTTAAGGGATCTCCCTGCTGCTGCTGCCTCCGCGGCGGTGTGTTTGACAGTGTGCTAAAATATACAGAAACCAATACGGTGCCGGCCTTTTCTGTAATTTATCAGCCGATAATAGATATTAATGTGGAAAGAGCCTGTCGTGCAACAGACACTCGTGAAATGAATTAGGTTCCTCTAATGCACTCGCTTCTCAGATCTTCAAAACTTCTCAGTGTTTCATTTTACCTCGGCTTGTTCCTCCTCACCCCACCACAAACGTCCTGCTTCGAGCTCCCTGGCAAGGCATAGCACACCATGTGCAATAAAGCAGCGCAACTGCCACCGAGCCGGCCTGTTTCAGTTTGCGAACAGAAAAGGAAGCAAATCTGCCTAAAAGCGCCGAATGACGCAGACTGTAGTTTTCATATGGTGCACAAATCACGCTGATGTCAGCTCGCCGGCCTTGACCTGTGAAATATTTCTGCACAGGATGAGCCCTGTCCTTAGCCAAACGCATCGAGTCGTGGTCCTACAGCGATGGCACATTTGAATATTAGGACTGGGGTGTGAGCAGATGAGCCCCAGCGGTGATGGATCCCCAGTGGGCTGATGGCTGTCTCTTTAAGTGACTTTGACCAATCTTTCAACCAAATCCTCCATTTTGTCATGCCGTCCATTCAGCGTGAAACCAAGACAAAATGGGCCTGGTGACCTTTCCGTTGCCTAAAATTGAGATATTGGCACCGCTGTTCATCATTTGAACACTTTTTCTATAAATATGAGCATTCAATATCTTTGAATGTCTAACCTGGACCCATTAAACCATGACACTGTATCCCTGCTTACAATAATTATTGATCATAAGCCAGCCCAGCCCGCGCATAAGGGTCCCTTTCAATTGATTTTCTACTGCCGGCTGCAAAAAATATATATATAAAAGAGTTCACATGAATTAAAGGCTGTTTTGCTTCAATTCATCTAAGCAACCAGACAATAATTTCATGTTACCAGGGAAACATGATAACACAGCTTCTGTGTTGCTCAACAATCAATTAATTTTATGCTTTGCACCGTTGTTTACCCTCCCATTAAAACCTGAAAAGTCAGTTTAGCGCCCTTTTTTTCCACCAGCGCTCTACTTTTCAGGGTTTTGTTGAATAAATCCTGAAATACAAAGGAGAGGCAGAGAGGAGCCAGATGGCTGTGTGCAGTCGAGCTCCGTAGGCAGACAGGGCCTTTTGTTAGCATGCAGAAATTCAACAAGCCATGTCCCGTTACCAATAGGAGCTCTGGTTTTGATGAAAGAATGGTTTTTGTTACTATAATGCCAATGAAAAGCATGGCAAAGCGCTCACTTTTATCCCTTACAGTCATATGCACTCATCTGGATTTTTCTTTTTCTCTGGATCCAAACATTTAGTCCAACATTTGGCAAACGACCGGTAACTGACTGGTCCCTGACCAAAATGAACATCAGATCAGACACTGTTTATAGTAAAATAAACACACCTATACTATACTATGAGTGCCATATACAGTGTAATACTATAAATAGTGTCATTTGATCACAGAGTCACACACCAATAGCTAAAACAGTATTTTATTTATGCATGTACATATCAATAGTGAATCATGACCAAGTGAAATTCTAGAAGTATGTTGGCACAAAGCTAACGGCAAACCACATGAATATTTTTTGCACGTTCTAGATTAAACATGGATACTGGAAGCTTATAAAAGACATGACCCCAGGTTTACAACGCTTTCCATAAAGAGCCCTTACGCAGTTGTCCATTTCTTACATAAGACTAGATCCTCGATAGATCCCAGTTCATATTCACAGTCTTTACTGAATCCAGATGCTCCAGAAGTCGTGTTTTATGAAAAAAATCATTCCACCTATTGTAAATCAAATCACAATTTGTGGATTCCAGTGTCATTTCCTAATTATGTTGGTGGGTGATTTGACATGTTACCAGTCCAGCTCCTGAAGGCCCAACCAATAGAAGAGCTTGACTACAACTACCCACAGGCCATTCAGATCTTAACTAGGAGTTGCACTACAATACTTGCAGAGTTTAAACACAATTATGATTCAGGAATGTACAGGAATGTACTTTTATTTCATGAAAATGATTAGGCTTTCTCTGGGTACTCCAAGGGTATACCACAGAAATATTTTACATCGAATTAAAGCAGAATAGATCAATAAAACTAATTCTGTAAAAAAAAAAAAATGCTATTAACTGAATTTTTAAAAGTTACGTAGACATTCATCTACATTTGTTTCCCAGACAGCAGAGGCATTACAACTTACACATCTCCCCTAAATGCAGCCAGGCCAGTCCAAAGAGGGTAAAGGGATTAAATTACGTGGCCCAGTGAGCTCCAAGTAAGTTGTGGGCTAATCTTGCCTTAAAGACCACTGTACACTGACCCAGATGACTTCAACAACACAACTACAGCACAGAGAAAAACACCCCTGGAGCTGTTTCAGGTGAGCGGGTGGCCTGGCTGTACACCCATGTGCACACAAACACAGATTATCATATCAATGCACACGTGCGCTGCCTCTTATTCAGCTGAAAAAAAGCTCTGTCCTCTCAATAGAGCTTTATGATTCCACCCCAAGAGCACAACCATCCAGAGGACAGCGTGCAGAATGAAACGAGGAGGTGTGCTGAAGAGTTTCACATGATCACAGCTGTTTGTTTATCTTAAGTTGTAGAATTCTAGAAATACTGGTTAAACCGAAAGCAACTTATGGGCACCTAACACTCGATTTACTCAAGTGAGTAATCCAGCCTGAGTAAAAATGATTTCTCCTGCCCTCTGTTCCTAAACATCTTCAAATGAAAATATAGTATCATTGTGATAATACAGTGGTGAATATCTTAATGCTGAAAGTCTACAGTTAACCTGATCGAACAAAATTCATCTTAGATTAATGCTGCCCAGTATATTGTTTGTTTACTATTACCATGAAATTGTCCTTTGCAGGACTGGTACAGCAGGGGGTTTGCAACACACAAATAGACTCAACTGCATCATATTTTTGGAAGCATTTTGACCAGTCACATTTCCTGATGGATCTTCCAATGTGGGTGTTTTGATCAAGGTATTCATGAATTCATTGATTCCACCAAAAGTAAAATCACTTTGACAAACAATGCAAGACAACCTAAATCTTGTTATAGATTCACTAATGCGTTTCTAATATACTGCAGCCACAATATGCAGCAATATGACTGCAATACTGATATTTTACATGTCTCTTAGTGCCGTGTTGTCACATATTTGGTAAAAAAGTTAAGGGATGCACAATAAAATCGGCATTATAGCAGAACATTATTTTGGCACAAATGTCTACGTGTTAATCACTTTTCTGCGTCTCTGCAAAAAATTTTACATTTCTCTGTAATGCAAATTCAATTAATTCCAATTTTCATAAATGTTTAGATATTGACATCGACAGATATGCACATGAAATCGGACACTGGCGTAGACCCACAATTCCTGTACCGTTGTACCCCTATTCATGAGACCCAGCTGTGCTGCGAACCTGTCCACATTCACACCTTAAACGATGCTTCGTTCCAAACAAAACAGCCTGAAGCACAGAGAGACACAACACTTTAGAGCCCTGTCAAAGTTTGCCGAAGCCTGCCAGTCCAGGGGAGCCTTTTGATTGTAAATAATAAGATGCTCCATCTTTCAAAGATGTACTTTTCCTAAAGCATTGTTGATTGCCCTGTGTCCATTACTTGGAAGGATTATGATAATATTCCACATTGTGCTCGGCGTGATGCACAGGAAATTCAATACTCAAAAGGTTAATGCAATCAATTAGGATGACAAAGGAGTAAAGTAAAACCCTCCTGCTTGCTGAGAAAGGCGCAGGGGTGGGGGGTGGGGGGGCATTGAAAGCTTGAATGGATCTGCCGAGAGAAAAGAGGCACTCAAAATTCGAGAGAAAAGAGAAAAAAATGTCATCTATTCTGTATATACTCTTCAAAGCCAACGGTTGCTCACAAATATACACACACACACACACACACACACACACACAGAGCAGAGGTGAGGACAGAGAGAGGGAAAGGGGGAGAGAGAGGGAGAGGGAGAGAAGCAAGCAGGGTAAAGAGAGAGAGAGGGAGAGGCAGATATGCATCCTTAATGGTCAATTGCTATAATATATGGCTCATAGGGAGACATATTTCTGCTTTGATGGTAAATAGATACTGAAATGCCATGGAAAATGGACATGTCTAAATAAGGGTCCGCTTTGAGATTTATTCTACGTAATTGTGCGGGTTTCTCTCCAAGTTTCTCCTCTCCTGTTTTTTGGAGGCGGGCATGTTTTTTCGCTCAATATTTCAGTTTCGCGTGCGAGCGGCCGCCGTGGTGTGAATATTAACAATAATAAAACTGGTGAAATTAAAAAGACAATCCCTTCTCTTCAGCAGGGAGACAATAGCCTTTATTATTTAGATAGATGCTACACTGGCGCACAACACAAAGGATTCCCATCATTGCAGATAAATGGATAAAGTTAGATAGCACTATTGAGCCGTAGAACTATTGTGATAATCCATATTACCTTTTCAGTCACCGGCTCAGTCTATCAGAGAGAGACAGCGATAATTACATCTTAGCAACCAGTCTGTTGTGAGAAAAAAGCACAGAGAGGCACTGTAATGTTGCCCTATTGAGAGACTCTGCTGTAATACCTAATTTCCAACCAACCAGAGCCAGATTGTGCAAGAGGAGGGAGCAGGAATACGGCTGATCCAGACAGGAGCACGCCAGAGACCACACCTGTCTCTAACGTGGCCAGGTGTGACATGTGGTAATGGCTGCAGGTTCAGATTTTTTAAGGGGGGGGTGGGGGGGTGGGGGTGATGACGAAAGCATGCTAGATTTCGAGCTAGGGCTGATTAAAGTACATAACTGAAGCCTTTTCACTGATTCAGCTGGGAACATGGATGGATATCGCCGTTGTTGTTCGGCACTCTAAATAATGAAACACTGTTCTGGAAAGCTCTTGTGGTTGTTTGGACACGAGTGCAACACACGTCCACAATGCCATCATAAAGAAGTACAAGCCAATGCTGCGTTCCGGTTTTACGCTAAACACATAATTTCGAGGATTTTTACTGCAACCCTTGCCCAGACCCATTTAGCACGAGGACGGGATAAGCACCTAGTTAACATGAGGTGATGGGCCGGGCCCTCCAGGGCAGAGCCGAGAATTCCAAGCGCAACTGCCGTAATTTGACCTACATCGCATTTTTCTGTTGCGGCATTTTGCGGGCCAGCGGCCACATCACCGGGACAAAGATCCCGGTGGGCTTTGAAGTTTTTTTTTGAGAAGGGGGGGCTCCTGAAAAGGCGAGTGGGAGGTGTGTGTGGGGGGGGGTCGGACACCGTCTCTAACGTCCTGCCGGCGCTCAAAAGAAAACAAACGCTTTAAGCGACGCTCCTGTGTGTGCTTCCTGCGGCCCGAACGCCGGCCTGGGGGAGGGCTTTCAGGAGTGATGGATGGGCTCCGAGGAAAGTCTATTCACATGGAGATGTTACATCATAAATATTTACACAGGGCCACCGTTTCCATGTAGCCTTGGCTTGTTTTGACACATTGGGGAAAAAAAAATTTCAAAGGCCCAAAAAACAGAGAGAAAGAGAAAGAGAAGAAGAAAGAGAAAATGGGGGCCTGGCAAACAAAAGAGCTGATGATGGAGTTTTTTTTTTTTTGTGGTGATATTCTAAGCTGACAAAAAGTGAAATAATAACTGAACACATTTCCCTTTACCGGGACAATAGAACATGAGTCATGATTTAGGATCATGACATACTTAGAAATGCAAACACAGCTCTTCTGGGCTAGTTAATAGAGGGTTGAGGATGAGTCCATGTCATTGCTCAAGAAGCAAAAAAGCATCACTTCGAAAATCTGACCGCATGTCTCCACACTACGGCTGACCCCTGATCTTTAAAAAGCACTTCAGGAAGAAGGAAGCGGCGTGTTTTTGTTGTTGTTATTGTTGTTTCAAAAAACAGCCCGACCGATTCTTCACAGCTAGCGCAATTAAAAGCTTCCAACTCCCCGCAGAAGCCCTGAACCAATGAAAACAAATTTGGCAGTTTAATTTTCTTCCCACTGTTTGAGAGGGAATCCATTCTGGGAGGCTCCTGCTCTGCACCCGCCCGGTCTCTGGGAGCTTTGCGGAGCGGAGAAAGGCATGCAGGCCCCATGTTGGAGCCAGTTGGGCTTTCTGATTAGCTGAATTAAATATATCAAAACCCAATTAAGCTAACTATACTCTAGCCATTCAGGTTGCAGCGAGGGGAGAATTGGGTCATGATGCACGAGCTGCCTGGGCTTGGCACGCTCTCTACTCTCCGAAGGCAAACTGGGACTATTAAAGCATCCGGCTTATTAGGCCAAGACGCAGCAAAACACCACTTTGCCCAAAGAGTGAGTCCAAAAAAAGCAGCATAGGGGCCTTTTAGCCTCTTAAACTCTAGATGTATTGTTCAGGCATTAAAGAAATTCACCAGCCTTTTTCAACCTCATTTCTACCTGCTGCAGCTGTAGCACATGCTCAGACTCCAGAGAGAATAATCTGGCTACATTTCTCTGTGTTTAGTGAAAGGACAGAAAGCCGAGTCAAAGTGTCCTAACAGTGGAGGTTAATGGACAGATGATGGGACATCATTCCATTGGCTTCTGTTATAAGAGTCTTGGGGCCAGTTTTCTTTTCAGGGAACATTTGTGTCTATGTGGTCTATATGTTTGGTCATGTGCTACAGAAGCAGCAGATAGAACTTAGGTTGAAATGGAATGAACTCCTTTATTCGTTAGACCTACTATTTACTGACAGTGTTATTCTGTATTGTAAATTCTTTAGCAGCTAGACTAATATGCAGGCACAATAATACGCAGAAGTTTGTACAGCAGCCAAATTAAATGTTTAGCTGATCTGTAAATGAAAATAAATAAAGTTATCTTCTATAGCAAACAGACTTAAAATAGTATTAGTACTATTAACAGTATTTGTATTTTTCAGCACATTTTACAGCAAACTTCCTGTTTATTAGTTAAGAGTAACGTAAAAAATCAAACATAAAAGATGATGTCTGTCAAAATTTTGCAAGGGCCACAATTTGTGCCTTGGAAAAGTTTTTTTCCCACCTTAAAAAGACAGTAATCGTGTACTAAAACGTGTGTTCTCTGATGTGCGCTAATCTTCTCTTAAAAATCTGCATAACATGCAATTTGCCAAGGGGTGCCTAAACTTTTGCACAGGCCTGACTGTAGCTACAAGTGTGAGGAACTGCAGCTTAGACCCATCGACAAGCCCATCAGTGTGTAAGGGGTTGAGACTTTTTTTTTTCTGAAACGCTCAGGCCGCAACAAAACTCAGAGGCCAAATGGTGTTTGAATAAGACACATCTAGTTACACACAAAGGCCTGACTGACACAAAACTATACTCTGGGTATTTGCTTGTCCAGCCCAGCCATTTAGCGCTGGTGGGCACGGGGGTTGTTGGATATTGTTTGGACGTAGTTTGGCCATGATTGATGCTGCGAGTGTGTATTCTCCTCTGTGCTGCTGACTGACACTGGCAGGACAAAAGACTGCTGTGTGGCAGAGCTGAGCTCTATGAGTCGCATATCACAGTCCGGCTGGCCCCCCTGGTCATGAGGACGACCCCCAGACTGACATGAGACAACACGCAGCATCACTCCTCCACACTCCTATCTCTCTTGACTCGGAAGCCAGGGGCAAAGCCACCGCCTCGCTCGTCGATGACAACAGCATCCACCTCAGCACAACTGTCGTCTGCTTTCTTTCAGCTTGGAAACGAAACTGAGAACATCGGGGTCTTTGATCCCACTGGACAACCAATGATTTTTACAATCTAAAACCCTGTAAACTCTGGGGTCTGCTTGGACCCACGCTTCAGGTCCTCCTTGTCATGACTCATTTACATATTAGCTTTATAGTACTTACTAAACAGTTAAAAAAAAAAACACGTCTTTAGATTACTACCTGGAGCCTGACGATACATTCAATTTTACCTCGTTCAGTTTTCCTCTAGAGTTGGTGAGATAAGTCATGTGTACGTTCACGAAAGCACAATGGTTTAGTATGTGGAACTGGAGCTTCATATGTACTAGTGCATTTTACAGGAAAGGAAAATGGACCATGATACTGCCTTTATTGTTGGATGTACATGACCAGTCAAAAGTTTGGACACACCTTCTCATTCAACAATTTCCTTTGTTTTTATTATTGGCTACACTGTAGATTAATACTGAAAACGTCACCTATTGCTCTGATGACAGCTTTGCACACTCTTGGCGTTTTTTCAGTCAGAGTCATGAGGAATCGACCTGGAATGGTATTTAATTAACAGGTTCAGAACTATTCAGAACTAAATTCAGACCAGCAACGATAAGAGAAGTACATTTCTATGGATTTCGCTAAGCACACTAACAATATATGTATTTTGAGAATTTTTAGAACACATTCTTTACATTTCTTTTCAAACTGAACAACAGCACAGAGGCAGTCAATTCACAAGATTAACAACAGAGAGCACAATAAAGAAACTGTTATTCTACAATGATCTGACTGAACACAAGAAGCAACACTGGCACCCCCACTTTTAGAAAAATGACTTTCAGTGTAAAGATCTGCTGTCACCTGAAAACAAGAGCAGTGAAGATCTGCAGCAAGACTCGCGTGTCAGGGCAGAAACACAAAAAAAAAGACAGAGGGATCAGGTGCACATAGCACGTATAGTCTCCTTATATCACATGCAAGACTTCTGTTTCAGTATATAGTGGCTGTTCTCAGTAAAACACGGAAGTAATATAATGTACCACTCTGAGCCCATACAGAGCAGAATGTGATGCATTCTGGCACCTCCCTGTGAGTTAATCAGTCAGGAGTAAAAAAAAAAAAGAAAATGTTGTGAAACTAATAAGTAATTTGTCAATTTTTACAGCCAGGGCCACATTGATCCTGGTGCAATGAATGAGGACACTTGATTTTCCTGTAGGGGAGGATAGGAGAGGTGAAGATTACTCAAAGGTCCTGTTTGTCCTACCTTGTTTTCTCTCTGACCGAGCAAGTCACTCCATTCACAGGCTCACTTCATCTGCAGAACAGACAGAACAGCAAACGGAGACTTCATTAATTACATCGCTCACCAAAGGACTTTGGAAAACATTTGAAATACAAATGAATATATTTTATTTGTTGGTTTGGATTAACCAGTATTTATTTGGATGAAAAATGGGTTTATATTTGGGGACTGTTACCTTGAAAACAATGTTTGAAAAATCTGCTCCTCACACCATGTATCCTACATGTTTGTGTTGATGTATGTGAATGTGGTGTTGTTTTGTGACATCACAACAGCTTATTTCTATAGACACTTATATCTACATACACACTATATGGACTGGGGAGTAACAGCACATTCATAAACATTTGTGTTGCACAGGGTTTACATGCTACGCTAATTTGAATAATTTTCCGTGACTATCTCTAAACCTTTGGAGGTATTGTTTCCGACTTGAGAGAGAAAATGCAAATCTAAAAAAAGATTCTTTGAACATTGTACAAGGCCAGCATCTATTCATAGGTTAGAACATAAATTGCACTATTATCCCCACACGTGAGTCTGTGTACACTAATCCATGCCACAGTGCTGCTGAAGGTGCGGTTGCTTGGACATGCCTAGGTGAAGGAGCTGTGATGGAGCGACCCATAGCGAGAGCTCTTCAGCGACCCCTGCAGTGACCCCTTGTGTGCTCTTGGAGCAAAGCGTGTGATGTCACCATCAGTAAGGACTGACAGGTGACGCCCCCCCCCCCATCTCCCCACGGAGACCCTGAGAGCAGGTGCAGCTCCAGCTTAACCAGTTTTGTAAATATTTCAGCGCAGCTTGCCGATGATAATTTACTTAGAATCAGTAATCCTAAAATCTGATTGAGGGGAGGATTTTATTAGCTGATATGACCTTGGCCGGCGCGCATTAGCCGAGGCCAGCGCGACACTCATATTACACCAGGCAGTAAAGCCAAGTCAACTGTGACCACTTTCTTCTGATTCCTCCATAAACAAACATCCACGCCGTGACGTCTGCTGATATATATATGTGCTCGGAAAAGAGCAGCGAGCCGCTGAGCACACACCACAGAGAGAGCCGAGAACTGTAAAGATGCCACACAAACACATACTCGCCGTGGTAGCAGCTTGTTTTTCTGTGGTTAAAGGAATGCTGGCATTCAGGTGAATTCCATGTTCACTAATTCAGTATTCTCATTTAACGTCAGCGTGTATGTTTACAGCTGTTTATTTGTTGTCCCCGATCTTTGAGTAAAAATGCCCTTTTCATCTGAAGCAGAGATCAGGCGAATCAGAGATCTACACAAGGTATCGCAACACTTTAATGCTGTGCAGCGTTCATGAGGCTCAAAGATACATAAGCCTTTTAGCAGAATCAGAATCAGAAAACTCCGGTCCCAGAGGAAACTGCTTATGTTGTGAATGCACAGATGCACAGAGACACAAAGATAAGAACAATATAACATTTAAAGTCTAAAATAAAAGTCAAACAACTGTGAAGAAATACTCTGAAAAATACTTTGCATGAAATAAACAATGCCATATACACAAATGCTGGTGTATAAATACATAAATAAATAACTTAATACACTAGTAACTCAAGAAAACGGCAATCGACATATACCTATATTAACATTTATAAAGGTGTATTCCAAGAACTTTTTGGAGTTAAACTGACTAAAATGGTCGGTGGAATGAGTTAGGGCTTATGGTTACTATTACTGAGTCCAAGACAAGTCCAACAACATGAGTAGTGCAGAACAGAGGCATTAAATTAATAAAAATAATAACTAAGAGGTGGAGCTTATGTGAGAGCATTGATCAGGCTGCCACTGACTCTCTCAGCAATGCCAACTGATATCAGTGTAAGGATCACTTGCCATCCTCCACTACCCATTCGACGGACAGAAACTGCTCGCCAGAGCCCTCGTCTGACTTCACTGAATTCACTTGTCACTCCAGGCCACGACCCCACCCTGGACGACCAGACGAAACCACTTGCCCACCATACCGAACCTCTGGTTCAACAAGAAATACAAGAACATTTATTACAATACAAGTAACAAGTCAGTGCACAAAGAAACTCAGAACATGGTACCAACAGGCCATTTTTATATTATTAGTCAGAGTGGCACAAAGTGGCACTTTTTCAGAAGAAGGCCGTGTATCAGCATGTTTAGTTTCTTCTCTGAGTAAACCAAACCAAAGCCAATGCTGATTGATTAAACGAAACACAAAAACAAAGAATTGCAGTGTTTCAGTTTTGAGCTGCGCGAGCCAGAGTCAGTGCGTGTTGGATTAAGGGAAGAAAATGCATAATATAGATTCATTTGTTTGGGAACGTCAGTCAGTCTTACCTAAGATCAGAGACCAAATTTAGGGAGACTAAAGTCCAACGCAGTAGGAGAAATGTCTTTAGCCCCAGATTGATGGATTCAAATGGTTCTGTGTGTCTTCATGGATTATTTATATTATTTATAACAATTGTCTTTCCTAAAGCACCACTGAAAACCCGTTTCTGTAAAATATGTAGTCTTTTGAAGAGTAAGACTGAATATCCATTATTTTAAAGGTACAGTGCCACCAGAAAGTATTCACACCCCTTCACTTCTTCCACATTTTGTTATGTTGCAAACTTATTCTAAAATAGATTTGTGTATAGTTTTTCCTCAAAGATCTACACACAGTACCCCATAATGACAAGGCAAAAACAACTTTTTAGAAAGATGTGCAAAGTTTTTTATTGCCAAAAGCATGTTAATCCAGTGTTGCATAAGTATTCACACCCATGGCTCAATATTTTGTTGGAGCACTTTTGGTAGCAATCACAGCCTCATGTCTTCTTGGGTATGCCTCTACAAGTTTGGCACACCTGTTTTTGGGGATTTTCTCCCATTCTTCTTGCAGATACTCTCGAGTCCAGTCAGGTTGGATGGGCAGCATCGGTAGACAGCCGTCTTTAGGTCTTTCCAGAGAGTTCTATTGGATTAAAGTCTGGACTCTGGCTGGGACAGACATTCACAGACTGCTTCTGAAGTCACTACTTTGTTATCTTGGCTTCGGGTCATTATCATGTTGGAAGATGAATTGTCACCCTAGTCTGAGTTCGAGAGCACCCTACAGCAGGTTTTCTTGAAGAATCTCTGTATATTTTGCTGCTGTCGTCTTACCCTCTACGCGGACTAGTCGCCCAGTTCCTGCAGCAGAAAAACATCCCCACAGCATAATGCTGCCACCACCATGTTTCACTATAGCAGTGGTGTTAGCCAGGTGATGAGCAGTGCCTGTTTTTCTCCAGACATGATGCTTGGAGTTCAGGCAAAGAATTTCTATGTTGGTTTCATCAGAACAGAGGATTTTGCTTCTTACAGTCTGGGAATCCTTAATGTGCTTTTTGGCAAACTCCAAGCGGCTGCCGTGTGCCTTTTAGTGACGAGTGGCTTCCTTTCTTTGTATCCTTCCCCAGATTTGTGCCTTGACACAATCCGGTCTCGGAGGACTACAGACATTTCCCTGGACTTCTTTGGTTGGTTTCTGCTCTGATATGCACTGTCAACTGTGAGACCTTATATAGACAAGTGTGTGCTGAATTTACCACAGGTGGACTCCAATCAATTTGTAGAAGCATCTCAAGGATGATCAGTGGAAATCAGACGCACCTGAGCTCAATTTTGAGTGTCATAGCAAAGAGTGTCAATACTTAGGTACCTACTGTGTTTAAGTGTTTACAGTTTTTATAAATGTAAGAAAATGTCTGAAAACATGTTATCACTTTGCCATTATGGACCATTTTGTGTAGATTTTGTAAAGTGGTATTTGGTAGACGCCCTTATCCAGAGCAACTTACAATCATTAGTTACTGGGACAGTCCCCCTGGAGCAACTGAGGGTTAAGTGCCTTGCTCAAGGACACAATAGTAGAAAGTGGGGGTTTGAACCCGCAGCTTTGTGGTCATCAGGTTCACAGGCAAGTGTTTTTCCCACTTGGCTCCTACCACACACTTGGTAAAGTCACATTTGAGTTCTGTGTCCAGGCACGGTACAGTGTGATCACACTAGTCAAACAAACTTTGAGGGTTAAACGTGCTCGGGCACAAAACGGACCACAAAGTGCAAGTAGAGCCCAAGACTCTTATAATCCATACTTTCTTTTTAGCTGTGTATGTTTGTTTTTCCTAGTTGTGTAATGTAGATAATTTATGATTCATAATGTTATTCTTATTTCATTTGATATTTTATGGTAGCTATAAGTAGCACTATCTTACCTCAATTTAGAAAAGTGCTTCATAAATAAAGTTTACTGACTAACTTTAGACCAAATGTCGTCTGACTATGACTTTTACAGCAGTGTGAAACTTTTTTGAATCAGATTTTTCACCAAACTTCTACTTTAAGACATGACTTGATTATCTGAAGTAAAAGGTCTCGCACTCACCTTTCCCAAAGACCGCTAAGATGTATAAACTTTCATGGATGCTCATTAACGCATATGTACTGTACGAGCGCTGCTTGACCTGATGCACCCGTATCCCAAACATACATGCACTTCTTTACCAGCCCTGCCATCTGTCCATGCCTGAGCACAGAGGAGCATTATTTCATCCCCCCTTCACTCCCTCTCTTTCTCTCTCTGTCTCTCCCCCCAGTTACACGCACTTGAGTGACTGTGACAGCTCACAAAGTTTCCTAACCTTGAGAGCACACGCCAGCGAAAAAGTAATAATAATTCGAACCTGGTCTCCCTACTTATTTTATATCTCCCCTCAGCAACCTAACTTCTACTCGGCAACAGTGCAGTTATTAATTCATGAGGCACTAATTAGTTCTTTGTTTAATTTTGTGTTAAACAGACTGACCGGAATGATAACGACTCGCGCTGTAGCGCTTTGGTCCCATGCTGCTCCTGTTTGCTACAACAAGGGAGCATCGTGCGACTAGCATGATGAACCCAATTCCCTTCTAAGTTGCACTTCATTAAGTCAAAATGTGACAAGGAGCTTAGAGGAGGAACTGGCAGATCCGATCGTACATAACAATGCAGGCCCAGTAAGTTTGGGGGTGGGTGGGGTGGGGTGGCGAGGAGGGGGGGCCGTGCATTCCTGCATGCATGTTGCTAATTTTCTATTTTTAACCCTTGGGGGCCGTCTTCCATTTTCCTTTAATTGTTTTTGTTAGGGGCTGCAGTGTCCTCTCTTTAAATTGCAGCTCCTATCAACTCCCCTGATCAAACCCCCGGTGCAACATCTCCACAGCAGAGTAAACAACCGACTTGCCCTTTCGCACGACGTGGCGCGGGCGGAATGTGCCGGCAAATAGGTGAATTTAATAACACGTTTTAGCGCGTCAAACGCAGCAGCAAAGACGTGTTGAGGGTGGAAATAGACAAAATAGAGATGTTGCCCTTTTTTGCCTTTCTAACTGGAGGAACCTGCCGAGCGGCACTGAACAAAAGGCGACAGAAAACAGAGAGGAATGCAGGAGCTGTTTGTGAGCCACCTCATATTTCTCATACCTCACCAAAGTAACGAGAATGCGCACATAATTGCGGAGGCAAATGAAATGCATATCTGAGATTTATGATCATCAGTTAAGAGCTTTTGCCAAGTTTTCAGTCATGAGAAAGTGTGGCATTCGACATTCTCAACGTCTGCTCAGTTTCCATTTCGACGGAGCTCGGCTGGAAGCTGAATTTTCGCGGATGTGCAGTGGGACACTTGGTAATGTTAATATCATCAGAGTTGGGCATCTGTAAATGCCGTCTTATGAGAAAAGCCTCAAGTTCCTCAATGAGATATTTACCCTCGTGAGGATCTCCCCATTGGTTAAGGATACAATAAAAAAAGGCCAGTAATTACACTGTGTAATAGGAAAGATTGGCATTTTCAAAATCATTTTCGTGTGGATGGAAATGACATTGCTCTGACTATTCTGTATTCACTGGTGCAGATAAATAAACAAGGCATGGAGAAGAGAGAGAGAGAGAGAGAGAGAGAGAGAGAGAGAGAGAGAGAGAGAGAGAGAGAGGGAAAAACACATGAATAGAGAGCGCAGAGTACAATGGCAAGCAGGTCAGTAATTAGAAAGTCTGTTTGCACAGTAATAATTTTAATATATTCATCAGGAAACAGAGCATGCCTTGCATGATAAAATGCCATCAAGGAAGATATCCCAGCACTCCCTTAACCTTTACTGCAGACTGGCAGCAGATTGTGGAGGATCTCAAAGACAAACCATCTCGCCAATTATTGACACATATGGCTGGGCTCCCTTTGGCAAGGAAATTAGGCAGTGGACGGCCGACATGAAAACCTGACATTTAGAGGCTACCTTTTTCTTCCTGCCAGGAAAGGCTTATTGGTGAGGTTTATTGGTTAAGTAACTCAATCAAGAACACACTGCCCCCTTTAATGAAGCCAGAGGAGAGGTGTGGCACCCACACACCACGAGAGTGAAAGCGATGGAAAAAAAAAAAAAAAGAAAGAAAAAAGTGCTGTAATTGTCATTTCCATGACGTGGAGTGTTGAATGGTGGTGGTGACCTTGTCTGATATTGTGGCTGCTCTTGATGCCATGGAAATGATTGCAAATTGTTTAACAGAGTCCTGACACGAGAGAAACCTTGACCCTATTAAGCTACTCCCAAAACAGAAGAATACACGGGTGGGAGAGGAAAGAAAAGAATGCAAGGAGTGGCAAAAAAGCTAATCATAGTGTGTCAGCTTCTTGAATTAAGATCAGAACGGAGGAGAACAGCTTAAAAGAGAAGGGATGCCGGCCCTGGAGATGCAAAACTAATAGGCCTCCAAATAATTAAATAAATGTCTAAAGTCCTACATACTAGGCACCTGTTGGCAGGCCCAGGCATTCTTTTTTTTTCAACACTCAGAGCTATGTCTTGTCAAGGGACAAAAACCTTACATCTCCCTCACAAACTAAGTATTTCGTTTGGATTCCAGGTCGTGTTAAACTACGTAACAGTGTCCCTGAACAACCAAGCATTTGCTACTACTTTTGCTTCCACGGCATTTGGCAGACACCCTTATCCAGAGTGACTTACAGTCATTAGTTACAGGGACAGTCCCCCTGGAGCAACTGAGGTTTAAGTGTCTTACTCATGGACACAATAGTAGAAAGTGGGGGTTTGAACCTGAAACTTTGTGGTCATCAGGTTCACAGGCAAGTGTTTTACACACCAGGCTCCGACAACCAGCCAGAACTGCTGGCCTGTGTATTAACACGTTGTAGTTTGTAATGTGGTGCATGTTAAGATAGCACATATGAGCTGTGCATTAGAAATACAGGCGTGCAGGAAACATACAGTACAAATACTGCAATTTGCTATATTTCGAAACATGGTAAAGGTTAAAACTTCAATATCAGAATCAGAATCAGAATCAGAAAACTTTTCTGATCCCAGAGGAAATTGCTTAATACGTGAGATGACAGTAAATTACTAGTTAAAGTAGCATTGAGTTTTTTTAATATATTATTCGCAATTGCATCATGCAAACGCAGGTTAGGATTCGTAGTTGCAATTTGCAAAACTTACAAAAGTCAGATTATGGATAAAATAACAATTGCATCGTTCCATTCACATGCAATTCCTTTTGACATAGTTAGATGATGAATAAATTACACCATTCACTCAAAAACAAGCCTTATGATTAATAACTTAACAGCAGAAATCAAGAGAGTCAGGAAACATGACACTACACGCGTACGGCTGCTGACCAGCCAGAAAACATGTCAAATGCCACTTCAGAGCGTTTCATAAACTGTAGGGACCTAAAAATAAAATACACATTCAACAAAGTGTGCAACATATCCTGGACGGACAATCCTTGTTTGCTGGAATTTGTGACTGATCCATTGTTTTCACGTCCTGACTATGTCTCTTAAAGCAATAAAATTAGAAACCCCCTCCAGTTTACGCAGTTAAAAAAAACAACAAAAAAAAAACCCCATCAATAATTACATGATAGTGCAGACGTATGACTGCACACAGGGCCTTTCCTCCTTAGCTTTGGTCTTTTCAAATACTGTGTGCTCCCCACTGAGCCTCTATTCAGTATCCGTGGCACAATGAAAAATCGAACATTTACTTAATAGCGTTTCTTATGCAGAGTTGACAGAGGCGGGTAGGCCCCCTTTTTTGCTGTCACTTCTGGGTGCTATTCTCCGCTGCCTGCTGGAGAGGACAGGCCCGGGCTGAGGGCATGCTACCTCTGCGCCCCGTCCTGCCCTCCTGCCCTAATTTTTGTTGTCCGTCGCTTTGAAATGGCGCGCTCACGTGGGAGCGAAGAATAGGGAGTGATGCGCAACAAGTGCCGGCTCCATGGAAACCACCATTTTCCCCCCAAAATATTCCTTTCTGTTGCCTTTGAGGACCTGTCACTATGCAAAGCAAGCCTCAGTCAAACCCCAGGCCGGGGCGTGACAAAGCCTCTTTTCTGGCTTGTACTTGATTGATTGAAAAACTTTTTAGCAAAACCATGTTACAAGACAAAAAAAAAAAAAGTGACACATGGAAGAAAAGGGCTGAGGGCAAGGTTTCCGTGGTAATACCAGAGAGGACTGAGGAGGCCGGGGGGGCAGAGGCCAGGCCGAGCATGGAAATGGACTACAATAGTGATTAAGATGATTAAAGAAAGAAGGACATTTGTGGAAGCACTTCTTATGACATCCAACAGCCCAATCTGGAAAAGTCATAAAAATCAAAACTTTGCGTATGATTATGGGCGGTAAAGCACCGGTTTCCGAGGTCTGAAGGACATGCGGCGCAGGCTAATATCCCTTGATTGCATGGTTGGGGTGTATTTTTAGAATCCTTCCTCGAAAAGCCCCGTATTTCACTCAGTTATTGAACTTCCCGTTAACCAGATGGGTCTTGACAGCCATGTTTGATTAGCTATGTTACCATAACCACCCAGCCTTCTTATGATGCATGATCTCGAGCTAACGGCTCTCGGTGCCTGCATCTATGTAATCTCCACTAATCCCCAGTCTAGTATCCTGTATGATGATTATTAATGCTTTTTGCATTATGTTTCCTCCGCACTGCTGTGCAAACCACTCGTGTTACTCATGTATGAAAAGTGATCAATATGCTACATCGTGCAAATTTCAGCCGCCTTGTTGACCTAAGTGACAGGCCATTTAAAAAGGGAGCGAGGCGGACCGAGCAGGCCAGATTCTGCACCCAAGACAGGCCTTATCATTTATTCATCTCTAAAAACAAGTCAATACAAACAGTTCATCGGCAGACGTGGCCTTCAATCACCCATTCAGCTCAGGGACAGACTGCTGTTAGTTTCAAAGAGAAAAAGGTGCAAAGACGTAGACGCTTTCACTGAAAAGAAAAGAAAAAAGAGCTGCAATAGTTAATGCGATAGTTCAGAGAAAAGGAGATTTACACACAGGGCTGTGCTCTAGAGGGGCAGGTGGTCAAATGAGGGGTGGGTTATGAAAAAATCTGAAGATGGGGGGTGGGGAGCAGGGTCTTGCCCTTAAAAATTCAGCCCCATGGGGCAGGGGAAGACTAAACAAAGTTTTTTTGAAGATGGGGGGGGGCATTAGTCTTGCCAATATGGGCACTATGCCCAAAGGGGCAGGTGCACCTAAAGCCCCTCATCCCTCCCCCACCCCCGACACGTGCCTGTTTACAGAGTTTCCACTTGTCTCAAATGTAGCTCAGCAGTTTGGCATCCAGTGTTTGCTTCTTCTTTGCACTGGAGCTACAAGGCTAATGTAGCAAACAAGCACTTAACAACTTGACAAGGTGATGATTCAGGCAGTTTGCACAGCGCTAATTCAGCAGTGAATGAACTTCCAGTTCTAGTTTGCTGCAAAACCGAGGAAATTTCAGACACCAAACATTTCTCCGTGTAAATTAAAGTTTTCACCATGATTAAAAAAAAATATAAATAAATAAATAAATTTAATGGACACTATGTTCATGGCTTATTTTTTACCCTGTATTCATGGTACGACGTGCATATAGGGGTTTGTGTGATTCTGCCCTTCTCTTCTTCCAGCTCTGATTAAAAAGGCCATATTTACTGTGCGCACATGAAGGGCCGAGCGGCAGCAACATGAGCCGTGGCAGGAGAAAATCAGTATTCCAGAGCCGGCCAATCTGAGCTCAAAAAGGCCTAAGCAAATCCCCACGGCGGAGGTGTCAGACGCAAAATGACGAAAATCTGCTCCTTGACAGGGAGTCATTTATATTTTAGCTTCGTTCCATTATCTTAACGAATCCATCATCAGCCAATGCAATATTAACAGCAGAAAATCAACTCATTAGATCCAGGGGGATTTAATCAAGATTGCAATCATGTATGCGGTTCCTGGAGAGTTTGATTTTTTTTTTTTTTCTTTTTGGTCCTTTCCACATAATTGGCGCATCTCAGATCTTAATAAATTATTCTCTGTCTCAGATTGATGCCCTTTTTTCCCCTCCCTCTCACGCCAGGCTCTTTCTGCCTGCGACTATAATATTTACCATAAACATTATTATGTCATGGGCACACAGTTTAAAATGGCCTTTAGCTAACTCGGAGAGGTAATTGGCTTTTCTATTTCTCTCTCGTTTTCTTGTTAATTGCCAAATGATATTGCTAAATGTCTCCCACGAAAGAGAGAAAGCGCTTTGCTTTAGCTACGCTGTCCTGCCTTTTCAAGCCTGGACTGGACTGGACATTAAAACGGATTCGGCGGTGATTAAGGCAGCAAAATGCTTGATTCCATTTCTTTTGAGAATAAATATGATATATTAAACTTGTTCTATTAAAGCGAGCGGCAAAAAAAAAAAAAGACCTGCACGCATCAATGTAGCTCATCTAGGTCATCAAATGTCCTCTTTGCCTTTCCTCTCACGACAAATTCATCAAAACGTGACGAACACAGCAGCCGCTCTCAATACAGTCGTCACAGACGTAAAAAGATGATCATGCAGGCTAATACAAGTTGAGCTGGTATTATCAACAACAGCAGCATATGCTTGTGGAGAGCTAAGTGATGTCAGCAGTTGCCTAGATAATCTAAAACATTTACAAACGCTCAGCTGACAGCATCAGAGAGGTGCGCTTCACTGTAAAAGAAATGTAAAAGAAAGTCGATCCAGATAACCTGTGTAGAAGTTCTTATAAAAGACCATTACTTGTTTAATCTGATGTGTTTCTCTTTTAATTCAGCTGTTGAGGGAAATGCTGGTCATTTACAGGTAGCCTCCGCAGTTAAACAAATAAGAGAGATGGATGCACGCTCAGGACGGGAGCAACAGCGCAGCTTCGGGTAAACGAAGCCTGTTTTTTTCCTGCCATGCTGACACTGAACAGCACACTAAACAGCAACTTCAGTTTCTAAAACGCTGACAATTCTTATGACAAATGCTCCAAACACTAGGCACAATGCAGACCCAAGTTAAATAGAGCCCTCGGACATGCCCGGGCCTGGCCTGTTGCCACAGCTACGCAAAGCCAACACACAAAATATATGGCGTTAACAAAACTCAAAGAAGAGCGAAATACAAGCACACGCATACAAGCATGACAGTTCTAATCAACAGAGCAGCTTGAGCAAAAGCACCTTTGGAAACTTCCCTGAAAGTCGATATGTGGCAATAAAATCATCACTTTTTATGTCATTTTTATGGTAGGAGTCACCCACCTTTCTACAAATGCTCCATATTTCAAAATACAAAGTTGTTTTTTTACATTTCACTTTCTCTCTCTCTCTCTCTCTCTCTATCTATCTATCTATCTATCTATCTATATATATATAT
>JBBIGA010000132.1:26944456-26969161 GCA_037576975.1 Alestes dentex | reverse complement strand
TCTCTCTCTCTCTCTCTCTCTCTCTCTCTCTCTCTCTCTCTCTCTCTCTCTCTCTCTCTCTCTCTCTCTCTCGGCTTGCCCTGAGTGTCACATATTTGTCAACAACTTCAAGGCAGCATTGAGTCAAAAAAAGGCTGCCGCTAAACACACAGTTGTGCGTTTAAAAGACAGTGCCAACAGGGACGCTGCGCTGCGAGTCAGGAAGCAGCCGAAGAGTAGAAGTGAGAAGAATGAGTCGTATAAAAACCACGACCAAAATGTGTGCCATAAAGTAAGCGAGCGACTCTTATGCCTAATGCTTTCCACTCTGTTTATTCCAAGGTTGAGTGGTTCGCTCCGGCTTTATTTATGCAGGGAGGATTTTTTAACGCCCGTTCTTAAGTTCCTAATCTGGTTTTTGATATGATGTGACTTCCTTCTCCCAGGCTGTTCTATTGTTTTTTTCCCCTCCTTTTTTAAGGAATGAGGTCGAAACTAACTGTTCCATTTCAGAAGGTCAAAAAACATATCAGGCCAAGAAAAAAAACATCTCTGGATCAAAGGTAAGCTTGTATTGTATAAGAGCAACCCCCTCCTCTCCAACATACACACACACACGCACACACACACGTACACACACACACACACACACACACACACACACACACACCCTCCATCTACCTTGGAAAGAAACAATTTGAGCTTCTGGATAAATCAGACTACTCAAAGAGGAAAAGAATCCCTGTGAGTTTCAGGATATCAGGCATCAATACCCAGAATAAAGCAGTGTTTAGTCTCGCTCTCTGGTGTTTATTTATCAGTGCCACTATCTACGCTGAAGGACTCCCTGATTATTTAGACAAGACACTAGAGCATTTCCAGGGCCAGCAGAGTGAGGTCTCCAGTGCCCGCATCTGAGCAGGCAGTTTGCTTAATGCTTGATCTCTGACCTCTCAGGGGTAATAATGCCTCCATATCCCCCCACGCAAGACCCGCCCCCCCCAACTCGCACACCCACAGCCGCACAGCATGATCAAATATCCAGGTGACCCCGCAGCAGGATTGCTCTTTATTATACACACATGCCCACACATCACATACAGTGTGTCTTCAGCGAACGCCTCCTCTCGACGGCGAAACTGCAACGACCACAGCCTCTTCACAGCGCTTTAGAAACTGGGTTAAAAATGCACATCTGAATTTTCTATCAGTCCTTTTTCCCCTCTACAACCGATTCCTGTTTTTCTCCTATCAGAAGAAACGTGAACAACTGCAGTCCCTGACCCTTCCTGAGAAGAAATGTTGTTTTCCTCTCTCTCTTTTTTTTTTTTTTTTTTTTTGCCTTGAGGTTTTTGAAGAGGAAGCAGATACTTTACAGATTCAGATTGCCCTCCGGTTAAGCTTTCCGGCTTCTTCCATTTTTCCCCTCATTTTTCACGTAACGCCAGCACCCTGCTCCTTTTTGTCTCACAAAGAAAAAAAAAAAAAAAGCCAAATAACAAGGCGGACAACAACTGCTGCGAAATGAGCTCGGCCCGTGGCAAAAGTGAGCTGAATATATATAAATAAAACCTCTGTTATCCAGCTGTCACTCTTAAATCACACACGACCCCGGTGACAAGTGGTTGTGAGCCGGTGTGGACTAGAACACTTCGGCAGAATAAAAAAGAGACCCTCAAACGACCATATCAATCAGTACAGAATGTTCATATGGGCAGTTGCCCTTTCCAGGGGGTGAACATTTCAAGACCAAGAGAAATGATGTTCTCATAAATGTACTGTTTTGGACATAAAAACCATCTGTGGTACAGAAAGTGCATGTTTTAGCTCTAACATTTGGTGTTACCCTTTTCCTGGTGGGGCCATGGACTGTACTGTGCATTCCACAACAAGAGCAAGGCCACTGAGAGAGAAAGAGCGAGAGAGAGAGCGAGAGAGAGAGAGAGAAAGAGAGAGAGAGAAAGAGAGAGAGAGTTGAGGAGTTCCAAGTGTAAGAAATTCTCTGGAATCTGGGAGATAGGAATAGAGCACTAGTGCTGTATTAGTTCCCTGACCAGTCCTTCACACGTGTGTGTGCGGTGGCAGCGACTGAGGGACAGAAACAGACGGTGTGCTTTGGCCGCAAAAAGAGCAAAGAGCTTAGCACTTCTGGGCCTTTCCATTTAATGTAAAGTTACACGTGTTTTGAAGCCTTCAAATGCAGCGTCTGCCAAAGTGATTACTTTTACAGTGCTGGCAAGGCCCTCCTCAGTTTCTATGAAGCATTCTTTAACACTTCCCCTCGGAAAAGAGCGACAGGCTCGAGCGCACAGCGCAGCCCCAGCCCCAGCCCCAGCACAGAGGGGGGCATAAATTATCACTGTTATTTAACATGTGCTGCTATGGAGCAGCCAGATTTGAGCCCAGCTGCTAAAATTAGTGGTGTTTAGTTGTTTTGGAGATCGGTCGAGCTAGGCAGCTGAAAACCCTGCCCACTCTGATGTGGAGACACAGAAACTGTAGTTTCTCGGATCTGAAACAAGTTAAAAAGGAACAAAGTGAACATTTTAAAGTGAATATATCTGCAGAACATGTTCATTTTAACGTGACCATGACGTAACTCATTTTTTTCTCAATATCTCATTCAAACAGGCTGATTTTTGTTACTGTGCCTTTAAGATTGACAGATGTAAATGAGCTATTTTCTGATTGGTTTCGGAACGCCCAAGCTGAAACAATCCTTATTATTTCAACATGAAAGGGCAGAGCAAAACAGCCACAGGCTGATAAGGCAGGTATTTGTAAATGTATGGTTTGTGTGACATTTTTTTTTTTTGTTTTTTTTGCAGTTTAGTTTCCATATATGGACAGTATAAACTGGCATGTTCTGAAAAAGTTATAAAAAAAAAATATGTACGTAGCACAGCAAATTCATCTCAAAATGCAAAGAAAAAATTGTCTTTCTTTGATATGGGCACTTTAATTCTAATACGACAGTATTTAAGTAAAAAGACTACTTCAGAAAGACAATAGGAATGTCCTGTTTTCACAATATCAACACATTTACATAAATCCATTACTCCAATACAAATTGACATAAATCCCAAACAAAAGTAATTTTTTACTGTAAACACTCCAAATCCACAGTACTGTTCTATAAATATCTGCCTTTCAGAGGGAAGAACGCACCTCTTCAAAAAAGCAAGTCTTGCATTTCATAATATGGTATCCAAGCCAGTTCAAAAACAAACAAAGTCATGCTTCCCCACCATCACAAGCCAATAAAACCACCACAGGCTGTAGTAAGAGTAGACTTCTCTTTTCCTGAGCGCACTGTAAAAACAGATGAAACTCCTCATATGCAGTACATGCCCACTAGCGCCCCCCCCCCCTCCCAAACAGAAACCCCCGACCCTCCCCACCTTTTAACAAGCGCAGTCAGATCTGTTCTACCTAACGGGCCGCACTGCTGGTCCACTCACAGCGCTGGTCCAGTGAGGTCAGTACACAGCCAGAGGCGGAGAAGGAGCCAGTGGTCGTACTCACCCAGCAATAAATCCCCAGACATGCTGGCGGTCAGGCGGGCAGACGGGGGCTGCTTTCTGAAAGGCCTACAATCAGGCAGCAGATAAATTGTGTTTCGTGCAGGCTGCATTGTCTCTGCGTCTGTGTTCTGCTAATCTAATGTGTTCAACATGGTCTTGGTCACCTTGACTTTGGTTGCCATAGCGCTCCACACAAACACATCCCCACCCAGAAATACACCAAATAAGGCCAGGGGGGAAAAAAAAAATCTCATAATCAAAAGGGTGAAAAAGCAGGCTGGGAAAATGCTGGTAAACACAAGAGTTTACACTCCACGTACGTGCGCCGCGTCTCAGATGCCGCGTTAAGAGACGAGACCGCGCCCGAGCTGCGAAGACTAATTATGATAGGATAATAAACGCATTAAACCCCGATCTTTGTGAGCAAATGTTTATGCATTTGCAATTATCATTCATTTTTAATCAACAAAAGATAAATTTGAGCCATTTATGTCAGAGGCCCTTTTCGGCTCTGTCAGGGGCAATTTTGTTTGTTCTCAATATGACCTTTAAACACTTTGCTGAAACACAGAGGAATCGGCAGCCGTCCTGTCTGGCTGCCACCCCAGCAGATGTGAGTTCTGAGGAGTTCAAAAGAATTCTGCATGGGGGCAAGTCCATTTACATAATCCTTCAGATATATTCCCCTGCAACCTAATCAAATTATTCACAAGTCTAGCCCCTAACCATGTAGACCCCGCAATACACAGCCCTTCCATTACCGTCCTCCCCCTGCCTTAATCATATCGAACCAAACCAATGTCAATTTTCCCTTTAGAACGAGCGGCAGCCGCAGCAAACAAAGCACGCCTATGTCTGACACACAAAGATTCCACTGACACACAACACATTCTGCTCCCTCTAGGTCCATTTGAGCTTGCCATCTCAAATGAGTCCTCGGTTACAGTCGCTTTTCATCTGATGGACACGTTTATAAGGCCGGACCGCAAAACTATAAGCGGCAAGAAAGCCGTGTAGCGATCCATTACAAACCAATAAATTCCTCATAATCTGGCAAATCCAAATAGCTTCGTTTACTGCACGCGACTGACTGCTGACAGAGCCTACAGTCCCTAAACGTCCGCACGAAACGTCTGAGTCCATCTGAAATTATCCTCAAACACACGACTGGCCTCAGTTTCTTCTTAACCTCTCCAGACACTAAAGAGGCAGAGTAAACAGCTTGTTTAATCACACGCGCTCAGTCCAAAAGCGTGTTGGAGGAACGTGTCACTTAGCGCTGGGCTCAGGTCTGCTCTACAGTGCCGTGTTCCCTTTGCGCTCAGTGCAGCACTGCGGCCGCGTGGCGGCACCTCGAGGGTTAACGTGTCAGCCCCCATCAGCGCAAAGTTTACATCCGGCATGCGGTCAATTTTCAATGACTTCTTTTCCCACGTCGAAATAAACTATTTTATGTCTCCAAATATGCAGATCATTTTGCTTAATGAAAGATGCTTGACGTCTCCGATCCAATTAATATGCAAATGCAAGTGAGGATTTATTTGTGACATTCTGTATGGGTGAGAGAAAACAAAAAGGCCTCTTAACAGCAACACTAATTGCTGTGACTGATTGTCACATATCATCATTCACTCCGAATCTCCTAAATACCACATTTCAGATAAAATTCTTCCATGCACTTTGTGTGGATTTATTTACAAAGGGGTAATATATATCAAAGCGCCTGGTGCAGTGCACAGACTTCCCTCTGCATGACAAGAGCTTACGCAGAGGCAATCGCTTCCCTCGCTCCGGCCGTGCTGGAATAAAACACCTTGAGCTCAGAATGAAATGAAATGCATAGATTTCCCATTTCTTTCCAAAAAAAAAAGAAAAAAAAGTGCACAGCTGTTAGCATTTTTGTAATAGTTTTCTAACAGTATTCTCCATCTGTCTGCAGCCGAACACCTTAATGGTCACTCACCTAACACCATCCCGCCTTTACCGCAAAAATAAAATCGCTAATGTAGCCTCGATATTTAAAATCTTTAATGGACACTGCGGTATGTGTTGCACTTTGCATCATCTCATCGCTTTAATGCCCCAGGCACTGTACCGTCTCGGGCTTGTGTTTGAAACTGCTAGTGCTTAAGATGCTGCATCCTCCCACTGAATGCTAACCCTTTAAAAAGTGACCAGTCCCACTGACCTGCTGTGATGCAGCTAAATGGAACCGGACGTCTAAGTCAGAGTCTACGTAAACTGTGAGCCCATGGGGGCGGTTCGCATGACAATGTGGCCGATACTGTATATTCAGAGCAGGATGGGAAAGATCAGAGTGAGTCATAGGGGAAAAAAAAGCTCATTTATTCCAGCTCGACAAATTTACAAGGTGTTGGTTTTTTGTTACTTCTTCTTCGTCTTTGTCAAAGTGAGAGCAAGTATGCAAAACTAACAAGCAAATAATTGGAAGATTGGAAATAATGATCCTTAAAAGACGCTGTAGCGAGCCCGCTGTACTTACTGAGCTTTCACGAGTGACGTATTGCGCTGCTGAAAGCTCCTGCAGAAAACGGCAGAGCAATCTGGTGCTTAAAAAGCTCGCTACTGGAATCACAACACGGCAGCCCTTCAACATAAGCACAAAGATAAAGCTAATAATAAACCACCACCAGAACTAAAAGGAATAGTTTGGCACAAAATCAAAAATCTAATTTCCTAGTTGATCAGCTAAGACATGCTGGGTGTATCAAGCTCCTCTCTGTAGTTTTGCACTGAGGCTGCGAGGCTCATGGACCTAAAGGGTTATGGAAGTGTATAGATCCCAAATTAGCACTGCATGCCTAAATCATCCCACACCTGCCCCAAACCCCATCCTGTTGTTAAATCTCCCCTGAAGTAGACGTGCTTGTGTGGTTTCGGACACTATTGACAGAGGTCCCCAGCCACCAGGCCGCGGACTGGTATCAGTCGGTCAGTCATTTGGTACCGAGCCTCACAGGAAGACTGAATACAAATATTTTATTGATTATCAGAGTCTGAAATGTCTTTTCTTTTTAAATAATCATCTTGTTCACGTGATACGGTACATCAAAAATTTAGCCCAAACAAACAGAAATGAGTAAAAAACAAACACACTGTTTTCAGTTGGATCTGTACCCGTCCGTGTACCCGTACATGAAACTGGTCCGTGGCGCAAAAAGGTCGGGGGCCGCTGCTCTATTACATCTAGGGGTGGAAATAGAATAAGATGGTGTTCTGGGAGTAAAAGTTAGGATAGAATGGCAAAGATTTCAAAACCTAGGCATTGTTTCATAGGGAGAGCACAACATACAGTTCTTTACACTGATTTTAAAGCACGTGTGTGAACAGAAGTGCTAGATCACATTATCCGAATATCTGAAAAAGTAACTGATTGTGCTCTGGACATTTTTTTAAGCGAATCACACCACATACAAGCAGGACAGTTCCATATTTTTGTGGGAATAATGGTTGTTTTGGCAAGTCCTTGTCCCCCGCCTGGCTCAAAAGCTTGTTTTGCGGCTGCGGTGAAAAACACAATTACTCGTTCTGTAGGAAATGTTTTTTTATACAGCGCTGCCTGTTTAACGATGGTCAGAAAATGGACATACTGCGTAGGATAGAAACCAATTCATTTTTCTTTTTTTCCAAAATACATGTTGTTGTTTTTTTTTCAGAATGCTTTTAACAAACTCTTTCCTCCTCTATATAAAGATGAATAAATAAACGAATAGACTTAAAGGCTGAGGTCACATTTAAATTGATTGATTTGCAGCGATCAATCAAACACACTGTTGCTGGCAACGTGCAGAATTTAAGTGCTTTTGTTCTTTCAGCAAAGAAGAAAAGCCTATAAAAAAAAATCTCCTTTATTATTTTGAGTGCATTAGATTTGTGCATTTATTGGTTTATGAAAATATACTTTATTATTTTTTAATGATGCACCTCTCCGTCAGTAAAATCTCCTGGTTAAGGCCTCTCCAGTAACATCTGGAGAATGTTACTCCTGCCATCCTCAAAAATGGACAGAAGTACAGTACGTAAGAGTACTAATAATAGTCATCGCAAAGCCACCACAAGGTGCTAAAAAACACATAAGCTGGTCTATTCGAGATGATTTAACTTGTTTGAGGCAAGTCTGTGATGAGTGTAGCTCTGTGCTGACTGAAGTATTTAAACTTGAGTTTAATGAATGAGTTTGAGGAAGGGGGAATTTTTGGCCAAACCCCTCCTTGCGAGATCTAGTGGCACGATGTCTTTCAGAGTGTGTGTCGGTTCTGTACTGTATGGAGTGTGTGTACCGACTGTCTCTGCTGAGAGGGGCTCCAGCAGCCCGTGCTGTGGTAATCACTCAGCTCCTCTCCGAACAGCCCACAAAGCTCGGCTGCAGCCTGTTTAGCAGTCCGCGGCTGCTGCAGATTGTAAACAGATCTCCCATGAATTGCAGGTTTAGCGGTTTTGCGCGTCTCCAAACAAGGTGCTCCTGATAACACCGCTCTGTCTCTCTGACAAGGCCTGACAAAAATCAGCCTCTTTGCTGCAAACATGTGATTTGAGTGCTGTCACTCAGCTTGACTGACAGCTCTAATCCCCCCCAGGAGCAAATAGGAAGAGAAGACAAACCCTGCCCCCGATATACAATGTTTGTTTTTTCAATCCTATTAAATGGATAATATTTACCGCCAGCATTTTGAACTGCCTTGCATGGAGCAGCGCTTGGATGGACTGGCTGTATGCATTACTTCTGTTTTCCAGCACTCGCAAACAACCAACAAATTATTTTTTTTTTCCCCAAGAATATATAAATATCCACAAGTGATTTGTAGAACAACACCAAATAGGAGGCAGGGGCTCAGCAATTAGAAGGATTTAGCTGATAACCACAGGGCCGCTGGTTCAAATCTCAGCAGTGCTCTAAGAGATTCGTAACCTGAGGGTTGCTTGTCTCGGAGTCAGCTGAACAAGGCATTTAACCCCGCATTACTCAAGGGGTGCTGTAATTCTAGGAGTTGTAAACCTATAACACATGTCGTTTGCTTTGGCTAAAAGTGTCTGCTAACGAAAGTGAACAATACCGCCTCAGTAAAAAGGCACAACCTTTCCATTTTTTCTTCTCATTGAAAAAAAACTATTCCATATTGCTATATACTGGAGTTACACTATATAAACCACAAGCACTGTGATGACAGTTCTGTCTATTTAAACAGCAACATGTCCTGTAAACCGAAATAAACTAAATATGACGTTGTTAAAGACTGAACATTATTCTGACCAAAATAAATAACTTTTGTTTTAATTCGTGTGGGCATAGAAATGAGTGTCATGATATGTATTATCTAACCTTTCAGCAAAGCTGAAAAGCTGAAATTATACTGTATGGATAAAAACAACACTACATATGTATAGACAAGGGCTGGGCAAGTTAATAATGGGAACACATTATTTACTTAACGCCGACTGCGCTCTACGGCTCTACGTTAAAAAGGCTCCTTATTTGTTTAAAGTGTTTGCAAACCAAATGTTAATGCACTTTTGTTCATATAGCAGTACTTTAAAAGTAAAAGTGCACAATACACTACTATTTAATGCTTTATTAAATTTTGCGTATAACAGTGCGATTAATCGTGATTAATCGCAGAAAGCTATGCGGTTAATCGCGGTTACAAATTTTAATCAGAGCCCAGCATTAGTAAAGACATGTACAGCCATAACATTAAAACCATGTGTCTTCAGCTTTAACTGAAGAATGAACTCCACAAGACCTCTGAACGTGTGCTGTGGTATCTGCACCAAGACGTTAGCAGCAGATCCTGTCAATTTCGAGGTCAGGCCTCCATGAATTCTCCGTCATGTTCCATAAACCATTCCTGAACATTTTTTGGTGAGTCCTCCACAGTCGAGGTCTGTCACTCACATGCCCATTCTCTGTGCTTTCTGTGGTGGACAGAGGTCCGTACATGGACTATGACTGATCTGTGGCTATCTGGCCCAAATGTAAGAAGCTGCGATGCACTGTGTGTTCTGATATCTTTCTATCATAGCCAGCATGGACTTTTTTCAATTTGTGCTACAGCAGCTCTTCCGTGGGATCAGACCAGCCTCAGTGAGCCTTAAGTGCCCATAACTAGGTCTCCAGTTTACCGGTTGTCCTTCCTTTGATCACTTTTTGTAGGTATTCACCACTGAACACCAGGAACATCCAACAAGACCTGGCGTTTTGGAGATGCGCTGTATCTTCTGAAGTCATCTAGCCTTCACAATTTGGCCCAAAATCTCTCAGATCCTTACGCTTGCCCATTTTTCCTGCTTCCAACACATAAACTTCAGTAACAGACTGTTCGTCTGCTGTCTAATATATCTCAGCCCTTGACAGGTGTCACTGTAACGAGATAACCAACGTTATTCACTTCACCTGCTTCGGTTTTAATGGCTGATCAGTGTACATGTAGTGTTTGGAATGTCATTTTTAAAAAGCAATAATGTGGGATTTGGGGGATTTTGGGCTTTACAATGGCTTTTTGTATAAACGGCATTCCAGTCTTCATTCACTTCTAGAATCCTGTTTTCTTTTCACAGTCCTCATAAGCATCGTCTCTTTATTTTCCTGGGCTGGTTGGTAGACCCTTGGTACTGTTATGTAGAGCACCGAGTATAAAAGGTCAGCAATGCAAGAGACAGCAATACAGTTCGAGATGCTCCGGTTCCAAAAGATTTTTGGTGGCAAAAGAAATTTGTAAAACCGAATCCAGTCACAGTGCTTTAGACTGTCCACAAAAACAATTGTATGTGTTGAATATATTGGTATACCTAGTTATTCAATGTACACACATTTAGTTACGTGACACCAAAGAAAATGTGCTTGCATGAAAAAAAATCAAGTATTTTTAGTCAATTTTTTATCCACATCACAAATTTGTGTTTTTTCACAACTCGCAGGTGCTCTTGGAACGCGAATATCGGGGGTCTACTACACTTTGATTCATCAGTCAAGAGACCGAAAAATACTGCAGATCAACAGAACACAGAAAAAACACTGTGATTGGTTAGATGGCTTATTTGTATATTGCTTATTTGTCTCCCTTGACACTAATCCTATAAAGATAAATATTAACAATACACTGTGCAGCCCTACTGTAAAAGGTGCCACAAAGGGTTATTTGAGCGATGCCATGGATGAATCATTTTAGTTCCCTAAATAACCATGCTTCTAAATCAAATGTGCCTTTATGACGCTCAAAAAATGTAACAGTTCTTTCCCACTATAAGGGTTCTTTCATGAAACTACACTATGTAAAGGTTCTTTATACCTTTAAAAGATCCTACACAGTTCTTACCTTTGTTCTCGGACTGCTAGCAGTGTCCCATCCAGAAAACACCAAAGCCACTGTACTTATACCAGATATAAAGGCTTTGTATTCCTGTCCCAGCGCCACAACACACTACATCATCAGTCTCTGGCTATTCCAATCAGTTCCTGCTCAAATTTGTGGACATTCGCTCCAATAAAGACCTCATGCATTTTTACAGCTGTGTCAGGCGGAACACTGTCAGGTATAAATTAACCAGTGAGCTAAAAGCTTTGTTGTCCTGCAGGAAAATGCAAGTCATCAAGCATTAAGCATATATTAATTTTCAATGGAGCAGCAATAATGGGAGCGTTTTATGAACAGGAAAGTGCCACGGTCTTGTCCGACATCTAACGAGGCTGCGGTGCTGTGATGGGCCGCTCACCCCGAGTCGCGGACACGTCCGGCCCGCCTTTCTGCGGGCCACTCTGGGCGGTGGAAATCAAATAAGAGTTTGTAGGGTGAAGTGTTTGGAACGGGACACACCACCGCTCCACCTGTGCATGTGCCAACTTGCTTTATTCCGACAGCGGTGAACGGCAAGCTCCCACACGCCGCCAGCTCCTCTAACTCTGCCCGGCACATTCGTCTCTATTAGAGCTGCTGAGGATATGATAGGTGAGGGGCTGTGCTGAGTGACTGGCTTAGAGTCGGGGGGGGGGGGTTCTGAATGCCACATCACTATAGAGCTTTTATGGCTAACTGCAGCATTCTTAAGCCGGGTGCCAGTTTTCCATTTCCCCAGCTTTATTACCGCACACATAAAATTGCTTTAGATGTGATGATAGCAATAGGCATTGTGCATCCTTCCAGTCCCGCTAAGAGCTTCTTCAAAACAAATGTGGCCCTTACAGAGATTTTATTAACAAGGAGACCAACCCGGTTCCGTTCTTTGTGCACTAATGGAAATGCGCAAAATCCCATCCCCAAAAATGCCTAAAATCCCATCCTAAATCTGACACAAACGCAGCACACCGGAAGGTATTCTTCCAGCCGAGCCTTAAGTCAGCCATCGACTTTATTCCACCTCTGGTGAAAATGGCTTTGGTCTTTTCAGGCAGACCCAAAGGACAGGCAGAGTGTTATAGGGCCCCAAGCTGATGCCCCAGTGACTCGGCCAGCCACTTTTCCAAGGCCTGCTACTTGATTAAATGCATAATCCACTACTCCCCATCCCCAATGATTTACTGTGCCTTTAAATCAGCTTGCGCACACATAAAAACCTCAAATAAAAATCACCAAGAAAAACCATTGCACTCTAACTGTTCTATTAAAATGATACCCAGCCCGGCCTTTCTTCTCGGCAATACCGTTTATTCCACATGAATGCGTATCTTCATTTTTTTTTTTTCCTTCCTAGGTGTGCATATAAAATATTTAAAGTTTAAAATGTCAACGTTGAAACATCAAATGCAGGACTCTCTCATTAATCACCCGGGATGGAGGCTCCCTTTTAAGGTTATAACCCTTTGAAAGAGCAAAAATTACATTTTTGACCTTGAAGATGAGACAAACTCATAAACGTAAAATAATTCACAGTTTAAAGGAGAGAGTTATCTGCCGGCTCAAATTGCCACGCGGCGGCTTGTGGGAGACACCAAACAAATTTTTTCTTTTTCATTTTCGTATTTACAAAGAAGCTGTTCAGATTAATTTGAAATCACATCAAGAAAAAAGAAACAAAACTGAGCGAAAGCATCAAACAGAGCAAACGGCCTAACTTTCAAATCCACGGGGCACGGCTATCTGCACGGCACGGAATGTTGGCTTTTTTCATGCAGTTTTATTAAATGGTGCATGACATTTTCATTACTCAAGGAAATTAAATTCACTAATTTTCTTACAAGCCTGGTACGTCTGCTATTTTAGGGAGGTGCGCGGGAACAGAACAATACTTCCAACACCTACACAAAGAAAGGGATTGTGGATCTACCTTTTCAAAGAAGGAGAGAAAAAGAAAGTTATTTAAAAGCAGGAAAGCAATTTGCTCTTTAATGAAACAAGTCGTGGTTTTGATCTGCAGCTAAACTGGCATTTGGACGCGCATTAATCAAGAGACGAGAGTCGTGTGAAAAAGTGCCTGAAATAAGGAACACATACCGTTTCTAACATGGAATTTAGCTGCATCTCTCATTAGATAGAGACAGAGATACTGAACAGAAAGGTCTCTTCTAACAATACTGGGTTTTTCAAAGATAAATATGACACTTTCAAATTGGACCAAAGCACTCGCTACTGTATATGAGATTTCGCCACTGTAAGCTTACCCCCTTTAACCACCAAAACAAACAAATTTGCTTAGTGCAGAGCCACGTTTGGAGCCCAACATGCTGAGCTTGATAGCTCGCACTTCGGCACTTATCTAGGAAAACATACAAATGACTTAATGTGGTGTAAATCAGTCAAACTCGCCCTTTAATTTGCTCCACATGTCATAAAAGAACAACCCAGAAAACAAACACTGAGGCTCAACTCAGAAGTGATTTCCGCGCCGCTGTGTACTCTGGCAGTAGCCGAGGTGCCGAGGGTTTTAGAGGGGGGGAAGGCCAGGGAGTGCAGGCCCAGATGTGTGAAGCTGAGCAGGGCCAGTGAAAGTGACAGAGTCAGCCTGAACCTGGCTCTCCTCCTCTGGAGATGAAAAGGCTGATTACTCCTCCTCTCTGGAGGAGGGGGTGGGGGGGGAGCAACCACATGTCTGACAACATCATCGGAAAAGAGAGTGCTGAGCCCCTCTGGGTCCTATAGCAGCTTACATTTAATGTAGAGAAAACAAGCTAGCTTCTCCCGAGCTGTTTTCGTACTGCATTTGACTGCATTTAAAGCAAGAAGAAGAAAAAGCATGTTGCAGAGTGTGGGGAGTGATTAATGCACGGTAAAGCCTAATTCTTAATGGAATTATTGAGGTAACTCCATTAAGAATAATTAATCAGACGCCAGCCGACAAACCCAAAGTGACGAGACCGAAAGGCTAACCTCATTTTTGAATGAAGATAAAGTCAAAGATAGGGCAGCTCAGAGTGCTGCATGCTTCCATCAGAGGTGTACGATATATTGGCAGCCGATGTTACTTCTAATTCTTTTTTCAATTTTGAGTCATCTGAAGGGTCCTCGCACCTTTCTAAACTGCCGCTAACGCGTCACTGGACGGTTCAACACGCTTGGAGGAGAGTGCTAATCGCTAGTTCAGTTTCATCAGCTAACAGCCTGTGTGAGAGAAGGGGGGGGGGGGCATCCTACCCACCCAGGGAGAGAAAAAAACTGGGCTCTTTTCTCCTCCCAGCCATGGATGGCAAAGGCATCACCAGGCATCAAAGTCACACTCTCTCAATAACGGGGCCAGCGCCAGTTGTGCCACTTGGATCGGTGATAAAAATTTTTATGACATTTGCTCTGGATGAGATGTAAAGGTAATATTTACATGTTTACAGCATCATGTTTGATTTATCTATGTCATAGCGTGGTCCGATTAATCATCAAAATGAATTAAACTCATGGCACAGCATGAATTATATGGTGAACATGTTTTAAAATGCAAAATATAACAATTGCATTATCAATTATTGGTACTGCCGTAAGCTGTGATAAAGTGTTATTATCATTTGTCACGATCACCCTAGAAATTCTATGTTGATGCAGGCTTAGAGAATTGGGTAAATATTTTAAATAAATTAAATGAGAAAAATCTCCTATTCTTTCTTTTTTTACACTGAAGCAAGTGCCTTAAAAGCCTTTCAAAGCAGTTTGCCTGGGCTGCCTCTGATGTAGGGGCAGACACGGTTACTTAACCAGCAGATCTCACTGAGGTTCATCTAATCAGTGTAACCACTGCAGCCAATTTAAGCAGAGACAATCAGCCCTTAACCAGCCCTGTGACACTGAGAGGCTACAGCAAAAACAGACCAGAGATCCAGAAATCCAGCAGAGGGTCATCAGTTCTGCGAGAACAGGGCTGCTGTACTTAACGTGACTAAGGAGGGTCAGTGCCCGAGTCATGTTGATTCTGGCTCCATCCGCGCACTTCCAGAAGCCTTCTTATTAACTACTGGGAAATGAAAAGGGTAGAGTAGAGTCTGCTGAGGTTTATCAGTTCTTAACTATGGATGAGTGACTGGGCCCCCACAGCCAGACTCTTAAAAATAAAGGTTCTTAAAGGTGGAGGCTCCTTCATTAAACATCAAGAGGTTCTTCACACTC
Source organism: Alestes dentex (assembly GCA_037576975.1). Lineage (NCBI taxonomy): Eukaryota > Metazoa > Chordata > Actinopteri > Characiformes > Alestidae > Alestes > Alestes dentex. Next base: position 26,954,118 of record JBBIGA010000132.1, on the reverse strand, counting down.
GCACATCTTATTTAAAAAAATGGTTATTTGGGGAACCATCCACTGAAAGAACAACCAAAAGAGGCCATCTTTGTCTTTCTATATCCCAAACTTTTCAACAGCTTGCAACAGTTGTCACGGACCGGTAGGAGAAATTGGGGGGGGGGGCACTTGATTAACTTATGTTTTATCTCCAAACAGTAAATAGAAGAGCTTCATAGTCACATTCACCTGCTTCTCTCTGCAATTCAACACAAACAGGATTTAGGACAGAGGTGACAAATTAGTATTTTATGTAGCTTTCAACGAATTTAAGTGGAATCTTTTTCTTGTTTTTGTTCTTGTCTGCCGTGTTGTTTTCTGGACTTGCAGACCCATTATAAAAGTCTGCTGTCAGTTTACTTATTCAGTCATGCCAGTGAACCAACTGAAATAATCAATAGCAACCTACAGGCATGCATAAGGCCATACAGATATGATGGAAGCCGATATGTTTAAACAGTATTGTTTTTGTTATTTTTTTATATTACATACTTTTTTTTTTTAAAGCGTACAGCTTTCCAATGTGGAAACAAAAACAACAAGGTCCCAAATGAATGACTTCATATTAGCTGCAGTTACTTGATCAATCAGACTGTCCTGCTCAAAATCAGTCTGTCCTGCTCAAAACAGGTTAAAGAGCCACTACTGGATAACTATGAACGTTCAACAATGAGATTCTCAGCCTGACAGTGGGCAGAAAAGCAGAGCAAAACTTTTTCTCCATCTAATGAGGCTGAATGTCATGAAAATTAAGCAAAACATCTTTTTAAAATTCCACATTCGGTAAGAGAAGTTGACAATGTCATGACGAAGCCTCATAAACCATATCTGTTGGGAGAAGAGAGAGTAATTGGTGCAGTATGCCTCTTTATCCAGAGGGCTGTTATGATTAAACTTAGACACACATTTCAATTCCGCAGTCATATCGAGAAGAACAAGGGACGAGACAAGATCAAGAAATCCTAATTATAATTACAAAATTACATAGGGTACAACAAGGGCGCCTGGTTTAATGGTAATAATTACAGACACAAAGTACTAATAGGAAATATAGCATTCTGAGAGCACTGGCTTAAGACTCCCATGAATGCGTGCGTACGTGTGCTTGCGTGAGAGTGGGTGTGTGTCAGGGGGTGTCCAGATTCCACTTAAGCATCGAGCACTCTGATTAATAGGGTTCACTCTTGCACCACTGGCCCTTTAAAGGACCTGCTCCGAATGAAAAAAATGCCCATCATGCACCCAAAGCGCCACACATGCCCTTTTCCTGTCTGCCTTTATTACTCTGCCATGATCCTCTTAAGCAGACCGCTTCTCCGGCGCAATACCATATGGTTTCAGTTAAGCCCAATTTCTTTTTCTCTTCATTTAAAACATGCGTTCGCTCTGCCAGAAGCATTACGCCGCCCTGCTCCTCGCAGGCTTTTGCTCCTTTTTTGGCCTTGCCTTTTTTAAGGAGCCCTCAATACCTCCCCGTTGAAATTAATTTACTGCCACAACAGAGGCGTATTTGGGCTTTTAATAGCATTGTAAGTAATTTTAAGGTAATTTGCTCCAGATTCCGACATTAACCTTTGAAATGGAGTTCAGAGCATAACCGAACTGGAGCCGATGCTGATGTACGCACATGACATTCAAAAGGGATTTTCAGCTTATTACGCATTATGACAGACGCGGCAGGTCAACGCTGTTAAGGAGCTCCGCGAGTTCAGGAAGCTGCAGATGGAGCCACAAACCAACACGCGAAAAAAACACTGCTGATATTAAAAAAATGAGGTTATCTGAAAACGCAATGATCTGACTCCACTGGAGGATCATTTTGCTACAAGTATTATTGCTTGAAATGAGCAAAATATTATGCCAACAGTATAAGTGACCGTCATAAGGAGTGTTTCATCCTAGGGCGCAAAACAAGGCAGCCAATCAGAACAGAGGTTATTTACATATACTGGTCTTAAAGGCTCGGAAAACAAAGACTGTTTTTGATACATAAACTCACACAAGCACTATAAGTGTACACATTAAAGAAAATGAATGATAAAAACAAGCGAAGATTTCCGTAGTTTGTATAGTCTACTATGTTCCATAATGAGATAAGCGGACTACATTTGACATGCTAACTTTAACATTTAAAATCCCATTTCTTACAAGGGCTAACACGAGTGTCGGTGCGAGCAGTAAGCCATCAAAAACACTCCACCACATCCTCAGCTCAGGGGATATCCACAGCCTATAATCCACACAGGGGGCTGAATCTTTGAAGTGGAATATGTCTGTCAGGTGACTCGGCTGAGCCTCACCTGAGACTTCAGTTCCTGTGTGTGATACGCCACTCTCCGCTCCGCCATCTTCCCCTCGCCCCTCCCCAGCCCGCACACACACTAATTGCATGTTTGTCTTCACTTCCCTGAAGAGTCCGCACAAAAACATCAACACCACAAATCGCTCCATTCTGTACGTGAGCTGGCACTCATGTGTTCATTGATACGCCACATCATCGCTGCCACAACCAAACCAGGAAAGCCTCCAGAATGGAGACTCCACTGGAGAAGGGCATAACAAGTGTTTACTGTAAATTAACGTCAGATTTTAATCTCGAGCATTTTGGGCCATTTCAATTTTGGGTCAGTTTTAGTGAAATTCTCACAGAGTGTCACAGGCAGCAAGAAAGTTGGGATTGACTGCAGTTCCAGTTCTCACTGTGCAATTGTTTGACCAACTCTGGTCAAATCAGTGAATCTTAGTACACATCCATATTTAAATACAGCACTTCTATTAACTTTTGAATAGGCCACAGTTAATGTCTATTTTTTCTCTAATATGTTACACTGCATGTGTTAAAATGTGCACAATGTAAAGGACATGCGCTTGCTTTCACTTAGAAAATCCAACCTTTTGTCCAATACTTTATGCACACCACAGGGGACAGCACTAAACACAGAGAAAGACAAGGCTGGGAGCAGTAACGGGTCCCAGTGAATACCGTTTGATGTGACCTATGTTTTCTCCTCTGCTACAGTAAAATCTCAGTTTCACCTGCATGAGATCTGAGTCTTGTTCAAGATTTCTTCAGGCACCTCTAGGCCTTTTTTCAGACGAGGGCCAATCAATTAATCAATAGCGCACACTTCGAGGTCAAGACAAAAATGTTCTGCTTTAACTTTGTCGTTTAAAAAAAAAAAAAAAAAAGGCTCAGTGTGCGTTGTTGATCCTCCTTGATTGCCAGCAATCTAATCTCGGCAAATCTCAAAATTTAAGAAAAAAAAAATCAATAGGTTATTTTACAGCGGCCGCAGACATTACCACAAAATCTTACCCCCGATAAGCCTCAATTAAGTTCGGCGCCGCAATAAGACAATGACACGTCCAAATTTAATTCAGCCTTTTACCAGGATGATTATTGACTATGTTTTATGTACGAACAACAACTGGCCGTCAGACAATGTGCAGACTAAATAAATGCTGCTCGCTAGCACAGAGTAATACCAGCTCACCTCAGACATAACAAATGTTGCAGCTAACCCTTAAGTGTCTCTACAAAGACAGAACACTGACTGCAGTCTCCTAAGCCAACTCTTTGGTCCTAATCTGTGAAAACAAGAGTTAAATCCACATCACAGCACGCGGGGTAAAGCAGACAATCTTCATGGCAACCTAGCCCAACAAAGGCCTAGCTTAAGCCATGTGTGGATTACAGCGCTGGGCATCACGGGAGACGAGGGACAGGTGGATTTTTCAATAGAAAAGTCCCTTCGCGATTGTGTAAAATGTGGAAACTCTGTTGTGGTTTGGTACCCTCTATTGGGTGATTTAATATTATCCTCTGCTTACTGGCTCTATTACAGAGCTGCCGAGAGGCTGTCTTTCCTAGAGAAGAGCTGTTTTTTGAAGGTTCAAACGCTGCAGTAGGGATGATGTTACACTTTTAAAAAACATTACGGCTGAAATTAAACGGGACCTGAATCGACAGAGACGTGCTGAACTCTTCCGAAATCATTAGTGGCCTCCAGGGTGCAAAAAGAGCCCAGCGGTAGAAACTGAGTAGAAAATGGTTAAATATGAGCAGAGGTGTGAGGAGGTTTCCTCTTTCGAACATAATTACTGCTGGCAATCCTGGCTGATTCCATAATTCCAAAATCCTGACACTTCACAAAGACATTATAATTGCCTGCGCTGGCCTTTTGCTCGCTGCAACGTTCCATTAATTAATTTTTTTTTTTTTTCTCCAGGATCTGTCTCCAAATGTATTTCTGCTTTCTCATGAAACGCAGCTCATAAGGACATGTGGAATTTTCCACGAAAACACGAAAAACTGTCCGGCGAGCAGAGCAGTGCGGAGGGGCCCAGGAATAGTCCCATGATTTGGTGCTAAATACACATTGGACATGCAAGAATTCCAGAAATGGGGCAGAGCTAAGACTAAATGAAAATGAAAACAGTTCACGGTGCCATAACAGATCAGGGATGTGCTGGGACATTAGGTTAGAAGGCAAAAAACAAAAGTAAACAAACTCTCGCTGAAGCGAAAGTAGTTTACTTTTGCAAATAACTATTAAAACAGTAAAACACCTAACGCATAATATCGGAGCATGATAATCCAAAAGAAAATGGAACTGTAGAAGAACTTGATATAGATTGTGTTGATTTAGGACTGAAGTGTATTTACATTCTGAAGGGGGCCATAATGAAGGGGAAAGTGGAGACAGAGGGCATAAAACAGTAAAGACAGACACTTCAGCAGCTTGGAGCTGTTTGCTCACATCAAGTCATTCCTTATGAAACACGCCCGACGAGGACAGCACTTATTAGGACGGAGGGGGAAAAAAAGCTCCCTGCGAAATTTTCTTCTGAGTCCAGCCGCCTGCCTATGAAGAAGCAGCAAACGGCGCCGCGAATGATTACAAACACGAACAGACACTCATATTAAATAAGACAATTCGATGAGATTCGAAAAAAAATCCCTGTAGAACACCCAAAGCTAGAGGCTTAAAGACTTACTCACAGCTTCTTATCTTCATTTACTGCGGAGAGGGAGAACGAAGAAAACACATTCTACTGTCTGTTCATGGGTTCTGATCCAGCTTCAATTATTCCATCTGAAACATTTGGATTTTAGAAGATGCACACACACACACACACACACACACACACACACACAGACGCAAACAGACACACACACACGGTTTTCAGAGCTATAGATGGATTTTGAAAAGCAGCCTCGAAAAAGGCACCTCATTAAGACCATCTTTCCTTCTTTCTTCTACGTTTTTTTTTTTTCTTTTCTTTCAGAACAGACCCCTCACCCCTTTGTTGCTTGTCTTTTATACACGGATCTGCAAAAATTTACAAATACAAGGCAGGGAAAGCAAATGTAAAGGCGTTAAAATACTAAAAAGGGACAATGAGATGGAGGCGAGGACAGAAGGCTAAAATGGCATCATCTCTAAACTTAATGAAACAGCATCCTTTAATTTTTTTTTTTCCAGTAATTATAATAAAGATGGAAAAACATAATAAACGTCTCCCAGCCCCCACCTGCTAACAGTAATTATAATAGACTCAACAATAAATGGTAAAGCAGCACAGAGCTGCATCTTGGGAATTCTCAGGGGTCTGTGGATTAGCTCGAAAAGCCTGAATGATTAAAATACACTAATTAAAATTTTGTGTTCCTTGGTAACTCGTCTTCCAGAGGCCCTCGCTCTGGTAAAATGGGAATAAATGTGACAAAAGTAAATAATGCTTTAGACTTCAATAAGTAAACATGCTTTATAAACTTTTCGTGCATCTTTTTTTGAGCATAAAAAAATGGTTTATGATATTTATATCAATCACTTTCTTATTGCACTCTAAACACAGAGGCTCCTGAATGCTTCTTGGAGTGAAAGTATAGTACTAGAGAATAAAAAAAGGCCCTTTAATTGGTATACAATCTTCACATGTGGAGGTTCTTTAGAAAGGTTCTCCACACATCTCATTCATCCAACAGTCATCCATCAAAAGCTTCTCAGGTGGTTCTTTCATTTAATCACCACAAAGAACCTTTTTTTGGTACGTTTGCTCCCTGAGGTTCGCTAATGATGTTTGTATGTTTTTGAAACACTTTATTGAGAACCAATTCATCTTTAAATGACCACTTTGTAACTTCTCTTTATCCCCAGGCAGCTTTGTTACTGGGCCTTTATGCCTGAAATGTTTCAACAACCTCTTCAAAGCAAAACCCCTGTAGGTTGGATAGACAGATTATTTGTGAATGCAATAAACTCAGAACATTCAAAAAAATTCTAGATGTTGGCCATGTGCTCAGGAGAGTGAACGGTATGATCTGAAGCCTCACCAGTGTTTACATGCTATATCAAAGTCTTCCATTTTAAAACAGTGAAGAAAATGCACTTTCTCATCACATGTCCCGCTTTAAGAGCACACTTACTTATAATAAACCATTCTGATGGGTTCTTTCCAGCATGGTAACCAGGCTCAGGTCGTGGTCAAGGTCTATAAGGAAGAAACAAGAAAGGATCTAAATGAAAATAGATGTCTGATTTTTTTTTTTTTTTTTTCGCATCCAACAATCCCATCTCTACTTCCAAAATGTGTTCTGAACACCATGACCGAGCTTGTTCCTTACAGTAATGTGAATACAGGGATGTTCAGACTCATTTGTGAGCACCATGTCATTAGGCTTTCACCGCAGTTTTATGTGGAACTTTTTAACTTTCCGAAACACTCCCATCAAAATGTGATCAAAGCTGGCCTTGAATGCAGTTGGAAAAACCTTTCAAAACGTCCATCTCCAAGACGTTCGAGCCCGGTCATCTCCACAGTAATGTAGCAACGAGCATGAAACCGGTTCGGCACCAGAACCGGTCAGATAGTCTGAGATAAAACGTATGCAATTAGGTACAAAGGCTAGCCTGAGAGGCTACCGCCCCTATTCCTTGAAGAACATGCATTATGGATAAACAGGGAGAAGCTCCTCGCATTGTCTGACACACATGGAGAAAATGTCAGACACAAAAAACAACAACAGCTGATCAAAGGGTGAAAAGCAGCAGTAGTAATTACGCTCCAGCCACTTCATCTAAAGCTGCTGCTAGTCACTCGCTGCTCAGCTTCTGTGGAAAACATAATATCACCAAAGTAGTCGTAGTGGAAATCTAATGTGTCACCAGTGTGGTGAGGGGCATGCTTTTAAAGAGGGTACTTTTTTTTTTTTTTTTTTTTTGGCGGGTCCCAGAGGAGCCCGTCCAAAGAGGCCAGCAGCTCTCCCCCCATGCATTACGCTGTCTCTATAAATGATGGTAATCTGTTGTTTTCTGTCAGCAGGGACAGCGGAGCAGGATAAGACACCTTCCCCCCCGAATCCCCCTCTCTTTGAGAAATGGATACAGCAAGTCAATCCCCTGGTAAAATCACAGAGAATCAAACGCAACCGAGATATCAAAGTGCCGAGAACATGTCGAGGTTACTGCCGACAGCTGCGCGCGCGGGACGCTCTGGGACGTTCCGAGCAGAGCAAAAATCTTTTAAAATGATGAAACGCAGCCATAAACGCGCAGACAAATGTTTTAGGGGGAAAGTGTGATTACATAAATAACCTAATATCAATTCAAATTTAATATTCCAGCGTTATTTCAGAGGAAAAAGAGAAAGAGGCTGCTGTTCGGAGCTCACAGTGCAGTGTTCTGCTCTCCAGTAATGCTTGGAGATGAATCATCTATACAGGTGTACCAGAATCAGCATCACACATTAATACTGATTTCAGTATCATTACTATTAAAAACCTAGATTTAAGTTTTATACTGAGGGATGACAAAACCACAATGTCATTAGGTGCGTGATTCAGAATGTTTTGGTATCTAAAATGGGAGTTTCCTTCCTGGAAATGTGCTTTCTGTATACTTGAACAAACAGTTCAGTGAAAAATATACTTTTCCATAAAATAAAAAAAAAATTAAATTCCACATAATCTACAGGTAGCTGATCGGCCCAGATATGTTTGAAGGGCAAATTTTGCTCTAGTTTAGAACTGAAGCTAACATTGCTAACAAACCCTAGAAGTCAATAGTCACCCAAATCTTTTCCATAAATACCTCCCTAAACCTTCTCTCAGCCACATCCAGCTCTTCTTTAAGGTGATGCAGGCTTGTGGATGCGGTTTAGAACACAATATGACTTGCGCCATTTTTTCACAACCCGCCTTAGGAGAAGGCAGCTGATCCTGGATCTGCTTTTGTGAAGGTGGGTGCCACTTCAGAGATGTTTTGGTGACATACTTTTACTGAAACGGTGTGGGTGACCACTAACGTTAGTGTTTGTCGCCTCCATTCTGCATTAGCCTCATAGTTCCAGAGCCAAACATCTACATTGTTCTGGGGTTGGTGGAAAATTGTGTAAATTAGATTTTTTTTTTTTTTTTGCCAGATCTTTCCTTTTTACAATACTACAAAAGGTTCTTTATTGTGCAGTACTAAGAAAAGAAAACATAAGAAGAAACTCTAGGACAGGTTTGGAAGACATGTCTTTAGCAGGGTAGTAGCGCTCTGGAAGCATGGGTCTATTAACTTTAATAATGAAATTCAATAATGAAAATCTAAGCATCAACTGCTATATTTGGAAAATACTGAACTGCATCAATACCACTCAGTGCTCAGCTCTCTGCACTCAGCACTGCTCTCCAGGAAACTACTCCTCCTGCTTGCTGTCGGCCAAACTTGGTCACGTACGACTTCATTTTTTTAATTATTATATTATTTGATATATTTTTATGAGAAGTGTCCCTCCTTCGCTGGTGGAGCGGAGAGCCAGGACCATGAGGGGGAAATGAAAGCCAATTATGGGTTTGGAGCTGCAGCCCTGGCCTGGTCAGGAGTCCTCAGCCTTGGCTGCTGAGGAGTCGAACTACAGCTGTGCCTCAGGAAGCTGCTGTAATCCCCGCCCGTATTATTGGGCAGGCTCAAAAGATTCAAAAAGCCTGCTTACAAATTTAATTACCTTTTCAGTTAACCAGAGCTTAGGAGCCAATGACCTGCTATTTCCACGGCAGGCCAGTGACGGGGGGGTTTCAGGGGGGCACGGTGAGACAAGTGGGCACTGGAGACTCGCAAGGCAGGCAGAAAGCTCATGCCCTCTCAGTGCCAACCAACAGACAGGCTCAGGGTAAACTCTAAGCACTAAACACACACACACACACACACACACACACACACACACACACACACTGGTGGCCTCCGCACAGAGAGCAAATTAGATCCTCTTCATTAAGAGGCAGGCAGAGGATGCAGAACAAAACAATGAGAGACTGAGGGGATGGAGAGATAAGGTAGATAGGTATTGTTGCTGTCACAAGAAAATCTTGATGGCTTTTTAGCCTCATACGTGCCTAAAAATATGAACCAAAATGGTTATGACTTGGAAGTACAGCAACATTAATTGCTAAAAATAATGTGGAGGTTCTTTAAACTTTAAAAAGATTTTCCCTACTCACATTTGTAGAAAAACTGTTCTCAATCGGATCGTCTATTAGAGGTGACATATTATACCTCTTTTTAAACAAGTTATAAAAGGTCTATGGGCTACAAAACATGTTCATGAAGTTCTTTGCACAAAATCACTCTCACATAAAGAGATCTCACCAGCTC
>JBBIGA010000132.1:26899446-26944356 GCA_037576975.1 Alestes dentex | reverse complement strand
ACCCAGAGCGAGATGAACACAACACTTCATGAGTGACTCGCCTTCGCCTGTAGCCGTAGCGCTCGGCGTCTTATGCACATGCTCGTAAAACCAGCAGACCAAAATGGCGGATCTTCAACTAATCTAGTGGGTGGGGCTCAACAGATGGGGGCGGTTCTATGCAAATTTCTCCATTATTACGTCACAATGGGGGAGCCGTCCAAACGGCTCGTATAAGCCTATGATTCCTGACACCAAAATCTTTCAATTGACTCAGAAAACGGATGGATTTTTTTTTTTCACGCTTGGAGTGTTTATAGGAGCAGTACAGACTCAAATGGAAATACAAAAGGGATGCAAAAGGTTAGTTTTGCATAATATGTCCCCTTTAATAAGGTTCTTTAGGGCCATGTTTCTATAGGGTTTATATGTTATGGGGTCCCTGATTTTGTTTGCTATTGTAAATGCCACATTACATCCAAAATAAAAATTACTCCCACCTGTAATTTTCTGAGCCAGTGGTCTTTAATATGAGAGAATATTCCTACACAATTTGGCAAAAAAATATTATCCCGAGAATTTATTAGAAAACATGATATGTATCACAATAGTTAGGTTTGATAAGTGGACAAAGACCAAAAGAAGCAGCTTAAAACACTTTTAAAATTTTGGGTTTGTTAATCATTCAACAATCTTAGCCAACTGGAGCTGCTACAGAAAATCTGCAGTTGTTCAGCGTTCTTTAAGTTCTAACGGTACTCAAACTGTATTGAAATAAGCATTAAAATAATAAATTTGACAAATTTGATCATGATAATGATGAAATATAATCATACTTTCTACCCCACTTGAAATTCTTAGTCATTCATTCATTCACTTTCTGTAACTGCTTAATCCTTACTAGGGTCGCGGGTACCCGGAGCCTATCCCAGTGGAAACGGGTGTGAGGCAGGGACTCACTTTGGATGGGACTCACTCCAGCCCACCGCAGGGCACACACATACACATACACACACACACACACACACCATTAACTGACACACATGTCTTTGGACAGTGGGAGAAACTGGAGATCCCAGAGGAAACCCACACCACCAAGAGGAGAACAATACTAAGTCAGTGACTTACTAAAACTAGACAACCACCACAGACAGTCGTTTAACAAGGTACATATTTGCCTCGTGAGTCTAACAATTATTTGGAGTGTGGGAATCACACTGGAATCATTCTGTAAGTCCCTATGGATAAAAGCATCTGCCAAATGAATGTAATGCAATGTACTGTAAGTGGTCCCTGGCGAAAAACCCTGTCAGTGGCAGAGTGGGGGCCAGCAGAATTTGGTGGTTTCCCTCCTCTAGCACATCAGTTAAAGCTGAAAGTTCACTGATGACTTCAATCAGTTGTGTCTGAGCAGGAAAATCACCAAACTGTGCAAGAATCTGGCCCTCCAGGACTGGAGTTTCCCCACCCCTGTACTGTGGCATCGCTCCAAAGAACTCTTTTCTGGCACCTTTATTTTTAAAAGTGCAGGAGAAAGGAAAGCAGTGTCTTCAATGTTTGTTCATTTAACTTTAAACTTTATAATGGCTCTGTACTGACAAAATGGGCACATAACGTAAAGGCCAGTCGTTGTTTTTGAGTGGTGTGAAAGACATAAACTGAAAAATAATATTTTTTGGAACGACAGCAACAAAATAGACCAGGTAATATTAGCACATTGAGCATGTAGGACACGCACTGCTTCATTTGGCAACAGGGAAGAGCTCAGACATACATGTTCTCTCAGATTTGCCAAATCGGGGTATCAGATTTCTGCATGTGTGTTTGCACTGTGGGAGAAAGAGGCAAGTGGAAGAGGGAGAAAAGCAGGGGGGCAGAAGAGCGGCAGGGCGTATTTGTCGTAGTGTGGCCATTCTGCGGAGGTGCTAAAATGCGCTCGCCGTCTTTGTTAACCAAAAAGTGAACATGACTCTGTGTTCTAAAAAACTTCTGCCTCACTGCAATTACACAAAAGAAAATGAACACTTTCAGGTTGCCCCGGTAACCTAATTGCATCAGTACGTTGCACACAGGAGCCAAAGTAACTGAATTTTGATGAAAAGGCGGCGATAATTTACGGCATCGAGAAATTAGTTGCCGTGGCGACGCGTTAATTACATCTCAAATTAACAATGCAAGTGTAGTGAAATTAAATATAAATCATATTTTCTGCATAAATTACAGGGGTTGATTAGTGCGGGCGCCAGGAGAGAGAGGTTGGGATTCCAAAGGCCTGTCACATCAACCCCCCGAACGCCCCCCCGCCACCCCCCCCCTTCTCTTCAGCTCCTCTTAAAGAGAGACGCTCTCACAGGCACACTCAACGAAGAAGCATGCAGAGGTGTGTGTGTGTGTGTGTGTGTGTGTGTGTGTGTGCGTGTGTGCGTGTGTGTGTGTGTGTGTGCGTGTATATGTATATGGTGAGAGAGAGGATAAAAATGCTTAAAGGAATAGTCCAGTGGGGTTTTTTTTTTACTTCATTTCTGTCAGTTGAATCTATATTGTTGTTTACCTGCAATTAGTGAAAGAACAGGAAACATCAGCTGATGCAGCTGCCCACCGGGTTCCATTATAGGGAAGTTTCAAAATGCACCAATCACTCCCTACTCCATTATGTCTGTATAGCAAAAAACAGCCCATATTGAATTAATTGTCTTTGTGACGTCATGAGAACCAACTCATTTACACATTTAACCTATTCAGCCTACGGCAGTTTAGTCCCACCCATTCATATTTGTGTGATGAGGAGTGTTCCATCCTGTACTGATTTCTGAATGAGGCAAAATGCAGGGCAGCCAATCAGAACAGAGGGAATTTACATAAACCAGTCTTAAAGACACAGTAACTAAAACAGCCAGTTTAATTCTATGGCATAAAGACAGGTTAGGAAAATGGTCATGTAAATGAATAATCTCTGTATTTTGGTACACAAAAAGTGGATCAACAGATCTCTGGATGGGGGATCCACTTAGAATATTTGTGGGGGTTTTTTTATAATATTTGCGTGGTTCTACTACCTCGTTGTCTGTGGTTGATATGTACATTTCGAGCAGGTTGGATTTAGGTTGAAAACACAGGAGTATTACAGTGTTACTTTCAGACACCTTTTTAGTGTAATCTAGTCCTCATTCCAAGTTATAGAGTGTCATACACTCTACATCAACCACAAATCAGTCTCATCTCTGCTGATTTCTGCCCGTCAAAACCAGTCAAACTACACTGCTTTAACGCACAAACATAAAAAGCAAGATTGTCCAGTTCTCACATAGTTTCCATTTCAAAAGCAGCACCTGTATTAATCATCTTCTATTAGGCATAAGGTGTCTACTGAAAATCAGTGTTTCAAAAACTCCACCCTTTACCTTTACTACATTTTCTGATGTTTTCTTTACTGCTAGAATGCCGATTACCAAGGATAAAAGCATCTGAAAAACTAGCAGATGAGCAGAGAGACCAGGGCAACACAGATATTACTGGATAATTCATAGAGAAGGTGTGAAAGAAAGCTTGTTCCAAGAGCATCTATACACTCCAGTTCTTCACATACAGCGGCGCTTCTAACCTCAGAGCATCCAGAACAAGCCTGGGGAGCAGTGTGTGTTCAGGGGGGTTGCTGGTAGGAGGAGGGGGAGCACAGCACAAACAACAGCAACAGGAACCAACTTGAGCCATCTAAATTATTCATTCTCCAGATGGATTCCTTTCCCCTTGAATTTTAAACTCAAATAGACCTATTCACCTACGCTTTTTGGTGCCACTGCCATTCGCATCCAACGCCGCCCGAGCCACAAATCAACCCATACCATCATGTCAAGACACAGCTGTGTAAAAAATCAAGCATGCAAGAGTGACCCAGTCTTGTGTCTATCTTCTCCATCCCCTCACCCTGCACTCATTTCTGCCTCCAGCTCCGTCCTTCTCCTCCGTCTCTCCTCCTAAAGCTGACCTTGGGAGGATTTGAACAGTCTTGCCGGCCCAGGGGACAGTGACTATCTCGCAGCTGCTAAAATGTCGGCAAAATCCAATAAACTCCATGTGTCTCTTTATCAGTCCTTGGAAGACACTTTCTGAACATCATTTTTCGGCATTCTAGCAGTATAGAAATAATCAGAAAATGTAGTAAAGGTAAAGGGTGGAGTTTTTATATATATACAGATAGATAGATAGATGGAAATTTAACATCAGCACAGTTATCTAAATTATTTAAATGAATTTAAACAGAAATAAATTAAAACCAAAATGTGCATGTTTAAATCATGTCAAAATGATTTGCACTTGAATTCAGAAAAATTCCTCGTTCTTGGCTTTAGATCATTGAAAAACACTTCTTAAACCTTTATATTATTGTATAACTTCCAAAAGTTTTTTTACAGAGAACTGCTATCTTTAAAAAAAATCAACTGCAAGGTTCTTTAGGGAACCGTTTTCCTGGTCCTGCCATGGCATCGCTCCAGAGAACCTCTGGCACCTTCAAAGGTTGATTTACAGTTCTTAAAGTTCTAATTCAGAGTTCTTCAATATGAAATCTGCCCTGCTCCTGAAACTTTGGAACGAATAACAGTATGTTTAATAAGTCTTTAATTACATCTTGTTGTTTATTCTATGAAATGGTGGTGAACCACAGAATGAAAGATCTCCTCAGGGTGACGTGACCAGCCGTTTCGACTCTTTCACCACTTTTTCAGCCAAAACTGAGCACTGGTTTGAGTGATTCAGCAGATTCTGCTGTGGCCTGCCCATGACTGAAGTCCTGAAGGCAAAGGGGTGAAAACTCAACAAAACACATAATTGAAACCAGCCACAGTTTGAAGAAGAAGAAAAAAAAGTCAGCCGTTTCATTTTTTTAAGCAAAGACAGGAAAAACGCTGAGGGATGGGAAGCCGCAGTGAGCATAGTTTCTCTGTGTGAGACAGAAACCCCCCCTCTGAACTCTGATAACCCTGTCCCTTCCTCAAAGGCACGGACACATGGGAGTAAATTTCAAATTAAAAATACCTGTTTGACAACAGAACTGAGCGCAATACACATATGGGTGAAACAAGAGACTGTTTACAAAGCTCTCATCACCTTCACTGCAAACCAAGTTCCTCAGACGGTGCTGGGAGATACAGATACATTATTAAAGGACAATATTATCATGTCTTCCAAATTCATCATGATATTTTATTTCTTTTTACATAAAGGTAATAAAGGTCTGGAAATACAGGCTTTCTGAGGACTAACTTCTTACGAACCTGACGCAGCTCGTTTTCTCTGGATGTTGATAGAACTGCGATATTTTCCAAATGGTACTAGTTAAATTTGCATTCATAAAGTTAATGAACTCATGCTTACTCAGTCCTGATGTCTTTTTAAATCTGAAATACTTGTTTTCCTCTCTTAAAACTACACCAAAGGCAAAGTCAAACAGCATTATACATTAAAATCAGTGCTGCTTTGGTAATCCAGTGCCAGTGCACCAGTCCAGGCTACATTTCATCAGGCCGTTTCCTCAGATATTAGACAGAAACATGGTATACTATTATGATATATCATTATAGGTATATATAAACTCTTCTTGTACTTATATACATATTAAGATTACTCATATGGACTGAGGTGTTTTGAAGAGAGTCTCTGTCTGAACTGTGCTAATCTGAGCCTCTTTCACTCATATTGCACCTTTTCTTTGGCAATGCTTTTTTTGCAATACTTTTGAAATCTGACAGAAAACCACAGAGGGTGGTAGGTGTTAACGACGTACTGCGGTAGGATTATAGGTTCTTAGGATACGCCCATGCAAAATGTTTTTCCAGACATCCTTGTGAAATATATACATCTTTATGCGCCCTGATATCATAGCTTAACTTATATAACATCCAGTGCAGCCTACGGAGCCGCGCGCCAACACTCAGCCTCTGCCCTCACTTACGAGAGGCTCCTGAGCCGCGCTACAGATGTATAACCTACATTACCAATATGACCAACCTCAACTGGCAGGGGTCCACTCACACAAACTTACTTCCTGGCCTTGGACAAGGAGATGGAGATCACCTTAGTCTCCGGGGGTAACTCTTCCCCTGTACATATCCACTTATAAATGAGCCTGATGACTTTTAAAAGGACAAAGAATCATTAGGAGAATAAGTAGCCTTTCACATATTCTCTCTGCAACGCCCCCTGAAAGTAATTCCAATGCATTTACACAAAGGAGAATAGCTTTACTGGGAGAGGCAGTGGTTTAATGGTCCAATACGCTCTTGGCCCAAGTACAATTATCCTCCTATGATGGTGCAAAAAGATGGTGGGGTGGAGTGTGTGTGTGTGTGTGTGTGTGTGTGTGTGTGTGTGTGTGTGGTGGGGGGGGGGTGTTGTGGATCATATGTTTTTAGGGAAAAAAGGGTTCAGCAAAATGTCAGAGTACACAGAAACATTTGGCCATTCATGAGAAAATAAATCATTTAAATGAAAAAAAAGAAGATTAACACAACAGTTATTACTCTTTGCACAAACAAACTGCAGTTGATCAAGGAGAAGAGAAAACATGAGACATCTTCGGTGCAAAAAAAGAGAGCGCACTCTATAAATCTTGGCCTGAAAGTGCTCCACATAAATTCTCCAAAGAGCCCTTCGTAATATTAGAAAACAAGAGAAAATGAAATAATTAGTGTTGGTTTTAGATGTTTCCTTTGGATTAAACTTTAAAAACGTACTTGACTAAAGACGTGATCTTGAGCGAAGGCCAAGCCGGGGTAAACATCTTCTCTTCACACTGCTCAGTCTACGTCGGCTTCCTCTGCTCCTCTTTCTATAGCGCTCACACGCCCTCCGTATGGCGGAGTAAAGTGGCTCCTAGGAGTTATGTAACGTTTAAGTCTGTAACACGTCCCTCAGCAAGGTGGAGCTCAGTCGTGCCACTGAGATTCAGGTTTGAATCCGAGTCGGTGTATCGTCTGTCCTAAAACTGGTAGCGAAAGCTTCAAACATTTTCAGTTGCAATGAGGTAGACAAGGCAATGCTTTTATGTGTTTCAATACTTGATTCAATAAAGCTAGCACCAGGGTGACACTGCATTTTGTCTACATACTTAAAAATAAAGGTGTCAAAGGGAATTTTGAAGAGCAATGCCAGAAGACCTAGTTTTGCTTGTCAATGAGGCGTGAGAGTGAAAAACCTTTTTAAAGGATATCTATGTACTCTGACATGTTTCAGATATTTAGCTACTTGAATTGTATTAGCTGCTTGAAGCTGCTTAATACTGATACTGAATAAAAAAGTATATGGAATATTAAGCTGTAGAAATTTTGAATACTTTTTCTGTGTTCAGTCTGATAAACATTGTTTTTTTGTTTTTTTGACCTAGTTTCATTTGTTCAAAATATATACAGACAAAAATGTAAAAAGAAAAAATTATTTTATGAACATTTGCAATGTTGTGTAAACAGTATGGAGGAAGCATTTTGGTTATGCAAGTTACAGAGCTCATTACCTTTATTAATGAATTTTTTTTTTCTGAAATATTCAGGAAATATCACGATGTTGATTTTTATCAGTGCTGCCCAGCATTAATCATAGCTGTGCCACACAACAGCATGCTGTGCCCCCCCCCCCCAGTCGCTGCGTGGGCACGTGACTGGACAAAACAAGACAAAATATCCTTCGGAATATTATGGACAAGGATGCACTCTGACTTTAAAAAAACATACAGATTATGTTGCCCTGATGACTGAGGTTTAAATAAACACACTTTCCATAGGAGCTACAAAAGGCCCGAGTGTGTAACAAAAACAGCCCAGACCCTCCTGATAAGGTTAGATAAAGAAAACCCAGAATAATACAGACTCCCCAGGGGGAGGCAAAGGGAAATGGCTTTAGTAGCAGGAGGGGGCTTATTTTAGGGGGGTGCCCTGCACGACACAATTCCTGTAGGTTTCACAGCTGAGCTTGTTTTATTGAAAGGACATTTGAAGGCCTCTGAAGCCGGACACATCAGTGGCCATGTTTGCTCTGCTTAAGGTGATGCAGTTTTAAAAAGCTGGCTTCAAAAACACACACTAAATATACAACGCATTCGAGAGGGAGGGGTTAAATAGTACAGTTGAGACCCCTGTATTAAAATGTTCAGAGATTTATCATACTGCTATTTTGGAGTCTGAGCCTCCCTTATATTGATGCAGTATTCGGTGCTATAAATACTGCTGGCAGCCAGAACGCTCAAACCTGGGTGTGTTGTGGGGTGGATCAATTACGTGTTTGGTACAAATAAAAGGGTAAAAGTGGAGTTACAGAAAATGAGTGCTTGTTGAGCAGCATGCCATTGGGTACTACTCCACAGTACATATCTTTTGTGTTTTTTTTTTTTTTTTATCCAAACCCTACAGAAACGGCAACACCCAAGCAGCTGACCTAGTCTCATACTTTTCACACATTTTTTTCACTGCATGAAAACACACTGACAATGTACACGGAAAGTAAATGCAACGCACTGTGTGCTTCGATATGTAATGAAATGCATAATTCCATAATGACATTTAAATACTGCTGCAAAGTGACAGTAATAACTCTTAACTTCTGACGGTTAAGAGAAGCAGCTGAAACATTTATACTGTGCAGGAAACACTTCCACTCAGCACTAAGCAGCTTGCAGAGGGGGGAGAAATTGGTTAAAATTGAGACCCATGCTCTTATTGTTGACAGGTAGAAATCTGAAACAGCCGAAGAGAGGCGGTAATGGCAGGCGAGGAGTGAGGAAAAAAAACCCCGAAACTGACACTCCCATTAGGACCCTACTGGAAAGTGAAATATTTGATCACGAGAGGGAAATTGAACAAAAATGAACTGAAACGAGATATAGTCGACTTACTTTCGCTCTGGCTCCCGGACATAGGTGTCACTCAGACTTAATAAGCGTTTGAATTTCCATTTTATCACAGAAAATAGAGTGCGAGAAATAAAATCAGCTGGTTTCGCCCTAATGGACAAAGTAATGGAGAGGTGAAACTGACACAATACATTCTGTCCGCAGTAATCCCATCGAAATGAAAGCATATTCACTGCAGAAGTTTTCAGGGAATCAATTCAAACTGAATAGTGACCCTTTTCTGAGGGGTTTCTATTTCATAATGGCTCCAGCAGATCCAGCACTTCAGATTTTGGGCTGCGGGGTGTCACTCCGAGTGATAGAAACACAGCCGTTTATCCAATAATGTTCCGTCTTGCGGTCAATGTGCAGGCCCAAGACTGGGCTGCACTCATTCTGTGTG
This sequence comes from Alestes dentex, assembly GCA_037576975.1. Classification (NCBI taxonomy): domain Eukaryota; kingdom Metazoa; phylum Chordata; class Actinopteri; order Characiformes; family Alestidae; genus Alestes; species Alestes dentex. The sequence continues at coordinate 26,935,096 of JBBIGA010000132.1, read as the reverse complement.
GCTGCATTTAGACATTATGGCAATTGCACAATAGAGCATTAGCTCACTTCGAGCACGGAGCTCTACATATGAGGTCATATCAGGTGACTTCCGGGGTCTGCACGCTTAAGCCGAGAGAATCCGGCGAGTATCCACGCTCAGAAACACGCATACAAACACTGCCGTGATCTGCATGATCATCCCCGCCGTTAAAACCTGCGGGGAGCCAAACTGAGCCCCAGCCAATCAAATTCAAACACGAGGTGCTGTTCTGAGACAGAAAGGGTGTGGCACAAGTCAAAAGAAACCACACTGCTTCAAACGCCCCGAGCTACAGACTGTTAAAGCAGGCCGCCAATACATATCAGCCCAAATCAGCGACGTCAAATCCTCCGTGGATTTCACTTTCAAAAAGTCTGCATGGCGATGATGATTACCGCCCTGAAATCACTAATACATGCCCGTAAAACTTCGGCGAGAAGTCGCTCCGCTAATCAGGTCTTTTACTTTGTTTTCCCAGCCAAGAAAACAGTGACACAACTGCGAGATGCAAATCCATGCCTGCTTTGTTTTTGACAATAATTACAGAAAGAGAAGGAGAGGAAAAGTCCTGACGTCTGGGTCCCCAGTGCTCCGCCGCGCTATTAATTATTCTGAGGAAGACAGATGTTAAATTGTGTATGCCCATCAGCACTAAGACTTTCTGAAGATTTATCATTCATGTAAATCATGAATAAAATATTTCCTTGCCGAGAAAAAATGTTACATCTGTTTGGTGCATCACAGATACTGTGATGCAAGAAAATCAGCCCCGGCAAGCTTCAGTGGCCACTTAAATGAATGCTAAGCAGACAAAGTTTACTGCAGCAACTAACTTTTCTACCCTTCATTCAGAGCAGGACTTTCAATTAAACATTAATGCAGGTAAAGGTGTGTTTGTTTGGGGGGTTTTTTGCCAAAGATTTGCATTGGTATTTGGTTATGTACCAAATAAAGGAGATCACTCCCTCCGTGCTTTTCAGCTCAGCTTTATTCTGACATGAATTTTCACACATGGCCACTTCACTGTGGAGCAAAAACACCAAATAGTGTCCTTGTCTCTGAACTCCACACCGGCCTTAGCGCTTCACCGTACTTCACGGTGGGAACTGAGATTTTTCTTCTCGGAAAGCCACTCTAACGCTCCAGCATCCAGCCAGTAAAATGTAAAATGTGCATGAGCGCTGCCTTCCCCCGGATACATAAATAAATAAGCAAACACACACAGGCCCAGAGTGTCATCTGTGGAGAGAGAGAGAGAGAGAGAGAGAGAGAAAGAAAAGAAAAAGTGAGAGAGGGAGATAGGAGAAAGAAAGTGAAGAAGAGAAGGAAAACTGAGAGCGAGAGAGAAAATAATGAAACAAAAAAGTGAGACGGGAAAGGAAATACAAAGAGAAAGAATGAAAAGAAAAGGATGAAGAGGGAGATGCCAAAAACGTAAGTTAAATGAGAAAGGAACATAAAAAAAAAACGGAACACGACAGTAAAAAATAAAAAGAAGTGAGAGTGAGATGAAAAGAAAAACACAAAGAGAGACAGAAATGGAGCGATGGGGGAAAAGAGAAGGGAGTAGAAAGGGGGAGAAGGAGAAAGAAGAGATAGACAACAGAGAAAGAACGAGAGTGAGAGGAAGAGAAGTACGAAAAGTGTGAGAAACAAGAAGCAAAAAGAAACAGAGAGAGAGAGAGAGAGAGAGAGAGAAAGAGAGAGAGAGAGAGTAAGTGAGGAAAAGAAAACAGGAAAAATAGCAAGAGACATAAAAAGAAAGTAAAAGGAAACAGAAGTGGAAAGAGAACGATGAGGAGGATGATAAAGACAGATGGAGAAAGGATTAAAGAGAGAGATGGGAAGAGAGTGAATACAGAAGTAAAAGAAAGTGGCAGACAGAAAGAGGGGGAGAGAGAGAGAGACAGAGAGAGAGGCTTCATCAGCAAGAGGAGGTCGGGGCAGTGGTGGCAGGACGGGGGTCTTTGGCTTTGCCCCTGGCCACCATCACGGCAGCCTGCCCCTGGAACAGACAGGCCGGCTCACACACAGCAGATGGAACTAATGATGCGCAACAAAAGAGATCATTTCACTGTGGTCCTGGGAAAGGCACAAAGAGCGCTGGGACGTTTGAGTGATAGGGCCAGCCAGGCACCGGGGGTTAGATACGGACAGCTTTTCTGGAGGTACACCCTGAATAGAGGCACCCCAGCCCTGCACGGCCCTTTCATCTGTCTCATACAATCAGCCCGCCACTTTTTAAAAAGAGGGAAAGGAATCAAACGTGGGGTCCCGAGACCGCCTTTTTTATTTCGTTTTGTTTCATCCTTTTTCATGAAGCCTGTCAGCAGGGATTTCTTTACAGCACACTGTATGCGCGCCTGGGGAATCTACAGTTAGTCAATCATATAGAAATAAAAGTGCAGGCGAAGGCGGGAAACCGGAGGCTCTGTAACAGTCTCTGCAAACATTATTATTATTATTATTGTAACTGTTATTATAATTGTTATTACTATTATTATTATTAGCAATTTATGAAATTCAGGATTCACTTTTCTCTGCTACTGGAACAGACTGAAGGTGTCTTGTCATACAGTTTCCCATTTCCCTGGCTTGCAATGTAACAGCTACGTCTTAAAGCATGTAGCTGTCTTCTTGAAAAAGCTGCATAATGCACAGAAGTGAAGGAGAAATAAGACAATAAAAATTCCATAAATTATTCACCAGAGGGTGTATTTGGTTTATAACGCTGAGGTGCGGCAGGCTGCGTTCGACTTATGTTAGACCTTTTCTTCATGAAGAGCATAAACTCAGGCCGGAAGAAGGAGAAAAAGGTGCCCTTGATGTGGCCTCTTTTCTGAACAGCAGACCCATTCAAAGGGAGCCTAAACTGTAACTCTTCATCGGAACAACTTAACGCTGCCCCTCCGACAGGCACGGTCCGGCGTTAACGAGGGAGATTTGCATGCCCTTGGATTGAGGGGAAGAGGATTAGATTTGAAAGACCTCTCCTGAGCTGATGTCTTAAAGAAAACACTGCAACTCAGCCCTCTCTTTAAGAGCATAACAAGTACATCTGACTGAAAGTACAGTGCGTAAGCCTCCTATGCCATCTGGAAACGGCGTCTTAGGCAAGGTGGAAGGGGGAAAGCACGGAGGCCCTCAGACACCTGGGAAGGGGATTTAGGCAGGGCGTTCAGTAGCTCAATCCTCAGCCCCCTTCACACTGTAGATATCAGCGGGGAAAGTTCAGCGCACCGCTGACACTAACAGCAGAGCCGTGCCTTTATTAGAGTCAGGTTAGCACTGATAACACTATCAGCTCGCTCCCCCTGGGCCCGCAACGCTGGGCCTAACCCTCAAATAAAGCCGCAGTGCCTTGACTCCCTGCCATATTAACTCTGATTACAATGACCTTCATTATATCAGCTAGCCTTATTATACCACATAGAACATGGTGTTCCCTGGGGTTCTGACTTAGATGGCGGAGAGAAGCGAAGGTTGGGTTTTTTCTTTTCTTGGAGAATCCTGGACTGTGCTGTACACACAGGCTTGACCACTGCTGTACACAGTAAGTAGTGCAAAGCATGCTTATACAAAGAGGATATGTAGCAAGAGCCAGATTGACCCCCTAATCTGCATGCCTATTATACAGTTATTAATCTTACGATTATTCATAAGTAACACCTAACAATTATTCTGTAACTATTATGCAACTAATACGTAAATGATGTAGTCATGAGAGAGAGAGGCCCTGTAGTGTAACGTAGTGAGTAATTATGTGTTATTCTTGTTGTTGTTAGTAACAGAAACAGAAGTCTTGTCTTTATTATATGGCAACCAAAAATGCATGAACAGTAATTAACATTCAAATAAAAAAAAATCTCAACACTACTTCAAGTTAGAAGTTAAAATGCCAGCAAGTCACTGGTAGCAAACAGTTGATAACAATGAGTCTTTCCAAGCAAAATACAGCCTTCAGATTCAAATCCATTTGTGAGATTCATGTAGAGCTCAGCAATATGATGATCTTCCTTATTATGATCATCAACATGATATGCTTCAATATGGCTAATTATGCTTCTCAGAGGATACTGTGACATTGTCAGTACTAAAAGTGTGCTGTTTTGTCTGTTCCACCTAATCAGATGTCAGACAAAAAATAAATACCTTGGTGCATTGTGCATTATGAAAATGTGCATTACGAACAGTACTTTGACATAAAATTTTATTACATAACATCAAGCACTGAGTTAAAGGCATTTCATCTTTGTGTCCACTTGTTGTGTCCACTTGTTTTCTGTGTTTCAGGCAGGTCTGTTTTTGTTGTACCACTTTGTGCAAGGAGAAGGGTCTGTGGTTGGTCAAGCTAAATGTCAATCAAGTGGCCCCTTCCTGTCAAAGTAGGCGGTTCTCGACTACTTTAAGTGACAGCTACCAGACTCTCTGGCAAAACAAAATGATAAAAACAACACAGTTGTGGCATAAGATTCACAAACTGGGATCTTCTGGCTATTCAGTGTTAGGTAATAAAAAATTACTTGCAAACCATTTGCTGAATTTTGCAGCAAGTAGTGGGTTAGTGGACTGCCCTAGCATTTTGGGCCTTTAGAGATTAAAGGGTTATGTGTTCTACCACACACAGAGGCCCTTTTTTCTATAGCCTGAGCCAAATTCTGAACCAAGAAGGGTCTCGTCCCATTTGAAATGTGCTCCCTCACATTATGGTGATAGCTTAATTTGAGTGTTGGGCAGATAGGCACTGCTGGTCACCTCCAGCCAGCAGCCTGAGCCAGAGGATGCTGGCAGTGGAGAAGAGGCTGCTGGACCAGGGCCCTAACCAATAGCTCGGGGACTCCCGTCACCACTTAGCATGCGCCATGCTTGTTAACCTCAATTTTCTGCCCATTCCCAGCGACAGGCCTACCTTTCTCAAGCTCTTGGCAGACGTCTCCTCTGGTGAGGGGGGGCCCCCCAGGGCCTGACCACCCCTGCACAGTGGGACGGTGGGGTAGAGCAAGAGGGAGGGGGGAAGGGATAAAACCCCGTAAAATCTCCCGGCTCATCCTCGAACGCCCGCTGGCTCTCTCAGCCTCTCTCTCGCTCTCCTGCCAGGTGACTCCATGGCAGCCGTTACCCACGGAGACCTGCCGCTCCCCATTCACTTAGCAGGGCTAACAGAGAGCGGAGCAGCATGGCTGGAACAGTGGGGGAGCAGGGGGTCCATTCCTGCAGCCAGCAGGTGGGGGGTTAGCATGTTTATTTTGTGCTGAGAGGCTTGTTTTGGATTAGAGAGAATTCTCAGCCTGTAAGCAATGCTTTACCGGGAAACTCCTCAATAGCAGCTTTAGTATAAAACACCTGTGGGGGGGTTTAAAAAAAAAAAAAAAAAAAAAAAAAAACGCGCTGTGTCCATGTGCACATTTTCACATGAACACAATGTATTTCATCAGCATACATTATGCCCCTTACTTATTTTTGACATTAACCCTAAGTGTGCTGATTTAATTTACTTTATTTGCATAAAACTGCATTTGAATCATGTAAACTTTTTTTTTTTTTAAGTGCGGTTAGGGTGTAAGACCCCACTGGGCAAAAACAGCAATGAGTTAAAAACGGGATAGCAAGAATTATTTAAAAAAAAAAAAAAAAAAGGAATCTGAAACAATTAAAATGATATCACCATCACTAATTTCATTCTGCAATAAACGGCGAAATTAAAAGTCTACACGCGGTGACGGTCCACAATGTAAGCTTTCAAAGCAAATAAAAGCCACCGCTTCACTGCAGATTTATAAAGAAACGGCACGCTGACTTGTGCATGAGTGAGAGGCAAAGAGTGAGGCAGTCACACAGGCACCTGCTGAATGCTGGGTCCTCCTGGGCTTTCAGCCCTTAATTAATCCAGGCCTCTGGGTATCATGATGTGGCTGGGCTGCTCCTCTGCATGTGTGACTCAATTAAGCTGTGTTGTGAACCAGAGGTGCAACTTCAATATTGCTCAGAGTCCCCGCTATTGTACTGTCGCCCGTCGGCTTTTGTGTTGTGTGAAAACCAAGACAATCATAAACACGTTCATATCTTCATCTGCTTCACTGCCATTGTATGGCGTATGCAACCATGTTAATCTATTAAACAGAAGATGCTCCCGTGTGAAAAACACTGGTGTGATGATAGACAAAAAAAAACTTACCTTACAGTCTGACTTCAGAGTCGAAATCACATCATTGCTGCCATTAAACCTTCAAACGTTCTTTGTTTTTTTACACTTTTAAGTCACTGATAAACACCAGTTGCTCTTTACATTGAGCAATATATAACAAGTGGAGCAATAGAACGGGTTCAAAGCAACTTGGAAACAACGTGTGTCCCCTCTCGCTAGCGCCCCCTGAAGTGGGGCAGGCATAGAATACTTTTTGGGCAACAGCTTGACATTTGTTTCACCCAAACTCGCAAACTCTGTAAGGCATATGCACATATAGGAGCCGCATAAAGGTAGCTCATTACCTAGTACTTATTACTCATTAATTTATTTAGGGAGTGGCACCACCTATTCAATACAACAATACAATAATCTAGTTCCTCATTAGCCAATGTCTTGTGATGTAAAGGTTCAAACTTCACAAGATTTGATATACTGCATAGCTACCACCTTCTTTGGAATATGCCAGATTTCATTAATTAATATTACTTTTTTATATCAATAGGGGGCGCTGCAACTAACACATTTCAATAACTCCAGAACCGCTTAAGCTAAAATTTTGAAATTTGGTATGTTCACACTTACTTACATTTGCTCATATCTGCTACAAGAAAATGCCTTCCAACAATTCAGCAGCCCGTACATGTACGTGTGAATGGCCAATTTTAGAGACACTTTTTAGGCTCATTCATTCACCACGCTACGTAATTTCCTCCATTCCTCTGACATTGTTTGGTCGATCTTCAAGATTTTCTTTTGTCTCTAAATCATTTTGCAACATTTACAAAATTCAAATGGTCCTCTTTCACATGTTGAAGCTGTCAAACCTTTCAGCCTCTCATTACTTTGGACCCCACTGATCACTACTTACTTTCTGCTGTGGTTATATTACACACTGCAATCCAGTACATCTAGGTTATTATACATTTTCAGACTTTTACTCCTTTGATAGTATGGATGTACAACTATTAACTTGCCTTGAATAGTCTAGCACACTCTTAAAAATAGAGGGTGTCAGAAAGGGTTCTTGGGAGCAATGCCATGGAAAAAACACTGCTGGTTCCCTTAAGAACCGCTCGATACTTTGTTCTTTTTGAAAATGAGATCTGCAAGTGCGAGAAACCTTTTAGAGGTTAAATATATTGTAATGGTTCTAGGGCAATTAAAGGCTTTTCCTAGGACCAAATGTACAAGCCAAAAAAAGATTAAGGGACCATTATTTTTAAGAGTGTAGCTGGGTCTGTGTATGTGGTAAAACTCACCTTCCAGGTAGGCTGGAGCCTTGTCTGTGTATCACTCTGTCTCTCTCTCCCCTGTAGTCGCTGCCATGCAGAAACACTCCAGACACTCACATCTCTGCCTGCTGATACCTACAGAAACATCAGAACAGAGAGTCTTCGCAAACAAGCTTTGCTATTGAATTTTTCGATGTTTTCCAGTGAACACTCCGCAGACAAATCAGCATTCAGTTCGTGTGACAGTTTTTATGCATCATTTTTATATTAGTTTTGTCAGCAGCCTGTTTTTACACTGGATTTTACAAACCCTGCGGTTTCAGGGGCACAATAACTGCTTTCATTTCATTGTAAAATCTGCCAAAAGCCCAATTAGATATTTAGAGAGAAAAATACGACTTTCAATTTACCAAAACAAACCACTCAGTAAGTTAATAAAAAGACATTATCATCCATCTTGTGCTGTTATTAGATTGTGCATTTCTGCATGCTACCCTTTCAAAGGGAAATAGGGGGCTTCTGGCTTTATAAAAAGACGTAAGACAGCATTCAGCGTCTGAGCAACATACTGACAAAAGCAGTCAGAGTGATAAAGAGGAATATATGGCTTGTTTTAGAGAGATATCTCCTGGATGAAACAGTTTGTCTGTCTCTTTCAGAAGGCCGTCTTACTGGGGAGGTCTTTTCTCATTTGTGCACTGGAGAGAGAGACTTACGAACAATCCTTTTACACCACAGCATTCTTCGACTACTAAAAATAAAATCAGGTGATCATCAGAGACGTGTCTTCTATGGCAGGAAAGCTAAGCTAAAGTGGTTCAGCAGAATGAGCATCTGACTACAGCCCCTGCCCCCCTTCGTGTTAGCACACTGATATAGGCTAATTTGCAAATGCCTTCTTGGAAGCCAAAAACACCAGAATGAAAAGGCCAACTGAGGACCGTACATTCCTCCTTTATAGAGGACAAATAAACGAAAAACATAATAAATAAAAGTAATTATTATGGCCACTAATTACAATGCTAATTATATTGCTAATTAGCTTAGTATGATGCATGCTGCAGATGAGAGCTCTGCCATGCCACAGTTCACACAGAAAGGGCACGAACAAAGTCAAAACGTCAAAACGTAGGGAAGTCTAAGACATACCAGACCACAAATGTTGGTTTTATGCACTCTTGAGGTGAGAATTTCTCCAATACTTGGAGATGCACGAGTCAACAGCAGTAAATCTTTTTGCTTTGGGTATGTTTTCTTCAAACTAACCTACATTTTACACTGCAAGCTTACGCTATACATAGAAATTGTCTTACACCAATATATAATCAGACACTGAGGAACAAAAGCTGTTTTAAGTGGCAAAGGCTGCTTTTTTCTCCTCAGACCGGAAATGTGTCTTCACTCAGTCAGCCTGCACCTGCAGCGTCTCTGGAATGCTTTAAAGGAAATTAGCAGAATGTTCGATACTTCCACATTTACAGAAAGTATGTGCCCAGAGAGGGCGGGACAGATTAGACCAACCTGTATCACACTGCTGTATCTGATGTAAGCACATCATTCACGTGCTCCCACATATAACCACCCCCCCACCCGCCCCACACACACACACACACACACACACACAGACACAAACATGCTGTCACATACACTATTTCTCACTCAGTGGAACCAAAGTGGATAAACAATCACCATCTTTGCCTACAATCAGACAAAAGAATATCTTTAGTTCTTTTAAAGAACTGCTTTATTTCTAGTAAGGGCTCTCCAACACCACGTCAATGACAAAGACCTGGTGAGACAGAGGGGGAAAAAAAAAACATAATCTAGAAAGAATGCTGCCAAGTTTAATTCACCTGAATGCAGTGAATCCAGTTAAAGCGAGAATAGAGAGAAGCAAAACAAACCAAACACGGGGAGGAACAGGATGTTCCCTCCATGTTTAGTGACTGCATGGTCGGATATAAAAAATTCAGATGATTATGTAGAAGCGAGGCTTGATGTGTCATAACATGAAATGTTTTTCACCACATTTTTTAAGCATGATCTCACAAACTGCAAAAAAGTACACGCCCAAAAGGCACTTTCGACAAAAACAAATAACACGGCCTGGCGCATTCTCTCTCTTTTTTTTTTTCCTCCAGAAAACTTTTAAAAGCAAATTAAAAAAAAGAAAGAAGAACCAAGAAGCGAGACACATCAGAACATATTCAAGCATCGTTCAAGATAAGTGAAACTACAGTAATCTGTAAACGCACACACACACACACACCACCTCATTTCTGTTCCATGTTCTTTACAAATATCAACCTACTTTTAAGGTCAACACTCATTTGCGATATTACTCCATAAACATGCCTTGTGTTGAAAAAGCGAGATATGTTTTCAGGTTATTGAACGCTGTTTAGCAGGGAAAAGGTGAGCGTGTGTTCACATCATGATTCAATCTCATGTTTAAGCAGAAACCACCTAGTTTTTCAGCTGACGTGTTATTTGCCCAAAAACAATGGCATATCAAATAATTGAAGGGTGTATGTTTGCAGTGCCATGCATTCTAGGTAAGGACGGCGCTCGGATCCATGTTTGGTGGTTACATCAGACGTTCACTTCAGTAATATCAACATTGTGCTCCTGACTACACATTAAATACACATTACAGATGACGATGATGATGATCTGGGGCAGGAAGGCATCAACACCAAAGAGTATATCTCATATAATAATAATAATAATAATAAAATTAACTGTTACTTTTTATTTACTTTATCATTTACAATCAAGTGATAACATCAAACCACGTGCTATGAACAAACAGAAAGTCACTCTTTAGGGGTCCCACAAATAAGAAGACCTTGATTTCTGCTTTTTAACGCTCTCCTTTTTGCTGTGCTTCTCCTCAGTGCCCCACCTTTAGAAGATAATGATGGTTGTGCCACAGACGCAGAGAGAGTATTCCCCTTTAAGCACCCTCAGCACGACAGGTACCACCCAGATTTATTACAACCCATCAAATGCTCTCAAACACACATAAGGAGACAGTAAAAACAGCAGTGCGCGCTTCACGCCATTCAACATTCCGTAGTTCCTCAAAGTCTGCAGATTACAGTAAATGAAGTCATTTTGCGTCCATCACAAAAATGCAGCCAAACATATCACTCTTTTTGGAATGCCAGATCTGAGAGATTAGCGATCAAACTTCGATCTCTCTCTCTCTCTCTCTCCAGATCTCTTCTCGTATGTGATCTTTCGCTCGTTTTATCTATTAATGATTTCAAAGGCCTCCAACCATTATTGCTTTTATTCGGTGAAATAAAACCCAGCTGCTCCCTTTGTAGTGTCTGTGTGTGGGTGTTCTGTATGCGCTTCTGGTGCTGGGACCAGGAGATGGTGATGGGGATGGGGGCGGGGGTGGGGGCGGGGCTCGCTCAAGATGAAGAAATAAAGGGCAATCAAGTACTATTTGTTTGACTTCCTTTCTTCTGACTAACAAAAAACATACATACACACCATTCTGTAACCCTATGAGTCAGGGATATGCTATAACATGTCCGACAGGGCAAAATCTAAGCACAATAATTGTGTTAAATGCATTATAAAGGTACCAAAAAAAGGTTCTTTAAAGTGATGCCACTTTTGCTTCCTTGAAAATTTCTTCAAAAAATTTTGCAAATGACATGTTTGCATAGGGCCCCACAGTGGCGCAGTGGGTAGAACAATTGCCTCACACCTCCAGGGTTGAGGGTTTGAATCCGGGTTCTGGCCTTGAGTGTGTAGGAAGCTTGCATGTTCTCCTTGTGGAGGCGCGGGTCTCCTCCAGGGGCTCCGGTTACTCCCACAGTCCAAAGACACGCATGTCAGGTGAACTGGGGATTCTAAATTGACTGTGTGAGTGAATGGTGTATGTGTGTGAGCCCTGTGGTGAGTCCCCGCCTCGCGCACGTAGACCCCGGGATAAGCTCCCCACTAGGGCACCGGCAACCCTACTAAGGACTAAGCAGTTAAAGAAAATGAATGAATGTTTGGATATATATGTATTTTTTTAATACTTTTTAATTTACAGCAGGGATGGGCAGTACGGCGATATTTATTACCATAATAAACATTACAGCACAGTCCACTTTTTTAGCATGTCATGGATCATCAGTACATAAATAACACAGACTACCTGCATGTTACATTGCAACAATAAGTAGGAATGCATCATATGCTCCAAAAAACAAAACAAGAGTTTTTGCTCTCCTCAAACAGTTCACACTGTCTGAGCAGCAGCAGATCATCTGACAGATTAGTGATCCTGCTGACTGCTCTGTTTGTCTTCCTATAAATGATTGTACTGTTGCTCTTGTGCTTTTGTGCACCCTCTCTCTTTAGTCTTGCTCTGCCTGCACTTGTATAGTCTTAAACACCTACTTTACTACTTGACCAACAGTAAAAATGTCGGCCACGTGGAGCTCTTTCAGTTTTCGCAGTAATGGGGCAAAAAGCATGTCATCGTTGTTCTTGCTGAATATCGAGTGATGACACAGCGGCAATGGACCTCTTCAACACGAGTTTGATTCCACCTGAGAACGTGATACCCCGTTTGACACAAACCCGACAGAAACAGAAAGTCCCTGCAGGCACACTGATGACATCTGTAGCCATTTTTTTACTGATGAGAAAATTCGCAAACCTTAAAAATAGTCATAAAGTATTTTCAAGCATTCTCTGCTGTCCAGAATGATGTACTGTAGAACATTCTGGAGCCTACATTTAAATTTTTTTCTTAATTCTTTTAACTTTTGTCCAGTTTGTATTTTTGGCCCAACCTGTCCTGAAATTTGGTTTCGGTTTTAAACCAAATTTTTTTTTTTATTGTGATGCATCACTAATAATCATTCCTGTTGAACTGGATTTAGCGCAGTAGAGTACATGGCATTTTAATTACAGATCACTGTTCTCAGTTTCTCAGTCACTGTAACATCAAACCTCTAATATAGTGATGCATATTATGTGTACCTCGGAATGCTGTAATGTTACATTTTTGTTGTATCACCCTTTGTTCAAAGAACGTCCAAATAATATAAAGGTTTGGTGCCAGTTAAAGCTTTTTCAGGAACCATGCTGAGCCAATAACCACTCAGCAACCTTTATTATTAATGCTCACATGTATGCAAGGGGAACGACTTCTTACTTTCATTTGAACTCATACAGGCTAGAATGTTAGTTTCAGACCACGGACAGTAAGGTAGCGTGAGAACACACTCGGACTGGTGTTCACGGACTTGTTGATTATGTATGCGAGGAGGGATGCTATCTTTTATTGGAAAATTTACACCCTTGGTGTGATTTCTATAAATCAGCAGTGCCCACGAGCAGTAAAACTCTAATTGTTTCTTCCATTTTTAAAGTATACCGTCCATTAAGGATTCGGTGGGTAATAAAGAGCATTTTTAATCAACCCTCTCTTGTTGATGAGTTGACATCTGAGTGGTCCCGCCCACGTTACGACGCAAGATTTCATTGCTGAGAGCAACATGTTTAAACTGGAGTGAGACCAACTCAGACTCTGACTCTCTACACCTCTGTGGAGGTCCACAAAACAGATCCAGACTTCCTAAACATATGGCTGCATGATGAAGGTCAGCCTCCTATAACCCGTAAAATCAGTACTGAGGTCATAATGTAATAAAGTAGGCAAATATTGTACAAAACAGAGGCGGTTTGGAACAGCTGGTCCAATTATCACCAAGAAATGTAAGACTGGCTTTGTATTTTGGCCTCTGCTCGTTCGTGAGCGTTTCTCTGCGGGGCACAGTGGCCTAAGAACTCCTGTTTCATTCAGACAAAGGCAATGTTTCACTCAGGTCACACCCACTGTAATGAGAAAAGTACACAGGACCGAATTCTGATTCCCAAGACACAACAATTCACAGGTTTTTTTTTTTTCACATTTCAAGCCTAATTTGAACATTGAGATATAAACAAGGCCATTCAGAGTAGTTTGATCCGAAACGACTTTACAATGGTGGTGATGGGAACTAGGCATCACCATGTCTACAGATTAAATATAGCCATTTCATTCACTAACTTAAACCACCATTGACCCACACATGACCCACACAGAAAAGTGGTAAAGCTATAGATTAGATTTCTTGTGGTTGCCTTGTATAGACTGCATCTACCTTTTCACCCGAAATATCTTATGAAATATGCTTAAGGATAATCTTTTCTCCAGACTACCACCACAGTATCTTTGCAACAGGCAATAAAGAGGTTTGTCTAGATTCACATCAAATGGCACCGAAGGACTTTAAAATCTTAATTAAATATTGCAAATAAGTGTCAGAGGAATTTCCCTGTAAAGTTAAGAAATAAAATAAAAAAGGACAACAAAGGAGCAACTGAATAACTGTATTACCTGAAGCACAGAGGCTCCTAAACTAGCTATTAATGAAGGACTAACAACAGCAATTTGCACATTCTTACTGGATGTGCACAACATTAAATACCGTTAAAAATAAGAACACATTTTAGACAGTAGTTAGAGATTTGATGCCCTACTTGGAACAACGAAGAAGCTTTTTTAAAAACTTTTTTTTTAAAAGACGAAAGCATTGTCCACACTTACACATGTTTAGAAAAGGTATTCAGCGTCCTGGTTTCAGCTTGTGGACTGATGTAACCTTTTTAACCTCACGCTTACAGGATTTACTTATCTTTCTAAACTCATTTCAGTTTTACCATCCTTTCCTTATAACTGCATTTGATATGAGCTGAATAAAAAAAAAAGACATGAATGTAATAAAAGGCACTCATACATTCCTGAACTACTCACACACACACAAACACCCTCTCGCTCCTGATGACATGCGCCCAAGGCTGAAGCTGCGTGCTGATCTCATCGCTGCTCCGGCATCATCCCAGCACGGCCCAGAGGCGTTATAAAGCACTTTTAAAGTGAGTGCAGGAGTAGTCTCTCCCCCGCCTCACCCCCGTCTCCCCGCTGACCCCTCCACCGCGGGATTAGACCGGGCCGACCCAGGCCGAGCGGCTGCCACTGCTACTGTAAATCCTGCAGCTCGCTCATGCCCCGGCTCGGGTAATTAATAAAACCCCCATTACATGCCTGGTGCCCGTTGTTTGCTATTTCAACACCCCATTTGTGCCACGATTACAGTCATTATCAGTCACCGCCATTAATTCACCCACCGATGCCAGAACTGCATACTAATAAATTGGGCTCTAAAATTTTTTACCTTTCAAGGAGTTGGCGCTGGAGCCAGGCCAGGAAGTGCCACTCCTGATTAGGAGGCTTCTCCTGACTCTGAAAGGGCCCTTTGAATAGGGGCTGCTGCATCTTTGGAGATAGTTCAAATTTCTCCCCCTTTGATTATTCTCTTCGCCGCCAAAATGAATCTTTATTAGGCTTAAATCCTAAATAAAATGAAATTAGCAGACTGCAAAATATTGCGCTCTTTTCTTTTTTTTCAACATATTCCCCGGTGCCTCCATGCAAATTATAATGCTTATTTATGTAAATGAGGTGTCGTCTTTAATTAGTTTTGCTTGAAGGCATTAAAATACATGTATTCTTTCCCCAAAATTTATTTGTTTTGTTGCTCTCTTCAGTGAAGTTCAAAATGACTGATTATGCTGACTAAAAAGCTTTATTAATTTCATACTTTTTGTTTTTTTGTTTTTTTCCTCTCTCTCTCGCGGAGCATTATCTTCCCCGCCCATGGTGCTGGAGCAGCGCTGAGTGTTCTGCACGGCGCTGGGTAATGGAGACGGCTCCTCAGGCTCTCCAGCCGTAGAGCAGATCCAGCTCCAGTCCTCCAAAGGTCCAGCAGATATTAAACCCAGCCTACAGAGGTCTGCCTGGCTCTCACATACACACTCCTGCTCCAACAGCCCTCATCCCTCCTGCTTACGGCATTTAAACACTCTTATAAATAAGGGCGCCAGAAGAACCAGCGCAAGGGTTCTTTACATGATGCTATAGAAAACCTATGGTTGGCTCCCTAAGGAACATTTTAATGGATGGCTCTTAGAGAAACATTTTTGTTTATGAGGCATGTAAGGAGTGTAAAGAACCTTTTGAAAGGTTCATAGAGGAACCCATGCATTGATCACGAACATTTCCATATATGTGTCTTTAAGGTAAAAGGGTTTTTTTTTTAACCTTTAAAAGGTTCTTCCTGCTTACACATCTCATTTACTTATGCAGTTCTTTAGGGAATTAAAATGGTTTTTCTATTGTATCACTTAGAGATACTTTTGTTGCATCTTTTTTAAAGAGTGAAGATGATGGTACCTTATACACAAGCTTTGATACAGCAATGCAAATATCCATTATCAAAAGATCCACACTGTGGCCAAAAATCCAGTTTCCACATTTTTTCTGTTTACCTCAGATGTAGACGATCAGCCAAACAAGGCGTCTGAAGTGTCCTTCCTTAGTTTTGAACTGAAGCTACAAAGCTAATGTAACTAACACGCAACAGAAGTTTACAATCCACCTTTAAGCTTTGAGCAAACTGCATGTCATGCTCATCACACGCTTACATCAACCTGTGTCAAGTTTTCTCAATTAGCCTTGCTTATGCAGTTTCTGACACTGTGTGACATACTGTTATCTATAAAACTGCCTCTGCCTCTGCTTGGAGCAGTGACCAATCACAGCTCTAGATGAGTTACTGGGTGTTCTGATGAATCTTCAAGTAATCCAACAAAAGCCTAACTTTTAACGACGAAAGATGTTTGCAAATCAGTGCATGATGGGCGGGGCTAAACTGCTGTAGTCAGAATAAGGAGATATATTTAAACGCATTGGTTGTGTGTCATTTTAGAACCTGTGGTTTGAAAACAGGCTGTTTTTGTAGCTTATTTCCCAGTACGGACTGTATGGATGGGGGGAGTGAAGGTACCATTTGAAACAATAGTTACAGACTTTTTAAGTCCAGAAAAGTGAAGATATAGGTTCTTTAATATCTTGAAAGGCATTGCAATCACAGTTCGTGGCTCTATAATCACAATACTGATATATTTTCCATATCATTCAGCCCTTTTCTCATAATATTTTAATCTGTTAATTGGTGGTCATAAGCTTTCACTGCTTATTAGCTGCCTAAGCCTTGTAGCTCCTGTCCATAGACCCCCAACACGTCAGACTTCCAACATGTCGCAGCTGATCAATGACATTTTGGGAACAAAGTGTCTTTTTTTTAACTTTTTTTTTTACCCACTGTGTTTATATATTTTCTTACCAACCCTGTTCCCCATCTCACTGTACACGCACACACACACACACACACACACACACACACTCGGCAGAATAAGACTCACGTTGCTCCTGCATCCTGCAACATAACCCCCCTTAACCACCCTCAACTTAACAAAACCTGAGTGTGTGCAGTGTGTCATCAATCAAATGCTAATACCAATGTAAATTCCGACGGCCTGTCAGCTTTCACTGCTTGCCTCTAAACTGAAGCGCAATGCCCTCTTAAATGACTTTCAGACAGCTTTTTGCCTTATTTTAATATTTGTTTAAAAGGATTTTCAGCGTTACAGTAAATCTCCCGCTTGATATCATTTTTATGCATTTACTGAAGATTTACAGCTCAATGGTGAGTGGCTATCCAGCACACAGCCTGGAGTCACGGCCGGAGCTGCCAGAACCAGCACATTTTCACACACACACACACACACACACACACACACACACACTGTCACATGCTATAGCTGGCCGTGAGGTGAAAAAACCTTTGATTATAGTTTACCATAACATCAATATTCAGTGTGCTCAACAGCTTGAAATGGCTGAAATGGCATATTCTACCAAGTTAAGTCATCCTCCCCAATAAACACACACACACACACACACACACCACTGTACTCCCTGCAACATGATTTATGGAAAGAAAGCTAAAGCCATTATAGCATTTTTATTATTATTGTTCTTTCAAGGCTAATGCAACAATAGATTTTTGCATGATTGATGCTTCACACTAAACATTAGGGGATTCCATTAACTTAGCACAGAGAAGCTAAATGGCATGACTTTGATTATTGTTGCATTCCTTTCTGTCTTTTTTTTATTAAAGAAAAAAAAATATCAATATCAATTTCTGATATGAATTCACATTGCTTAGATCTCACTTCAAAGCGAGTGTAAATTCATCTGGCCGTCCACGCAAACCGCTGGTAATTGAGCTGATCACATAAATCAGTTCGACACTGGAAGCCACTTCTGAAAAAAAACAATTGCTGGAGTCAAATCATGACAAAAACAGTCATTCCTGGGGAGCTTCCACTAAATCAAGCCACTTTGAAATTTTGGTCACAGATGGCCCGGTGTCAGGGGAAAAGAAAAGGTCTGGTACTTTGAAACCACCACCAACCCCACATCCACTCCCCCCCTCCCAAAACACACACACACACACACACACACACACACACAAACCCGGCAACCCCCCCCCCCTTCTCCTTCTATTCTCCAAAATATTTCAAACTCTCCACTCTTTTGTGGGAGGGAATATGGCAGCAATATGCTGAAACTTCAATCAGCGAGGAGGAAATTCCACTTGTAATAAGAAGGAACTGGTTTTAATCGCTGCTCTCCATCCCTGAGCCCCTGCCATGGGCCTGGCCCGGCCTGTCACGGCCCAACATGCGACATCCATTTCTCCCTACGAACAAATCTGTGAGCAAAATGCTCCTGGCGCGGGGCTGCCTGCCTAATTGGGACCTTATGCGTGGCCCTCATGGGAATGGTAGCGGTTACGACCCGGATGAACGAGGCTTGATCCCTCTCTCTCTCTCCCTTTTTAGGAAGGAGAAACACCCCTCACACCTACTGCCATCCACACCCACACCCACGCTTGTTACAACAAGCGATCAGAAATATTTCAGTACGAAACGCAGACATCCAGCCTTTACAGTGACGTGTGTTTTTATAAGGGATTAAGAGCAAAGCAGTGTGTGAGTCTGAATGAGTGCATGTGTGTTTGTTTTTGTACAATTCCAAGCTAAAAATGTCCTGCCTTTGCGAGAAAGTCTGAGAAAAAATGAGTTAAATGACAATGTCAGAACGAACTGAATGATCCCAACTTTGTAAACTTTGTAAGCGAAGCATTGAAAATGTGTAGTTTAACAAGGTTATTTTTGCATATATATCCCTTGTGTCTGTGTGTGTGTGTGTGTGTGTGTCTATGTGTGTATGTGTGTAGGTAAAGAACCACATACATAATAATATTTCTGTTACATGTAAGTACTTACATATGATATAATATAGGACATATTATACAGATACTTACATGTATTGCATGTGATACATATGGGTTATATAATTATTACACATCTCGACTTGCATATGTAATACATTGATTTTAAAGGTAGACCCATTGTTCATATATAAAACACATTTTGCCTCATCCCGCCAAGGCATAAAAACAGGCATGAGTGTGAGTATGTGCGTGTGTGTGTAAAATTGTGCGCATGTGTACAAACGCACGTATTATCTCCCTCTCATGTCCTGGCGATACACACTGGCGCTGACGGGAATGGAGCCAACTGATCTTTTGCCCAAAGTGCTAATTTGTGACACTCCGTGTGCACAAAGCTGTTATTAACTGAAAACGTAAACTGGAAGCTATGCCTCACAATAACAAGATTCTGCAATAAAATCATGTTTTGGGGCTTGATCATGCGAAGCAGCAGAAGACACATTAACAGCACTGTTGAAGAGCATGGCACTTTTCCATTTGACTTGTGGAAAAATAAATCTGAGTAAAACACCTGGTACACACCTAAGGCTTCAGATTACTAACTAAAAGTGGCAGCCTGCGAGCCTGGGGCATCTTCCACAGAGACGAGGTGGAGATTACTTGTCAAAAAAAGTACAGATACCAAACAAGCGACCCAAAAAGACGTCCGATGCCGTGTGCTCTAACAAAACCGCAGTTACATAAGGTGTGCTCAGAGGACTCTGTTAACACTGTCAGGGTGCCTCCGCTGCTAAGTTGCAGCAACTTCTATATGTTTTGCAATAAGGCTCAGACAGTTAAGTCATTGGAGTTGTGTCAACAAGCCCCACAACCCCTTTGCCTATTAAGGGATATTTTGTCCCTTGCATAATATTCACGGTGACCTTAATTAAGCTGAGTTTTTTTTCTTCTGTTTTATCTTTACACTTCGGGTTTTTGCTAGAAAAACTAGTTTGGGCACTTTAAGAAAGTACACTGCGAATACATTTCTTAAATTCATGAGCCACCAAAAACAAAACAAACATCTGAGAATGTTCAGTGTAGTAACTAAATATACTGCCTTGCTCGTGTGTATATTTAAAGTGATATTTCTGCCTAAAACCTCCACTTCTAGGGAAAAAAAAAAAGACTTTGTCTCAATTTCACTTTAATATTTCACATTTAGTACCTAATCAATGTTTGCAGACTTGGGTTTCAACCTGTCCTACTTTTCTGCACCTGGACTGCATTATAGCTGATCACTCTGAGCCTCTCAAATCTTACTTTTGAGCTTTAACATTTTATTTTAGAGCAAAAAGTTGCCAAACCCTGAAGAACAGTACCTTAAGTACCAAACTGATAGATGCTGGATGTACTGCCAGATTTTTGAACCCTGTTCATTGCTACGTCATTTTTATTTCTACTTCTACTATTTCAAATAAAGTGACCAAACTCAGGTTTAGGCCGCTTTGGAGCACAGACCAAGAAATGTGTGTTTATCTGGTGGAACGGTGAGATTTCTGCCGAGTGTTTACCGTGAACATTATGGGTCCTTTCAGATACACATGCTTTTCCACGTACGTTTTCCAGCACATTTCTGAGCGCCTGTCGACATGAAAAGCTGAGAAATGAAAGGCAGAGCGGAGGCCGAGGGCTCATTTCATGTGGGCTGCACGCTTGGGCAGCACTATTGGGTGTGAAATGCTATCTCTGAAGCCTCGTGTTTCAAAGGCTGCAGGGCCCATCTCCCCTTGCCCGGCACGCGGACACACAAGAAACACTTTCTGTCCCAGAATTTCACAAATGTCCAGTTGAATCCTCATCACTCGTTTGTGAGCGCTGAGGCCAATCAATCTAGAGGAGAAAATTAAATAAATGAACTCGGTTCAGGTCACGCACAGAATGGCCCATGAAATCCACTGGGGTGTGAGAGGTGTTTTTTTTCCCCTTCCATCGGAGTAAACAAGACGTCTTCTGGAACAAAAAAACAAGCCAAACTGGCTGCAGGATCATGTGAAAGATGTAATTATTCTAATAAAAGTGTTCCTAAGTCAAACATCCAAATATTCCACAGGTACGCAGACAAGGACAGATGCCAAGTTTTTTCCTGAGTTCCCCCCAACCCCACCCCTTTTTTTCTTTTCTTTCTGTTTCCTTTTTTTTTTGGTTGTTAGCAAATATGATGGGATTGATACTGGGCACACATAAAAACAACTAAGAATGTACCGATACCACTTTCTCCCTTCTAATACCGACACTTGATTTTCGAGGACTGGCCACCGATACAGAAACTAGCTAACCTATCCTAAATACTCAATAGCTGTGTAAGATTTGTACTGTACACTTTTTAAATACTTTATGTGGATAACAGCACTTCTTCAGCTGCTTTTAAAAGTTCAAAATTTAACGTGAGTATTTCAGTGGCTGGATGTGTGTGCAGAAAAGTGCTAAATGTACATTTCCCAAGTCCTTTCCTACATATGCCTCCACACTCATGCTTACATCTTTGCTGGTCAGACATAACAGTCGTTTGCACCGTCAGTAGCAGCTGTTAGGGCACAGATTCTCACCTTGATGTGAGGACCAGGCCTGGAGACTGCGGTGGCACCTGAGGCAGGTGACCAGCGTAGGCAGCACCACAGCAGGGTAAGAGGGAAAACCAGTGTGGCCATTCTTATTAGTGGCACAAAGGTTAGATTAGGAAGAATTTTTACAGGTATACTGGTTTATATACTGGAGTTACAGATTTAGCTATAAGCATTTTTAATATGACAACTGAAACAGGACATCATTTCTCATCGCCAACGTGTTGCTCGCTTCAGTTCAGCTCCATCTACTGGCACTCAGTCGCATGCGTGACCATCAGATATGGCTTCACGCTATCAGGTGCTAGCATTGGCATCGAAAACAAAACTGCTTTGGGATCAGTGCAATACTAAATTACCCTTTGTTATTAAAATCTAGTTCAGAGTTTATATTTACATTTTATTTATAGATGTGTACTCTATGTGCCTTTTTGTAGTCTGTAAAATCTGTAGCCACACCATCTCAAGATCAAGTTTACTTTGACTTTGATTTTAATTACACCTCTTCAAATTTCAGAATTATTACATCCTTTACGTCCAGTAACTACACTGACTGCAATGCTATGCAATCTGTGCCCGCTGGCAAGTCCTGGCTGTTGGGGGGTTGTAAATTACACATTTGCCAATATCTGGAGTTCTTCAGGTTGGAAGATTGTTTTCTGTATTTTCTATGTGAAGAATTGGCATGTTTAAAGAAGTGCACACAACGACAGGAAAACGAGGGCTTTTGGAAAAGAAATATCTACCAGACTTTAAATACTTTAAACGGTGGGTTACTTGAAAACCGGGAGAAATCAGCCTACGCTCATATATCAATGTGTAATTTTAGAGCACAATTGTTTGTCAGGTTCATTTCAAGAGACAGGAAGGATAAAAATTCTTAACAACCACACGCCTTTCATCTCTTCAGAAATCGCTGCTGTGCCTCACCTAGGCCTTTATTCCCTAAACGTGCCCCTGTGCATCTCCTCAACATGATACGCAACCCGATCCACACAGGGTGGGCTGGACTGGCACAGAAAAGTGAACTCGGGGCTACGCTTTAAAAGGAGAGGAGAATCGACCTCCTTTGATGCTGGAATAAAACAAAACACTGTAGGACATGTTCTGAAAGTGGGCTGAACATAAATTTGCACAGAGACACTGCCTGCGTTCGGCGCTCCTCCACTGTGTCTGGGCTTCAGGGGTTTATCATCAGCTTTCCCCTTCTCCTTTCCCTCTGCGACACCTCCGCCGTCCACCCAGCCAAGCATGTGCGCGTTTATTTCCCGCAAACGCTGACTAAAAAGAGCAGAATCCCAGCTATCCCAGTCCTTTTTTTCACTTCTTCGACGCGTTCAAAGATGACACAATATATCACGAAAACGCACAAAGGCGGTTTCCATGGCTTCAAAAAAAAAAAAAGTCAGATCATCACTCCAGTTTTTGCTAGAAGCCACAAGAATTTGAGGGAAAACAAAGCGCTTGTCGAGGCTAGTGAGTGAGAAGCCTGCGGATTCTGGCATGGCCCGTGAAAAGTCATAAAAATATTTTCCTTTTTATTTAATGTCGCCCATAATTCATTGCCAGGAAAAGCTAATCAATAGCACCTTAATGAAAACTTGAGCCATATTTTATTTCGCCGCAGAGAAGGCCGGGATCAGCATTTGTTGCCTTGTTGTGTGCTGGATTTGGCCCTCGGGCTGCGAGACAGATGTGCATCGCGTCGAGGACACCTTAAATATTTGCTCCCTTCAACCAGAAACTGGCTTATCAACACACCAAAGAGTGGGAGTCACATTTCCCATGGAGAGAGAGAGCAATCAAAAAAAAAAAAAAAAAACAGATAAAAGTGCATCTATATTTCATCATTTCAGCTCGGTCCTTACCCGCTGCCAAATGGCTTCATATGGCAGAGCGAGGCATGCTGTGATAAGTTATGACTTCCACACTATAACATATTCCACCTACGGCAGCGCCTTGACTAGCCCACAAAGGTTCATTTTTACATTTTACCAAAAATAAAGATGCATAGCTCTTTTCTGCATGCAGCCTGACTATGCAAAACAATTCACTTTCATGACTTAATGTTAATGCTGAAACGTCTCACATCTCGCGTTTAAAAATGATAATTTGGCAAAATAAAAACTAATTTACAGTTCAAATGTAATCAGTCAGATTTGTCTGGTGTCTGACGTTTGTGTCTTTGGTTCTGAACTGGAGCTGCTAATGTAGCTAACTTGGAATGGAAGTTTACAATTAGCATTGTATGGACTACATGACTCATCACACACTTACCTCCAAACTATGTTGTTAAGTAATCTCAAATAGACTTGCTTATGGGGTTTCAGACACTGTATGACATACTGAACAAAGGAACTTTGTTGTGTCTCACAACTAACGCAGTAGCCGCAGCTAGGGATGCACCGACATGGGAACTGTGTGCTGATGATGTTATCCAATCACTTTCATGATACATAGAAATATAGCACGTATTTGCAGAGGGTGACAAATGCAAAAAAAAAAATAAAATGAAGCGCCACCTACACATTCTGCTCTTCTGTTGTAAAAACTGTTTAGGAATGTTTATCCCTGCCTCTGTAGCTTTTGGTTCGCTACAGGATTCTGTAAAGCTTCTTTGTGACAACATGAGCTGTAAAAAGTGCTATTTTAGGCAAATTTGATTTGACTTGACAAAATTATGTCACCACATTTCAGCTTGAAATATCAGTCAGATCTAATCAAAAAGATTTAAGTAATTATCACCCAAAATGAATATATTCCCAGTATCACAGTGCATGTGTAGTTTGGGTGTAGTTTGTTCTGCTCCGTCAACACACAAACAAAGTCTGAATCATCATCAAAAGATCAAGGTTCGATATTTTACGTGTTAAAATGTTTTAATTCGACAGATCATAAATCATATACTATGTAGAGGGCTTTGGCTCAGAAAAAAAACAACTCATTTAAAAGCAAAACACTGCAGAGCAGCAAAGTTGACAAATCAGAAACCTTCAGAAACGAGTGAGGGGCCCATCAGCGATTCACTACATTTAAACTTACACTGTTTTGAACAGTCTTTTGTCCGATTTCCCGATGCTGTATTGAAACTGTTCCAGCCTGTGCCCCCAGTGTACAGAGGATCAGCGTGTTTAAATTAGCAGGGATGGAATGAGTGACATATGAGGAGATTGTCATGCTAATTGTTTCCAGTTCCACTTCGGCCTCCAATAGAAATGACAACACTCAAGAATTATGCAGAGAAAGGTCATTTTCTGTGAACCAAAAGTCATTTCCAGCAAACTGCTCTTGACCTTCTCACAACTTTCCACTCAATTAATCAAATCATAACTTTTCATAATATATCGCCTCATATCTCGTGCCAAAGCGAATGAGGAAGCAAATTCCATCTCTGTCCGGTGTCAAAAGGTACCAACGCCACTGTCAGAAAGCTGAAAGTCTGCACGAAAAAAGTGCTCTCGGCTCATTCAGAGCCACGGCGACAACAGTTATTCATCAAAGAGGAAACTAATAACTCAAAGGTCAAGTCATAAAAAGACAATATCAGCCTTCCCTCTGATGCTCCGTGCATGAGTCACATTATGTCAAGCAAAAGAGAGCTCTTTAACAGCCCCGGCTGAAATAACCCGCATGAAGAACTGGCTGGGAACACAGAGCCTCTATCACGGCACTTGATCACACCAACAATGCCACAAGTAATGACCGAGCGAACGGACTGGCCCGCTGTGTCCATGTTACAGGCATCAATACATATCATGCTGTTTTCTCTCTTTCTCAAACAAGCCCCATCATCTTCCATTATTTTTGAAACTTTCCAGGGCCCCGACACAACAAGACGACATCATTGGTCGTCTGACACCCTCAGAGTGACAGTTGCCTGTTTGCAGCTTCTAGTCAATTCTTATCAACTCTATTTTGGCCAGTGGAGCAGGTTGAATCGGCGGCTGGCTGGAAGACAGCAGGGAGTTGTCGCAAAAAGAGAGCAATTAAAAGAAAGCAAACGACACTCTCAAGAGGGCACATTCTTCAACACCGGTGCAAGTAGCAAAAATCCATCACTAGGGAGGTGCATTTGAAGTATTTTTGTATTTTCAATGCTTTAAATGAGCAGCATCTGAATGATACACCCCCCAGTGTAAAATCATTTTATACTCCTATGGATAAAATTGTAACAATTTCAATAGGTAGCAAAAAATTGAATTTGAAACAGCGTATCGAATCTTAAAACCGTACAGTGTGCCCCAAAGCTCTCCCGTGTAACATTGTTGTGGAAGAGGTCAACAAGTCATCTGAGAGCATCCTTTCAAAGTTAAGAGGCCAGAGAGGGGCGGGGCTCATGTTATAGACACACCCAGTCAGGGCTTTTTTTTTAATAAATCAGATATAAAGTGTATGTCTGTGATTTTTGGACTTTGTTTAGAGTCATTTTTGAACATTTTAACCATACGAAAAATGAAAAGCTAACTAAATCTTGATATCACAATTGAAAACTGCATCAAACCTGAAAATCTGTGCCCCTACAGGATATGAATGTTAGCTTGTCACAGGGTTGCACATTAACATTTGAACATGAACACAATGAACATATTTAGGCACTCCTTATTTTCATTGCAACAAAAAAATGTACTGCATTGAGTGAAATACAATTCTACATTTTGTGTGTTGTTAGACCCCAAGGTGCTCTGACAAAATTACAATAAAGCATGGGACACACATTTTAGCTTTCTATCATACCGTTTTGAACATCTGCCAACTGTGCGTTATGTTTCACTGTTTAATGTATAAACAGTAGCTTCTAAGTAGCCTCTTTTAACAATCCAGTCATGATACAGGTAGTTTACTTTCAATTTCACACATAAACATGGACATTTAATGCCTTTAAGACCTTAAACCACATTTTCTAAACGTTAAGACATTAACCCACAACTTCCTTGACATTAAGACTTTAAACCACAATTTTGTATGTTGCGGTTTTACAGCGAATTGTTTAGAAAATTGTTCCGCAGAAGCCTAACTCTGATTATTACTGCTGAGGCCAATTAGCTCATTTCTGGTCATGGCTGGTTACTGTTTCTACAATGACTAGTTGACAGTTTTCATGTTGATAATGCAATATAAATTCTCCAGTAAGAGCAGACCCATCTCCGTGCCTGGCATATATTTGTTTTATAATCATATTGCTTAATGTCTATGTCTATTTTTGAACATTATCCATTTTTAAATCTTCATCAAAATAATCAGAAGATCGTTTGATTACTAATATAATCGGCTGTGACATAATAATATTAATAATAACAACAACAACAATAATAATATTTGTTATTGTTTTTGTTGTTACTGTTATTATCATTATTATCATTATTATTATTATTATTACTACACAGTTCACTATGAGTTCAACAAAAATGTAAGACAAGAATATAATTTTGGCCCATTTCCTCAAACTGCAAAACCCATTCATACAGTGCAGGCCCTGCGGAGAACTGTCCGCCAGTGAAATGTCATTTGCATAGATTTGCATTGTCAGGTTGCAGCGAGGGTGGGGAGAGCTGACGAGCCTCTAACTGCACTCTGATGCTAACAGAGCTGACATGCTCTCCCAAACGTCAATCCTATCCTAAACACACTCACGCACATACACACACACACACACACATACATACATACACACACACACTCACTCACTCACTCAGATCAGGCCTGGCCCAGCAAGTGGAGAACTCGTCAGCCAGTGTGAGTCAAACAGCGTTACACATTTTTACGTGAATAAACAGATGTCTGTGTGGGTTATGAGTGAGACAAAGAGTTTCCACAGGCTGTGAAAATGCTAGTTAATTATCAACTACATTTACAAGAGAACCGCGCCAATAAAATCATAAAATACAAATCATCGGACAACAAGCATCATTTCCTTGCCCCATTATAAAGATCTCTCTTGCTATATGGTGAGCCTGAACATTTCTTAAAACAAATCCAACAGACACAGTGTCTGCTCAGCCCTTAAAGGAGAATTACTGACTGAGTCGCAGTGTCTAAAGCGCAAATATAACTTTTTTTATTTACCAACCAAAACCACAAGAGAACCTACACATGCCTGCGAGTTCTGTATATGTAATGCATATAACAAGAAAGTAATGGTAAATCTGAAAAAAAAAAAATAAAAATTATCTTATAATGCCCTATATGTACCTCCACCACGAATAGATTTAACTCAGGCATCAAGCAGCGTATCTGTAACCATTTCATGTGAAAGACCTTTAAGAGGCTTCAGACGTCTGGTTCCATTCACCACCACTGGGAATAATTCTGCCTCTAAAGCAGTGTATTTCATATCAAATCACTTTGAATAACTTGCGTTTTATATGAACTACGTTCTAAGTATATATGGACTATAATTATGCATGCATGTAAAAAATGCAAAATTGATGGAATTCCCCTTTTAGTCTGATATTAACCCCAGCTTTTTTTCCAAGCTAATCTCTATCTGCTGCATCTGCAGACAATAATACAAAAAAAAAAAAAAATCACATGAAAGCACAGCAATACAAGCCACTGAGCAGCTGCCTGCAACATTTCTGTTGAACTGCACTGGCTTCTATTGTAAATGTGTTTTGAGTTTTCAGTTCTTTTTTTTAAGTACAGAGAAATGCATCAGAATTACTGTCTGTGGTAATCAGCCATGTGCTGCGGTTGTAGCAGATAGACATTAGCCCGAAGAACACTAGAGTGTTCCTTTAAGACTGGCTGAAGACAACGGCAGCACCAGCACTTTCCATTACCTATCAGTTCCTATTCAAATGTGTCAGTAAACTGCAACGCTAGAGGCTGATGGCCTTGTGGCCTGTATGAACCTCAAGCGTAACCTCATGGCCCAAGTTCAGCAGCACACTGGAGAGGCATCTGACTGTCAGTATGCGGTAGCGTGGCAGTGCATGGAAGAAAAGTAAAGGCAGTGAGTGATGCTCTCTCTCTCTCCCTCCCTCTCCCTCTTTCTTTCTCTCAGTCTTAGCTCTGGAGGCAGACTGTGTTTACGCTCATCCCTCAGGCCATTTGTTTGTAGCACTTCCTTGGCCCAGAGCGGCATGCATAATGCAGGAATGAAAATGTTAACAGTGGCAAATAAAATCGGCAAGGTGCCCCCACAAATCAGGGCAGTTTAGGAGCACATTTAATCATCCATGCATTGGGGAGGTGCTGCGATTTATTGTGGCATTTCCAAGAAGATCAGGACCCCATTTTTTCCAGGGCCGTCCCAAGCCATTCTGCTTCTGCCTCCCACCCCTGTAGACCCACAGCGGGAAAGATCTGCTCGGTCACTGTGGGATCTATACGGGTGCAAAAATCCCAGAACGAACACCAAACTATTGTATTTCATAAAGTGTTTAATAATATCAGACATTGAACGTTTCAGAGTAAAACTCATACCTCCAGTCTTACTTAGGCCAGAATAGCGCAGTCAAGATTTCTCACCTGAAAGCTGTCAAAATCGAAGAAGCTCAAACAGCAGTAATACAGGCGCAGTTTTTCTTTAATGTATTAATAGTAGAAAACCATATGATAATCGCACCATTCGAATTTTGATGCCAAAAACCATTCTCAGTTTAAAAAAAAAAAAAACTGTGTTGTGTGTTTTCAACATTTACAGAATATATTAACAAATGTGATTTGACACTATCAAAAATAATAATAATAAATAATACCAAATAAGAATGATAGCAAAAATAAGCTGATAAAACCAAGATAACTAAACACCATGACATTTTCACACCGGCCCATCCCAAACTGCAACTGAGGAACCACACGAGCCACTGAGCCATATGGTGTGAGGCAAATAAATGATTTAAGCATTTCATGTGTGGGGCGTGCGAGCGACCCCAGAAATACCAACACAGAGTGATTCATATTTAACCCTGCTAATCAGGACCTGAGGGGGAGTTTGGGGAGAGCGAGATACGCCAGCCTGGCTCTAACTAAATTGAAGACCACTTTGGCATTCAAAAGGGGACGACTGGCAACTGTCTGTGGGCCAGAACTCCTCATAGCGATACAATCGCCAGCGCCTTTCAGCGCTTCCTGTGGAACAGACAGCCTAATCGAATAAGCCGGGGCGAGAGCAGGCCGAGCTTTTAGCCCAGAAGCTCCCCCCTCCACCCGTTCATGTCCAGCCACTGTTAAAACTAACCCCTGCCCCACCTCCACCACACTCAGAGTCTTATTTTCTCCCCTCCAGGGGCGCTCTGTACAGCTTAAGTCATCATTGTTTGAGTCTTTAGACTTGGGGGGGGCACCCAGGAGCTGGTGGCAAGGTTACAGCCAGGCGGACGAGCGAGCCACTCATATTCTGCCAAGCCGGCGAAAAACTTGCAGAGGGAGGGCTAGGAGTGAGAGAAAAGAGAAAGGGGGGGTGGGGGTGGGGGGCACTGCAACTACGCTGACGGGGCAGCCGTCACCTCGCTGCAGCCGTAAAGAATGATGCACCCAGACAGCATTAGAGAGCCAGGCGAGATGAGGAGGAGAAGGAGGAGGACAGGGCCGGAGAGCAGCACCTCCCCTACAGCACCACTCAGGCCATCAACAACATCATATTCACACTTCAAATCTGCGCTTCTCCACACAGGAATGACCACATTCATGTTTAAAAGTCCCATATTTTTCTTGTGTTTGTTCTTCCCTTATACCCTGAAGGAATCCTGATCATTTTCCAATCTCTCTTTGTATCTTAGAATTAAACAGATTTCTTTTTGCATTGTTCCCAATTTTCTAACCCAGTTCAGTCACATGATACCACAAATGTGACGAAGGCTGTGTGAAGGATGGCATGTGCTTCCACTAAGTCACGTGAACCCAGCTTCTGCCACTTACACAATGCACTATACAGTCCAACGCGCTTGAAGGAGAACACTAAGCGCCCGTTCTGTTAGTTCCGTTAACAGACAGGCACTTTGGATGATGAGGGGAGACGGAGGTCATCCTACCCACACAGAGAGAAAGAAGCCAGTTTTGCTCTCTTGGCTGTGCCATTGTATTGGTTGGGACTGATTTGTGTAAATGACCTCTTTTCTCACTGGCTGCCCTGTATTGTTTCTCATTAAAAATCAATCTGCTGTGAAACACTCCTTAGGCCTGTAGGCTGAACAGGTGGACATCTGTGTGTTGTTTTTGTGCCATCACAAAACATTGGATAGGGAGGAAACTGGGGAGTACATTTTTTCAAAAATGTAACAATGTTTGCATTCTATATTAAACACTAATTTAAAATCGCTTTTCCATGATTTAGGCCCTTTAATGCTTGGTGGATAGGGATTATATCTGTTTGTTGGAACATCATTTAAAAGCTTTCAGTCATACAACAAATACAGCCTAAACATGTTCATTCAGTAGTTCTAATATTTACAGTATCTGAAACTGGCCTGCATACTCCGCTCACAAACGCATTCTTTGAAAACAAGTGTTGGGAAATCGGGCAGCTTTACAGAATGTCAGCAAAAAATCCTATTCAGCCCACATCCATGAGAAACTGTAGCGCACAACAAACTTTGGTTTGTTGTCAAAATACTAAAATTCAGAGTGTGTTATTAATTTCTTATTGATCTCTAGTTCGTATGCATGTGAAAGGGTCATTTCCGTAGTATTCTGAAAGAAATTAATTATATCTTTAGGTGTATATATACCTTTTTTGGAGCTGAGATCATGGGCAAACTGATGC
This sequence comes from Alestes dentex, assembly GCA_037576975.1. Lineage (NCBI taxonomy): Eukaryota > Metazoa > Chordata > Actinopteri > Characiformes > Alestidae > Alestes > Alestes dentex. Next base: position 26,904,140 of record JBBIGA010000132.1, on the reverse strand, counting down.
AAGGACAATGAAAACTACTACCAAGTACAGAGCAGAACATCTGTGAAAACTGTGACTGTACAACATGAGGCCACTTCACCATTCTGGCAGACATATGTTGCTGTGCATTCATGTTCTTTTTTCTTTTTTCTATTAAAACTGTAGCCTTTAATAATAGATAAGGGACCACAAACCGAGCTCTGGCTTCCAATATTGTGCAATACTTCCAACTATTTTTAGAAAGCGCAGTTTGTTTGACTTTTTAATAAAACAAATTAGCGACCTGACTTATGTGGTTATGGGATAAAGAGCCTGGAGGAGTGGTGGTGCGCAGGCTCTTATTAAACATCTGGAGAGGATGGATGAATCCTGTCTGAAACAAGAGCTGATGTTCTGCAGCCCCGTCCCACACCTGGACCTCACAGCCGCCCCGAACACAGTCCGGGTTCCTCCAGCCGCTCCCGGCACGGCAAAAAAGTTGTTAGACTAACACCACTGCTGTCTTTCAGCTTATTTCTTTTGGCAGCAATTGTGTTGAAATAACTGAGAAGGCAAAGCTTTGCTTGTTTCAGTGTAGGGCCCGGTATAAGGCCGCTTCGTGTCTTTTTTGTCCACAAAATGAAAGCGGCATTCCTTCGCTGGGGGAAAAAAGGAGCCGCTCTGACTCATCTAACTGCCATTTCTGACAGATAGCCAAAAAAAAAAAGAAAAAAGCTTTTATGTACAGTAAACATTAAGTGCCATAGAAACCATTCTTGCACGAAAACCAGGTAGTTTGGTTTTAGACGTATTGATGGGAAAGCTATGAAAATTCCATGGCTAGACTTAAACTTTTGTTACACTGGGCATATATCTCAACGCCTTCTCACTAATCTCCAGTAGTGCTCGGTTCAATTAAAGTGATTTCATGTTGGTCCTCATAACAGGATACTCATCCTCACCATAAACACACAAACATGTCCTCAACTTCTTCAACCACCGCCCCCCGGCCCGACGGCCCCACAAAATTTAAAGCATTTGACAATAAAAAGATAAGGAGCACTTTAAAAGATGTTCAAAGTGGTGCAGTGATGTACAGTGTGCCATCAGAGTGATTGTCTTACTGATGGGCCACTGAGCCATTTCTCTCCCCAATGCCCCGTGACTTATAAAAACCACTGGGTTTTAAACAACGCTTAGCTGTTTACTGAGCGCATCAGGACGGACGAGGCAACCGGGATACGACAAGAGAAAAAAAAAAAAAAAAAAGGAAAAGGTGTCCTAAGTTGTTCCACAATTGCCGTAAATCATGCCCGGTTTATTGCCTCTAATAAGTTGATGCAAGGCCATTTTTCTTGCTGCCCATCGTTCAAACATTTAAGGCATATTTACAAGGAACTTGTTAAAATATTTAATAATATTTAGTGGCAATTTCGGCGCGGCCTGTCAGCGATGAATTTATTCCCCTTAAGTGTTTAAAAAGGCGATGACATGAATAACAAACTGTCAAAATTGCCTCATTTGCATAGACAGGCCATAACTCTGATACCTTGCATTAAAAAAAAAAAGAGGTTTTTAACAAAACGAGCCATAAAGCCGGCGCTCGGCATGACTGATGGCGCGCGACTCCTGCGCAAAGTCGCGGAGAACGCAGACAGCTTCCTAGCTACAGATGCTGGCGAGATCATGTCAGCTAATAAAGGGACATATATCCTCCGCTTTGACTTATTTATCCCACACGGATGAGCGCAAGATGGAACAGCTCCTATAGGGCGCTTTAATTAATTGTGATAAAAGGCTAATTCGGAAGCTCGGCTCCGCGGCTAAGCCAAAGGATCGTTTCTGTCGCAAATCATCCTCGGATGCCAAGTGTTTTATCCATAACTTTCTAATTTAAAATCAGCAGTACGTGCGGCAGTTGTTTACTAGGCTTGCGTACAGCGAAATGAATCTTACTGATCGGGGCCAACCAGCAAGCCAAATTCTCCGACAACAACAGAACACTGCGTCCGCGCCAGACTGGCTGAGCTTTATTCACTTGTCCTCTCGGGTCTGTAAGTCAGTAGTGGAGCCTTTTGACCTGGCGGTGGCCTGGCTGGCGTACAGAGAGAAGGGCCCAGTTGACGCTGATTGCAGGGCTATGAGTAGTCTCTCCCCTGTGCCCTCTCAGCGCAACTCTAATTAATAGCCTATTCATCTTCTCTGATCTGAGTCTGCACACGCAGTAATATATGGTTAGTTTGGCGAGCAAGCTATTAAAGTGCAATAACCAAGTGCAGGCACTCGATTTGGAAGAGTAGCACCTTCTTACCATGGAGGGGAAACAATTAATTTGTTTGATGATTCTCTGTAGCCAATCGCTTCCCTGAATTTGCTAAGGGCCTGGATACATTCACGGCGCTGGGACTGGTACTTTTCGGGCAAGGTTTTTCTAACACAGACTTGCAGTTCCATGCAGTTCTCTTCTAATCCACATTTCACTCTAGAAATCACTCTAAGAATGACAGTCTCAGCCGCCCACAGACACACTCGCTTCAGAAGTCTCTTCAATATTACGACTGGCAACTTAAAAAAACAGACAGTTCATTTGCATTTATAGCTTTTGCACAAAGTGACCCCTTTATCCAAGCAGAATGACCTATAAAATGCCATAAAACAAAGAGCAGAAACTAGATAGTGACTGATCAGGAAAATTCCACTCTATTCAGTTTGATGATTTTTGTTTAAAATCATGCTTATAAATACAATGATTCCACATACAGTGGGGGAAACAATTATTTGATCCCCTGCTGAATTTTTGGACGTTTGCTAACTTACAAAAAAAATGAACCGTCTCTAATTTATGCGGTAGTTTCATTTTTATGGAGAGAGACAGCATATCAACCAAAAATCAAGAAAAAACATGTTACACAAAAGTTGTACACTGATTGTATGTATCACTGTATGTAAGCCCTTTTCAGAGTAAGTTTATTGTAATCACTATACTTTTTTTCATATTATTTGTTAAAAACTTGTGCATTTTGTCACATTTATTGCTCTCACCTTGAATATAAAAGTTTTATAAAAGCAAGAAAATGCTTGAGGCCGAGTGTTGCAGTGAATGTATCTCAGGTGTGTTTGTTTAATATAATGTACGGCCTATATATTGTGTCTTATTGCTTTAATCCAGTGTATCTGATTCTAACATTCCAAAATCGGTGCAGGTGAATTAATGCCTTCAGAACGATGCACCAGAGTACACCAGTGCCGTTAACACTCCTATACTAAAAGCAGTATTATGCCTTTTCCCCAATTACAGGAGGTTTTTGGAAAAAATGTAGTGCCAACAGGATCACCTGGTACTTGACATGTTGGCCATCATTTCTGTGTCTATGTCAAATATCCTGGAGGTATAAGCAAGGGTGTGGCTCTTGTATGCAGAGCTACCGTGCAAAGCAGACAATTATTTTGGCATTACATCCCATAATATCCTGTCTTACTGGGATCCCAAAAACTCACAACAAACTGGCAACTAACCAAGTGAGTCAACGAAAGATAATACAAACACGACGTGGTCAAATCGAACACACCTTTGTTACCAGCTCCAAAAACATCCAGCAGTTATTTTGGGGTTTTTTTCCCCCAAGTGCAAAAATCCACACCTTCCAAAGCTGGCACATTCTTTAAGAACACGAATAAATGATTACTTGAGCATCCATTGTGTTAACCTTTATTCTCTTCCTGTTAACCATGACAACATTCTTCCTGACTTCCCTTTATTGGAGGGAAACAAAAGAAAAACCCTTGCATGAATAATAATCTGCTTGGTATTTCGTGATTATGGAAAAATGAAAAATTCAGACGACCCAGGAATCAGCTTGGGCCTATGCCTGCCTCTCAAGCAAAACCTTTTAAACCCATTATTCTTTTTGCTAGAACTAATAACGTTTTTGTCTCTGCAGCTTAAGACACTAATTGACTAGTTTTTTTGGAGGATAGCCCAGATGGAAAAATAAGTACCCCTTAAAGACCCTACATCCAGCTCCTCTTTCCACAGCTTTAGCTCTCTTATTAATTAAACTTTCACCAAGTCAGAGCTTTTTTTTTTTTTTTTTTATAGAAAGAAAACAAAATGATAACACCTCCTACAACAGAGTCTAGCTATTGCTTAAGAAGGTACAAAATTCATTTCCACAAATAAAACAGGCCTCTTAAATTGTTATCTCAAACATACGTACAAAGTGCATCTCACGGTTGTCATAACAAAACCTCCTATCTCGGAAAAAATACTCTTACTGTACATTAGCTGAATGCACTTTAATTTCAAGTCATTTCCATCCATTATTAACTGTTCAAATGACGTAAAGTGAAAGTGGTGTTTTCAAATGGTTAAAAAGTGAAGTGAAGAAAAGTTAAGAATTTAATCCTTACAAAAGCTTATCCAAAGTTCTGACGCTGAATAACAGAAATCAGGATTTGGCAGCAGGTCCTAGTCATTTAAAGAAAAAAAAAAATTCTACATTGTCAATTGTTTAAGATGTAAACCAAGTAACTGATGTGAAAAACTGCATTCAGACCACTGGTCGCAGTGATTTTAATAGGAACCAAAAAACCAACATGTTTAATGATTCTAATCAATACCTTGTGTAAAGATATTACATGAAAGGCCTAGGGGTACACTGCTTAATATCTGAGAAGGTTTTCACCAAAAATATATGTACTAAAATAAAGTTTTCACTCTGGAAGTTGGAAATTCT
>JBBIGA010000132.1:26863242-26879807 GCA_037576975.1 Alestes dentex | reverse complement strand
ACATCATTCAGATACATAAACAGTACAGTACAAACAGTACAGATGAAATCCAGAGGTCAACAAAAAGGACATAATGACAAACCATGTCAGCGCTCAGCATTATGAGGAACATTTTCACCATTATTCAGACTTCCCATATTGAGCCTTACAGTGGTTTTGAAAAATATCACAGTTTCTGTAAGTGTGCACTTTTCACATTTTACATGTGATCATTAATGAAACACAGACAGGGAAGTGAAAGATTTCTGTGAATATTGCTCATTTTGACCTTCAGCACAGCCCTGCAATGCTGGGAATTAACGAGTACTTTTTTATGAGCTTCATGGTCCTATATGAATGCGCAGATACTGATAAGGAATGCATTGAAACCACACTGCAATAACATAATCTGCTAATAATATGAATTATGGCCTATAAAAATATTCTTGGTTCCCCTTTCCACACTTCCTTTTTACTTTAAGAGTTATGTGCAGGTAATAATTGTATGTTTTTTCGCGTGAGAGGCTGTTCCAGAAGCGACTCCCAAGGGACTGAAAGAGAAGTGATAATGTGTTTTAACCCTGAACTTCCCCTTATCTAAATTCTGCAGTCTTGTGAACTATTGACAAACAGATTATTGCCAATTAGCAGTTTTGTGATGAGCCCTGCTCTACATAATAAAGAATCTGAGGTGATCGATTGCGCAGTCAACTAACGGGGCAGGGCACTGATCTGTGTGTGTCACCCAGGGTCAGACTGGACACCATTTCACAAGTACAGCATAAAGTCAGATATGTCATTCAGTTCAAAATTATGCCAAAGTCATGCAGAATGATCTTGTTCAGCATTCCTGATGTGATCTATACACTTACGAAATCATGTATTGAATGCATTTGATTAAAAACACTTTTTAGCGAAAACAGCTCTGTGTGCAACCAGAAAAGAGCTTCTTCTAGCCAGTACCACTGTTCCGAAGGAACCAGTTAAGCATTTAAATACTTCTCTGAATCATCAATGTACTATATGTTATATATAGAGAGATACAGTCTATATAATCCACATGAATAATATACACAGTCATGTGAAACATCAATGTCACATGACTTGTTTTGTTGATTTTCTAAGCAAAATTAACACATCTTACACGTGGAAGAGACTTAAATATCGCATTTTCTGTCCTTTTCGGTGTGCAATTTATTCTAAAATACTGGACAAAAAATATTTTGCACAATCTATTTTTGCACAGTCTATGTTTCATTTTTTCCAGTGTGTTGATTCTGGCAAATAAACATAAATTGCATAAAATGTGCAGAGGACATGCATACTTGTGTGTACTTATTTTTCTTTCTTTGAAGATCTGAGCCGTTTGACCAGGGACTCCCGGACTTTTACATGCAACTGACAAAAGAGAGTAATCTGAAGGCCAAATTGTGTTTGTCTGACATATTTTGTTCCTGTGGAAACACATTTGATTTCAGTGCATTGCTTTCCTCAGTGTTAACTGAAGTTGCGAATGCTGATGTGAGTTGTCATAATGACTGGCAGTTTCGCAGGAAATTCTCGGAACCATTCTGAATGGCTAGATATCCATTGGAATAATCTTGTTATTATCGCCTAATGCTGTTTTAGAAGTGACTCACCTTTAAACCTTTCCCAACATATCAATGGCCTTTTACACTTTGGGTTATTAATGCTGAATAGAGTAATATTTCAGATCAGCTAGTTGATAAATATTACAAGACGTGTTCATAGTTCAAATCCCCATCCTATTATTGCCGGTGAGATACTGTTACAAATCCTACATATTTAATGCCGAGATAGCCCACTGTGTTCAGAAGCACTGCTCATGTTCTGCGGTTCAAACTGTTGGGTTCAACACTTTTAAACGCTCGGTTTTAACATCATGTCACAAGAAAGCGCTTCTCCAAGGTAATACAAGACGCTCGCACACAGGAAGCCTCTGTTCAAATACACGGCTGCTTTCAGTCATGTCATACTCAGATGCAGAAACATTACTGTAGTTGTGAGAAAATACTACGGCTCGTTTATTGGGAATGTTCAACACATTCAAGTGCCTTTATATGTTAACTGCACGCTTTTGCATAACTTTCTAGGCAGAGTGATGGAATGCAGATGTTGAACTCTGATCATGCCACTGATTCTGCATACCCATCAGTCAATTCCCCTGATGTTGCAATACGGTGATACAGAATAATAATGTAGTAAGAAAGGCCAGAAATCAATACATTATTCTGCAGATCACTTGATTCAGTAATGACCAGCACAATTATTGCCATCCATTGATTCATTAGGGCCGCTCTCAAGGGCAGACCCAACAAACCCTGAGCCTACAGCCTCCTCCACCAGTGCCATCTCTAATGATGAAGCATTAAAAGCTAATAACAAGGTAGGACAGGGTTAGAAGAGCCATACTGCTAAGCTGAACCACTTAAAGCAATTATTTCCCTTTTTTTGTCAATCTGGTCTTTTTTTCTTTTTTCTTTTTTTTACGATCAAGCCATGGTCTCATATTAAGCTCAAATGCATATCAGGGAACACTCGGATAAAATGTTAAAAAGGGGAGTGACCTGGTGTCATGTCTTTTAGTAGAAGGATTATCATGCATATAAGACTCTAGAATGTTGGCTGCTTATCTGAGCATTACACAGAAGTGAACAGATGACTGTATTCTCACAGCAGTCCAACCTGAAAGGGAAGGGCGCTCGTTTGAACAAAGAGAGAATTTCATTTCAACGAAACTATGCAAAAAAAAAAAAAAAAAATACTGCCACTCCTACAAGTGAACAATAGAAATTGACAAAACTGATTAATTCCACCTTCAACATCCACATTGACTCGGTGATGAAGCACTGGCCATATGGCCATGCTAATGCGTAAGCATTTTTAACGTAAAGACACCTGCGCCCCACTCAAGCACAAAACCCTGACGCCGGATTTACTGGATATTAACACCTCTAGCCAGCTGAGCAGAAACATTTTGACCCTTCAGTGTCCGAGCGTGTGCAGTGCACCAACTGAAAGTGCATGACCTAAAGAGTCAGTCATAAGAAAGAAAGAATGAAAGAAAGAAAGATGGAAAGAACTACACAAAAATCAAACACTTTATAGTTTAATTACAGCTTGAAACTACACCATAAACCCAGGTTCCACAGAGAATCGTTTAAAGAATGGTACTTTTAAGAAACTTCTTTGCATGTGAGACACACAAGTGATTTTTTTATTATATAAAAGGCCCATATAATGGAAAACCACACCCTTTCGGAATGAAAGCCTTTAAAGTAGTACACAGTCCATACATGGGAACTGAGCTCCAAAACAGCCTGTTTGGTATTTGCTGTTTTTTGTGATGTCACAAAAACCCTGACATTGGATTTTGATGTCATGAGAAACCCACCCTGCCTACAGCAGTTCAGTCCCACGCATTCACATAAACGTGATGAGAACTGTGTCAGTCAGGACTTCCTGTACAATATAAAGACGCCAATCATACTGGAGCTCATTTAAATACATCAGTCTTAAAGACATACTAGCAAAGTCATTTAGTTAAATACTAAGGAGTAGAAAGATGTAAAATGGTCAAGAAAAAGAATTACGACTGGTACAGAAAACCACAGAAACCTCACGTGTGGACCTCAGGGAAAGAAAAAAAATACTAGAAAAACGCAGGATATGGGGCTTTTAATATAGTACAAAAGTTGTAGTTCCTAGAAGTGTAATGTAGGATTTCTAGTTGTTAATGTGATCTCCGTGCTCAAAAGCTGAGTGAGCCTCATTTCTCTTCACAGAGGAGAGAAACAGGCAGTAATGAAATATTGTCCTGAATGAAAAGTAATACTTTCCTCTGTGTAAATACCTGCAGAGATCCCCAAATAACCCAGCAAGAGCTTAATCAAGGGCGACGGTGATACACAGTTGCATAGCACGGAAGGACGAGCAACTGGCAATCAACTTAATTAGAAGAAGACCAGTGCAAAAAAAAAAAATGTCCTGGAGAAGCAAGCGTCTGTCTGCGTGCTGGACGTTAGGGGTGGTGGCAGCTGCCTGTGTTCAGTAAATAAGGAGCAGGAGGAGAGGAGATGGGGGGGAAATCTGGCTGAAGAGAGAGAAGTTTAACAGATTGGGCAGCTGTTCCTATTTTATTTACTCAGCGCTGAGTGGAGGCTTAATGCATTCCCCATACTTTGCATTATTTCATGAATATGACTGCGTATACTTTGTGTCAAGGTATGTGACCGATAATGGCCTATGAAATGCGTGTTAGATGGAAGTGGTAAATATGCCATAATGGGGACCCAGAATGGGCTAAGAATGCAACTTTTAAGCCAGAGTCAAGGTCAGGAGCCTGGAGCTTCTCCGAGCATTCAGAGATGTTTTGGAAGGCCGTGAATGCAACAATGTGTTTTTTCCATTTATGTTCATGCCTAGTTTGTGCACAATAACAGGTAGGTGGTCATTTCCTCAATCACTTACACAGGAAATGAAGGTGTGGAGCATTGTTTACACATTAGAATATCACCTAATCAAAACAAGAACGCAAACCCACGGGAGGATGGAGACCGCAGTGCCGAGATATTAATACATGCGCAAAGTTGCGTGCACGCAGATGAACAAATCTCTGAAACTAAATTTGGAAGCGGCCCAAGAACGTGAAACAGGACCCGCAGTCAGTCCACATAATGTGCATCGCCGTTTCATCAGAATGAGTGTTTCAGAGCTTCTGTTAATGGAGCCGGGCTAATTCCGAGCCTTTATTAGTGCGGCCTACCAACAATGCAGCCATATGGCGTTGATAAGATATCTGGGTGCAGAGTTAGAGTCTCATTTTAATAAATTCTTAATCAGCTTGTAGGATACTGAAACAACGCGGTTAATGGAAATCTGTGGAGTCAGCAAGGTCCTCTGCAGTTGTGGTCTTTAATAAGATTTGAGAGGCATTACAACAACACAGCAGTCAATGTCAAGTTGAGCTGCTCCCTCTGTCTGTAAGCGCGGGGAGGAGGAAAAAAAAAAGAAAAAGAAAGGAGGGACGGGAGACGAGCGGGTGCCGGCAGAAAGCATGGTCATCTGCTTGAAAAGAGATGGAATGCGATCTCTGGGGGAGAGAGAGAGTCGGAGGTACTGTATATCACATATCATCTTCGTCTGATCGTTCACGGTTTCTAATTACTGAAGGTGAGGAGGGCCATCATTTTATCGTATTTGTTTTGCATCACTGCAAAAATAGAAAATGAGGGCTTGCAGAGCTGTACCAATTTACTTCATTTCGACCTTGATTAAAAGAAAATTAATTGCCACATCTCTCATTATGTTGTAAGCGGCATTTGATGACTGGAATGGAAAAAAAAAAAAAAAAAAAAAAAAAAGAAAGAAAGAAAGAAAAAAAAAAAAAAGCCAGACAGAGCCTCGCTGGGAGTGCAAGCTCGACCCGCTTGTTCAGGAGACAACACACTCCTCTAATGATGAAAATAAACAGGTCTTTTAACACAAGCATCACAAGACAATGTCAAAGATATTAGTTTTAATATCACAGCCGTTCTCTTCATGGTGCTTAACAGCGTAAGAGACCTTGTAACTTTGCCATTTCGTCTAACACATCCTTTGCAAAACACAATTAAATCTTTGAACCGAGTTGCACTGAGCTTTGTTTAGTTCTGGAGACAAGCCACTGAGCACAACTTTGGTGTTGACTGGCAAAACAGCAAAACATAATGGACAGAAACAGCCACGTACAAGGACTAAAAAAAAAAAAACGCTTCTTTAAACTACACTTCACTATACACCTAAAATACTTCACAGATATTTATGTGGTCATTTATTTATTCTTACAATTGACATTGCATATGAATTAGCTCTACAGAGATGTGCAAAGGTCCTCTGCACCAGGCAATCTGGGAAAATTATAGTAAATTACAGTAAATATTCATTTGATCAAAAGAACACTAAGAGTCCATATAAATAAACATATACACACTGTGATTTGAAGTGATTGTATTTGCTTAATCTAACTAATGTCGACCTAATTAATGTCCAGAACTCTCCTTAAGGAAAGTTAGTATGTACAGTCACCAGTACCAGTGTCCAGTCTCCTCAGTTATGATTAAACACCTGCTACAGGTTATCAGCTCTTCATTAAATTAAATCAGGAGCTGCTGATGGACTAACACATCCAGCAGCAGTGGGAGTTCACTGAGAAATCAGGATCAAAACCACATGCATATTCAAAAAAAACATAAAATGTTACTTTTTCCTGTCTTTATGTTTGTCTTTGCAGTTATGTTATATAGCTGTTTAAATGGTTAAAATACATTTACAACCAAGAAAAATAGCTTTGTACAATCTCTTCTTGGGTGTCTAAACCTAGCACAGTACTGTAAAAATGTTGGTCTGGGTCAACTGTCTAATTTACTGTAGTCTCTGACGTTATTAGCTGTAAGATTCATATAAAATAAATAAAGAAATAAAAGTCAGCTTACATGAAGTTAAACCAATACAGCATGAAGTGTACTAAAAACAAAATTTTCCTTTTTTTATTCCTCTTTTTCTTATGAAATCCCCTCAGACAGCTCCACTACTGCTCCCCTCTCTCTCTCTCTTCCCCGCTTTAAGCCACCATATGTCCCAGAGGATCAACTTTAGTGGTCTTTCAGAGCGTCTGGTGTATGATTACGTGAAAATTTCTCACAGACAGGGATCTGCAGAAGCAGGAAAACGGCAAAAGCTGTTTTAGAAACAAAATCCTCTTTCATGCGCCTGCACCTGTCTTCGTCTGCGAGCCCTCTGAGAGCAGATGCCTGATAGGGGAGTTTGGACTGTGCACACACCTCATTCTGAAATATTTATATGAGTTTGACACTCTCCGATAGGCGGTAAGACAAAGGGTGCTCTGTGCCCCCAAACCCCCCCAACCCCATTTGCTCTGCTATACTAATCTCCCATTTGACAAACAACGGTTTCAGCTATTTATCTATTTCTTGAATTATTCGCCACATTCAAGGCCTCGTTCCAGCTCCCGCTGAAGAGTCAGGGACTCTGATGCAAAAGAAAAAGGGTCAAAAAGGTCAAAGTTGCAGCAAATGAACAAAAAAAAGTAAGATAAGCGTGCAGCTTAGATATGATGCGACTGATCGATCTAATGATGGCTTGGCTGGCGAGCATTTTCCTTTCAGATGAGGTCAATTATGACAGCATAGCGTATCACACAGCGACGAGCTGTGTGGAGTGATCACGGGCAAAATGGAGACGCCTGAATAATTAATCAAAATAATGTAAAGTAATCCAACAAGCCTCCTCTCTCCCTCACCTGTTTGCCGCCCTGGACTGCGCAGTGCTCACGGCAGCTCCAGTGTAAATAGCAAAGGAGACGTCCTTCACATTTACACCTGGGTCGACAAAGAGAGCACTCGAATCATCTCTCCAGTGCCCATTCAAGGAGCCGATTTTGCTCTAAGCTTCTCTTAGAAAACAATTGCACATGAAGTAGAATTGAAGCACAGCATTTGTTGATCTGATTCGGAGCTAAATGTGATCAAATGGGACGTCCACTCCAAGGACCTTCATGGAAAACTAGAGCCCATGGAAATGTAGAACAATGCTGAAGAAGTGAGTAAAATGGAACAATGTACTCTCTAATCAGAGATAATGCGCTTCCAGACTCCACCACATTAAAGTGCACGGACTCCTGAGAAAATGATGCAAGCGTTGTAATGTGGTCAGCGGTAACGGCTGAAAGGAACAAAGCACTGCACTTACAGTGCATCTAACATTAACCCTTAAAAGTCCCTGTCGCCAGAGAGTTCAGTGCAGTTCATTGCTTACTATGATGAAGACCTTTGATAAGGAAAGGCCTTCTGATTGACACGCAAAAGACAAAAACCACAGACTGTTGTTTTTGCATGGCATATGGGGGCAGGCAGCTTTCAAAACTACTGCCTACCGCAAAAACAGGCATGGGAAACAAAGAGGTCTATGTGAAAGCAAGTGTGAGGATGTCTTACTCACTCCTAAAGACTTCTGATATGGTATACGATTTAACAATTCCACAGCGACTAGACATTGCTCCAAAAGACTCACAGCATAGAGCAGCCTGAGCATAGAGCAGCCTGATCTTTTCAGAAGTGTGTATTTAATATTGGACAGACTGACACTCGTATACAATGATGAGTGAATAACCAATGAGAATACACCTGCAGAACCCTAATAGAAGATTTCAAACAACACTGTGATTTTCGACATGAAATTTTTCTTACCTGTGTCTCATTTATACAAGTATTAAAATACTGCTGTAGGTGCAGATTTAAAGTTAGACATCAATAGATATGCAAGCAGAAATGAAGACACTTTTCAGTCTTCTAAAAGAGAGGAACAATTGCTTTGCACGTAGACCCATCCTGTAAACTGTGGACCACTTTCTTACACTGCTTTATGAAACAACTAGTAAAAAGTCTCAAAAAAAGATGAAAAAAGACTCACAATTGTCAGTACAGAACATCAGTCTAACACAGAAATGAATAAGTGTATAACTTACTACTTCATACATTTGTAATGACATAATTACCACTGAAAAGTGTTGAATAGACTTGCATTGGACAAAGCAGAAGTCTGGTAGACAGACTGACTTTTTTTTTCCCTCAGCTGCAGCCTGGAGAGGAAGGGGTGGGAAATGAGTGTGATTTTTGGTTCATATGGCTTTAGCACATGCTAGCCCAGTTAAATTTCAAGCACTCCTCTGGTAAAAGTGGATTTCTCCAGGATTTCTCCGACTGTATCTCTGCAGACTCTACTCAGGAGTCCAACCCGCAGCTGAAATGCTGGCACACCATTTGCCATTAATTCATTTCGGACCAGAATGGCTTGACTATGCTGTGCATTCCGCATAGCGGCGTCCGGGAAGTGATGAACAACTATGTGTTAATAAAACCAAACCAAAATGTGAGTAATGCAGTGCAGGGAAAGGTAACATTGAGTGCATGATAAACATCTCTATTTTAGATGGCAGTAAATCCCCTCCTCCCCCTCCCGCCCCCCTCTTTTCAGATATCAGCCATTGAAAGTGTTCAGTTTTAGGACACAGGGAGGTCACACCTGTTGTGGAACTTGATAGAAGGCTTATTTATAAACTTTCAGGCCTCCGGACTCTTCCTTCACAGAAAAACGCTGACATACATGGGAGAGCCAGAGGAGGGGCTCGGCTGAAAAGCTTGTTTATGAAATGTGCAGCAACTGGAAAATCCATAAAGTTCTGAAATGATGAAATTAACAAGCCATCTGATCAGGTTTCCCCAGATCTAGCGGCGCGCGGAGGGTCTTTTTACTTCCATGCTGGGGACAGAGGATTCTTTATGGGCTGAGAATAGCCGGACTGAGGATTTATTTGGGTTTTTTTCTTATTCTCTGAGGTCACTGTAATGTTGCAAACACTTGAAGATCAAGTGAAAGCATGCTATCCTTCTTTTTCTCATGTGTTTTCACTCTTAGTGTTCTCAGTCGAGGAAAACCCCAAACACATTTCAAAAGCAATTGCCTGACCTCAAAAAGTACACTGCCTCAAAGTTTCACCTTAATCTAGACCTAACTAACACTGTTCAGGGCAGTCCCTGTGTCTCCTTTAATTATAAATCTATCCTGTAATTCCTTCACAAGTAAATCTATTTGAAAGACAAACACCTGGGTTTTTTTTTTTACTAGGGAATGTCTGACAAAAAGTACAAATGAAACATAAATCCAACAGAGAGGCAGTAAAAGGGGTGTGTTAATAATGCCTAAATTTAGGATCTGAGTTATGGCCTACATGCATTTGGGAAGCCTCCTGTGACGTTTGAAAAGATCGAGCAATGCTGAGTGGATTTGCCGTATAAGGGGTAATGTTGTGGCACTGGAGGAGATTTCAGGCCGTGACGGATAGCTTGACAGGTGTTGGAGGTGGAGGCACAGTGTCAGATGAACCTCTCATTTAGAAATGTGAAAGTTGCTGACTTTTTTAATACTCAAGTAACACTTTTGGTGCATATGAGGTCTAACACAGTTAGAAATGTCAGTGCCCCTGCCATGTTTGCTGGCCTGAACAATGAATGTTACATGATACGCTGACATGAACTCCCCTCTTTTCCACCCATAAAGAGGTGTTGAAGTGACACCGATACATTTAACTGTGTTATTAGGCAAAATCTGATCTGATCTGATTGCACCTGTGCAGCCCCTTTTCAACATGCTTGCTTGACTTTGGTGGAGCTGAGTCTAATTGCCTTACAATATGCTGTCTGAGTCAAAGGACAAGGCAGCGGTGAGAAACGTATAAGTTTAAAAAAGGCATTTCAGATAACAGAGACGATTGGGGATTTACCGCCACAGCTGAGCATTCGGACTGTTTCATGGCTGCAACATTAAATGAATAGATGTGCCGCAAATATTGACTGGTCACAGTTTGAGTTTCACGTTAGTTTTCCTGTAATTAAACACAAGAGGAAAGCTGAGAGACATGGCTCAAATAGAATGCAGTGTTTTATCCCCCTCCTTCATGCTGTGCCATGCAATGTAATGCTGTTCCGTTAACATTTAGCAGGGTTCAAATCATTCCGCACAAGTCAGGAAGTCCTAAGCGCTAGATAGCACACAAGTAAACAGATACGCCGACTTTATTACAGACATCTGGGTATAAAATTAGTCATCTGTGCCAATCCCACCCAACAGAACGGGCCCACCGTGCGGCAGGACATGATACGGGACAAATCGATGGAACAAAACAGATTGCATTGCACAGATTTCTTTGCTGACAGGCTGCAGGGTAGTTTTGGCTTTAAAAAATGGCGACATCTTTTAAGGTGACCCCCGGAGTGCTTCTTATAAAATTACAAGAGACAGAAATCCATTTGCAACTGTGGTCTAACACTGAGATTACATTGTTACTTTAGAGCTTCGCTGCAAATTAATTTGGGGTTCATTTCATATATTATATAAATGGAGAGCAGCAGGAAAATTAAATCTCAGTATCATACATTGCTATATATTGTTTTTTATTTCTGCCGGGGCTGTTGATAACAGAGTGGTCGCCGCTCAATTGAGCCGCAGGGCAAACTTCCAGCAGATTTAGCCACACATGCCGGGCCACAGCACAATGACTGAGATGGAACTCGGGATGATTTCTCCAAGATCCTAATGTTCCTCCCCTATCAGCGCCTAGTCTCATTGACAGAGATCACTTAGAAAGCTGAAGCGCGGGGCAGTTATTAGATAATGGTGTGCATACATTGGTACACACTGCATGCACAGAAAACAGCCTCAAGGGCTGTTTCACCTTCAGCAAAAGTGCGAGATATTCTTCATGAAACTTAATTACACTTCCATCGACCAGCATCTTCCCTTCACCTTCACATGAGATGCTGATTTTAGTGACATTGGCGGAATTCTGCATGACAAGCTAAGCAGCTTCTTTAAATGTTCTAGGCACACAGCATGGATGCCCCTGCAGAAAAAGTGTCAATACTGTCTCATCTGCTCTGGAAAGTTCTTTAAATATGACATGTAAAAAACACCATAAGAAACACAACAGCAGTCACAGATCGACGCCTCAGAAGTAGGAAACTGTCCCTTTTCTGCATTGTTGAGGTATAACTACATAATTACAGATTTAAATAGTTATAACTAGTTATATAATCCCATTTATCTTTAATATGCATTCTGTATTGGCTGATCCGGATTCGCACTTTTTCTTGAAAGAAATGGCAAAATGCAAAGGATAGTTCCCCTTTCCAGAGTACAAGACAAAAAAGATAATGGTTGGCAGTTCAGAAGTGACACTTACATTTGAATTTCCCCACTTTGATTATTAACACGAATTCTAAGTAATGTGACATTAAAATATTTCCATTAAAGCCAGCGATAATACATGGATGTTTTTCTATTCAAGGGCAAACATGGTGTAACCAGAACACAGCAAAGGAAATCTGAAGACCTAAAAAAATTAGCTGAGGAGAGTCTAAATGACTGTTCAAACAGTTTATGGTTTTCGCTAAACTGTCCCTTCATCAGAACGGTTGAGCTAAAGATCAATACTGGCCTTCTATGGGATTTATGAGCACCCCCGTGATCCTTCACACTTACTTTAGGATGAGCCCTTCTCACACACATGAATTCTTCATACAGCCTCAGTATCAGTGGAGCAGCAAGAGTAGGTCTGGATGTGGAGGCACTCTGTACCCTGAGAAGGGACCTGGGAGCCATGTGTCGACATGCATCTCACTGCTCGCTACATCGCCTGGTCATATCGGGGACAGGAAAGAAGGGGCGGAACAGAGGCTCTCCAGATGTTCTCCATCAGCAGGCCACGGGGGAGAAGTGCACGGAGCAGCAACACCTGCTACAGTGCGATCTCCATGAGAGTCTGGGCCAGGAGTCACAGTAACCTGACCGACTGCAAATACAGCAGTCCTGCAAAACACACAAAACCAGTCTACTTTAGAGC
Organism: Alestes dentex; assembly: GCA_037576975.1. NCBI lineage: Eukaryota > Metazoa > Chordata > Actinopteri > Characiformes > Alestidae > Alestes > Alestes dentex. The sequence continues at coordinate 26,867,350 of JBBIGA010000132.1, read as the reverse complement.
CTAATCTCACTGCTCCCTCATTTCTGACCAACTTGCATGAGTCATTGAGGTACACAGACTAACAAAATGACATTCAACTTCTCTATGCACTGCCTAAATCTCAAAAATAAGTAATAATTTAAACCTTCACGAATAAAATAAGTTTAAAAAAATCTCTATGTGGAGCTTAAGTTCTGTCCATCACTGCCTTTCCTTCTCTAACCAAACTCATAACCACTGGAAACATAACATTGGCACGGAGGAAAGTTGATGGCTATCATCACTTTCTTCCACTACTCTCAACGGAGAACTTGTAAAAGGAGAGTACAGTAAAGACATATACTGTTCTTTCCGCATAAAAAGTTATTAAGAAGGAGGGAAAATATGATAAAATATAGAATGTCCCCAACTGAACTCTCTAGGCTGTTTAAGTACTCTGACATTTGTGAGTCAGTTTGCAGGCTAAATCAATATGTAGACTAAAGTCTATAGGCTAAATACAGAGCAGCAGGCTAAAATAATTCTATAGATGAAGAATTGTGGGCTAAAGTCAGTCCAGTAGTTAGTCCAATCACCTTGAAGGCTAAAGTCTGTGGGCTAAAATCCGTCTAAAGACCACAGTATATGAACTAAAGTCAGAACGGGAAACTAAGATTGGTCTATAGACTAAAGTCTGTGGGATTAGGTCAGTCTTCCAGGCTAAAATTGGTCTATAGATTAAAGTCTGTGGGCTAAAGTCAGTCATGCAGGCTAAAATCAGTCTATAGACTAAAGTCTATGGACTAAAGTCTGTAAGCTAAAGTTACTCTATAGGTTAAGATCAGTCTACAGACCAACGTTTGTGTGCTAAAGTCCAATAGGCTAAAATCAGCTTGCAGGCTAAAGTCTGTCGGCAAAAAAATTAGTCCACAGACTGCGGGCTAAAATTGGTCAATAGACTAAAGTCTATGGGCTAAAGACAGTCTTGCGGGGTAAAATCAGTCTATAGATCAATGTCTGTGTGCTAAAGTCAGTCCTGCAGGCTAAAGTCTGTGTGCTAAAGTCCAATAGGCTAAAATCAGCTTGCAGGCTAAAGTCTGTCAGCAAAAAATTTACAGACTAAAGTCTATGGGCTGAGGTCAGTCTATAGATGAAAGTCAATGAGTTAAAGTCAGAACTGCAATCTAAAATCAGTCTACAGACTAAAGTCTATGGGCTGAGGTCAGTCTATAGACTAAAGTCAATGAGCTAAAGTCAGAACTGCAGTCTAAAATCAGTCTACAGACTAAAGTCTATGGGCTGAGATCAGTCTACAGACTAAAGTTTACGGACTGAAATCGGTCTATAGACCAAGGTCTATGTGTTAAAGTCAGATTTGTGGGCTTAGGCTATAGACTAAATTCTGTGGGCTAAAGTCAGTCCTGCAGCTTAAAATGAGTCTACAGACTAAAGTCTATGGGCTGAGATCAGTCTATAGACTAACATCTGAGGACTAAAGTCAGTCCTGCAGGCTAAAACCAGCTCAATGATTAAAGCTGCAGACTAAATCAGTCTGTAACCTAAAGTCAGCCTTTAAGGTGAAGTTTGTAAACTAATGTTGACTAATGATCGAGTAAATATTAAAATGAGAAGTCAGGAAGGTGCTCACAGGGACGAATCTTCTAGAAAGAAGCAGTCGATTCCCCTTGACCCCTCAGTCCTATGCAGCCCCCCACCCAAACCGCTTAATATTGTTTTTTCACTCCCATTCGGGATCAATCGCGGCATAAATTTGAATTCAATGACAGGAATAATTTAAAACAGACCTACAAATGATAGTGTTCCTCTCCCCTGGGGCTCTCACCTCAGTCTGAAGGAGCCAGGGGGTCGCTGACTGAGACTACATGGGCAGAAATGTGCATTAATAAAATGTTTGTTTCTTCTTGCATATTAATTTCTTTACCACTAACGACCCCCTCCCCTCCTCCGTGCAAGAACACCTCCGTTCAGGGAATGATGCCTTCATCTGCACCAGACGCTGCAGTAAGGACGATTTTTATTTATTTTTTCTGCAAAATGTGCCCCTTTTTCCAATTATCTATGAGTATGCACTCCCAAAGTGGTGCGCCATGAGAGATTAAAATTGTATATTAAAAAAAATTCAATAAATGCACTTCATCTAAACACAAACTACAATAATAAGAGCGTGTGGCATTTTCCCCGCGCGCTCCGGAGGACAGGATCACTCGAGTTCACGCCCAGCACTGTTTTGCAAAGCATATAAAAAATAAAAAAAACACTCTCTCTGATAAATATTAATTTGAGCCTTCCTGATGTATTTGAAATTTCCAGCTAAAATGTCACCACACGGAACATTAATGTAATATTTCAGGGCCTGAGAGCAATGCTCATATTGATTGCATTTATTCGACTCTGGGGATGAGAAATAATTCTTCGGCGTGGGACACATCTGCTGGCCAAAGAGGCGAAGCAGGGGGGGATGCAAACAAATAAATAAACATAGAGAAATAATAATAATAATAATAATAATAATAATAATAATAACAACAACAACAACAATAATACTAATAGTAATAATAATAGTAATAATAAAGGCGTTAAAACAATGTCGAATCACCTCGACATTGTTTTAACGCCCTTCTCCGTCTGCTTCTGATTAGCTTTATAACCCAGTCGAGTATTTGATCCTAAGAGAAACTATTAACAGGCTGGAAACTATCAGAAGCGCTTGCATGCTGAAAGATTTTAAATGCTGCTCAGATTAAGGAGACCTTCATGCTTCACCTTTTCATCATATTGACAACGCTCTTCAGTTGCAGTGCTGCACGTGGCACACACACCACTCACACACACAGACACACACACACAAACACACACACACACACACACACACACACACACACGGGCTCCTTTTTTGCAAGTTTAAGCAGAGGCAGGCAAGTTGCAATGCGTCCTTTAGAGGAGCTCATATTGACTGTCATTAGGAAGGGAAGGGCGTCTGTCTGCCTTACTGCAAATGAAACGAAATCTGAGTCACACCTTGACCCTGACCCAAAAGATCTGACCATACAGGACTTCTGTGTAGGCTGCCATTTCGGAAATGTATAAATATTAACACAAAAAACGACGAAAACGAGCCTGAATTCCTCCAACATTTTTCCATTAACCTTGTTTCCGTGCATACTAAACACTTTTTTGCACTTTTTTGGCACGTTTGGTCTCTTTTTTGTCTCTTGCACAGAAAGTTACGATTAAGATTGTTCAGGAAAAAGCAGCAGGCATATATGCATCATGTAAAAGTAATGATGACAAACACCAACCTTTCTCGCTGGTATAGCACACACTGGCTCTTACTGGATCAGCATTGTTTGAGCCCAGCACACATCATGCATGCCTTTATACAGGGTCCACTCAGTGGAAATAAAGGGGAAAGTGTGTTTTTTCGCTTTATTCATCTCTTTGACACGTAGGTTACAAAAGGGAGAGTCACAATTGCCCGATCCGTTCTCTAAATGTGGGCCTGTCAAAATATTGGGACGACTTGATTAAAGCTGTACAGGTTTCTTTGCAGAGAGAGTGTAAGGAGATGATCGCCCGGTTCAAATGAATTATGTATAACTAAAGCGCCCCCTACTGGTGTGCACCCTCCCTCGTTTACACACAGACTATGAGCACTGTTACAGACAATGGCTGAATCCCAAAACCTCTGCTGTTTCTTACTATAGTGTACTGCAATACACCCTGCACAGCACTGCAATTATTATTTATAATGAGCTGTAGGTGGCAGAGTTGAAAATGTGCAGATTTGCATTGTGAGTGGGATGGACAGGATCAGGAATGAGTTTATTAGAGGCACAGCTTGAGTTGGACCATTTGGAAAAAAAAAAAAGTTAGAGAGGCGAGATTGTGTTGGTTTGGATATGTGCTGAGAAGACTGAGTGTGTTGGGAGAAGGATGAGGAGAGACTCTGAGTGTGTTGAGAGAAGGATGCTGAGGAGAGACTGAGTGTGTTGGGAGAAGAATGCTGTAGAGAGACTCTGAGTGTGTTGGGAGAAGGATGGTGGGGAGAGACTCTGAGTGTGTTGGGAGAAGGATGAGGAGAGACTCTGAGTGTGTTGAGAGAAGGATGCTGAGGAGAGACTGAGTGTGT
>JBBIGA010000132.1:26852442-26862493 GCA_037576975.1 Alestes dentex | reverse complement strand
ACACACACACACACACACACACACACACACACACACACACACACACACACACACACACACCCACACACACACACACCACTTGCACATGTGCAAATGCATGAATATACAGACTGTGTATATGCGAACCTCAGAAAACAGTTGTAAGTGATAGAGAGAGAGTGCTGGAGGCAGCTGAAGAGATCTCAAAAGACAGGTTTTAGTGCAGCGGAGAGACAGACGGCACCATATGTGACACAATCTTTTTTGCAAGGCTCAGATTTTAAGAGGATATAAAGCAGCTGACAAGTTTTTTTATGTTTTAAATGCCACACAGCTGCCTATCATGAGCTCTAAGAGGGACCAAATCCACTCCACTAATTCCTTTATGAAAGGAAACTTCAAATACTTTATAATATATATATATATATATTATTTTTTTATTATTATTATTATTACTTTCCAGTGCTTATTATTTTCAAGTAGCAGCAATCATCCGCTAATACTCGACCAATCACTTACAATCACTCACGGTGAAATAGTTGGGCTTTTAAACAGTCTGTCTGGAATGACACGCCACCGATTCACTTCTTAAGGTTTGTTCTTTAGTATGCGACAGTATAGAGGAGATAAATCAATATGCCTTATTTATTACAATCATGGTACAATGTTGACCATTTAACTGACCTATTCCTACAACTTACAACAAAGGCAGGAGGTAATTAGTTACATTATCTCAGTTACAGGTACTCAAGTAAACTTAGGTAACATAATGGCACCATATTAAGTTGCAGTTGCAGTTGCACTGACTCCGAGCAAGCTGTCTAAGCTGTTTATTTTACTTTATTTCTAATGAAAGAAGAGTATGAAATTGTACAAATATGGAATGATGAATATGAAAGCTTTTGTAAGTTTTACAGTTTTACCTTTGAGAATCTCTGTACTTGGTAAGGCTGATACCACTCATTTTTTTCTTCCAAACAGATGCCAAGTAATACCCAGGACAGAATCCCCAAACCTGTAGTGATACCGATACTGATGTTACTTGTATGTAAAAAGTGGAATAGTTTGTGATTTCTACTGTAAAAACTACCACAGGTGTCAACATTAATAATGAGCCATTGCATTAAGAAACGGTCATATAACTGACTCCTCAGTGGGAAAAACAAGACCTGAAATTTGACATAAAATATATTGCACACGTGAGCAACACTTTGTTTTATTTGTTTGTTTTGTTTTGTTTTACCATTACAAAGTACTTGCTGCATCTAAATGTGGCTATGAGTGTATAGACAGTATGTGTGTGAAGCGGAGAAAGAAAGAATAGTTTTACACATTAATTTGCTACATTTTCACCAGCACTTTCTAAAAAAGGATGTTTAAAACATTTAAAAGAACGAAATTTTCATGTTAGGTTGAATTCTCAGAAAGTAACATCAGGATCGGGATTATCAATATTTCAGCATCAACTACCACAACTGCCATTTACATAGTTTACACCTGGAGGGACTACAATTTACCTGGTGTTTGATACTTTTAAGCTCCTACTCAAGTGTATTTAGAAAGGTACTTTTATTCATGGAAGTTGCAACACTTTTACCTGAGAATAGGTTTAAGTTACTCTACCTGCCCATGAAAATGCTTACAGCTCTGATCGTCTTTCAGTGCTGGTGCCTCTTCATTTTTCAGTTCTGGTGCCTTAAAGGTGCCTCTAAAAAGGAAGGAACAACTAACAAAAAGAGGCACATCAGTGATCTCACAGCTACTTAGCCTCCTTGGCCGTTCACCCAAGCTTTGAAGTGTATCTTGTGAACTGATGCAGGCCTTCTCCACTACACAGAGAGAGCCAAGACCACATGATGTAACTCAATCCATTGAGCAGTCACAATTATAATGTGGCCCATTATGTTGCTGGAAGCCAATTCAAAACCTATCAATAGCTGAGGGTCTAATTTGTCCTGCCAGGGTCTCTCTCCGCGCCGGACGTCCGGCTACGGCATGCCCCGCGCTTTTCCCAACACGTCAAGCTCTGGCCTCAATTGCTTGTTTAACTTGACGCGTAATTACAGTGGAAATATTTGTGTATTTTGTACGAGTGCCACGGAAACTGCGATGCGTTCATTTGCCAAGGCTTCACAGCTCCTGCTGCCGGTACACCAGCCAGAATCTCTGATTAAAACAAGATGGTTTCATTTGGGCCAGCTTTGCAAGAAATCACTCCCAGAGATCTGTCACACACTGCCAAGTCCACTGCTGAGAGGAGAGCAGTAAGCAGCGTCGGCGCACCACGCATATAAAAGCACTAAAGGAGTTATCCCCCCTCCCAACCGCTTCCCATTCAATTAACTCCTCTCACAAATACCCTGCCACTGCTTGACACTGATACTCAATATCCACATACCGAGTACATGGAGGAAGCCAGCGATCTAAAACCATATTTGCGAACAAAAAGCCAGGCACATGCAAGGTCCCGCTAGGCCTAAAACTACCCGGATAATAAAAAGGATTGTTATTTCAGTGATGGAACGACACAAGCGAGCTAGCTATAACTTGCTCTGGTAAATAGGTATCAGTGTTAGCCATTTACGAGAAGTATGTGTGAATGCATGCACAGCGCAAAACGTGCCGTGAGCCAGCAACAGTATACGTTCACAATGCACCTGAAGCCCCATCCACTATCTGCACAGTGAAATAACTGAACCTTCAACAAGATCACGACCAAACAGACAGGGAAAGCTCAGTGACGAAGAGAGAGCGATGTTAATTAAACCAAAAGAGTTTTCACAGGGACAATTCTACTCCAAAAACAGGAAACTGAGTTTTGGAAATGATATTTCCTGGTTGTGTGCACACTGCAGCTGCATCACGTCATATTCTTTGAGGCCTCTTTCACGTATATAGATATGGTACAGAGTGTTTAAATACCGTTATTCTGTTTTAAACAATTTTTCAGCACACGTTTGAGGCTCAAGCTCTAAATCTGAGTCTGCGGGGTCTGCTGCTGTTGTTAAAGGAAGTCTCACCTGACTGGAGACCCAAATCTAACTTCATGACTGGTGTTAGAAGGCGGAAGACAATACAAACAAAACTATCCAAATTGAATTTAACTCGAAGATGAATTGGTTTTTTTAGCTGATTATGAAATATCTCCATATAATTATTTCTGAGTGATTCTCTCACGTTTCGCGATGCCCCCTTCACTTTTCATTTTGCCACAAACTACATGTTTAGCTGGTTAGTGAGTAAGTGAGTTATAAGCCAGTTTAATGAGGAGTCTGGCACCTAAAAAAATCCCCAAATACTGGGTTCCATATGGAAGAGGAATTTCTTACTATGTCCATCATATTTTAGCATAGGAACTAAAATGTATAAGACATAGTTGTTTTCTTTTTGGAATATTTTGGTTCTAAGATAAAATCATAAAGGTGGACAGTGAGTGGTGTGAGCAAAGCAGACCAGGAGCTGAACCAACAAGAGAGTAAATTGATGGGTTAATTTGACTATAACCCTTTGCAGCTTAGTGGATCAGTCAACATAACGGTTGCCTTCTTACTGTTTATCTGTAAAAAAAAAAAAAATCTCTTACTAAATGTAATAATATATGCATTTCAAATATTTATCAAACATACAAGATCAGGTTGACCACAAATATGTGAAACATGTGACATGCTCCAAAATCCAAAAATGAATGGTTAAAGTGGAACTAGGTAAGAGATACATTGCTTTTCTCACACATATGTCTAGAAGTAAATGTAGGATCATATGAAAATTCAGAACTGAATGAATACAACAGTACTCCAATGACCTACAGTGTGTGTTTTGACAAAGCTGCACCGGAGATTTAAATCATTCTTTGATTATAAGCACTATGCATGGACTCATATACTGAGCCATAGAGTGTCCTGAAACCTGTGGTCAGCCCATGTCATGCTCTGCTTATTGAAACAATTTGTCCAATAAAAAAAATCCCAGCAGATGTATTCACTGCATATGGCTGAACCAGGCTGAGCACAAACATGTGAAACATGTGAAACCTACAGAAGCATCTCTGTGGACCAGGCAGACTTAAATATTAACATGACGGAGAAGGTGTGCAGCTCCATTATGTGCAAATTAATTACGCATTAAGTGAAGTAATTAAAAATTAAGTCAACTTGAACTTATTGTGTCCATCAGGAATGTAAAGTAATGGTATTGTGAGGACATGTCAGGAGATTTGAGAGTTGTCATGTTCCACCTCAAGGGCAGTGCCTATATAGTGACTTGCAAACCAGAACCTCCCCTTGAGAACTACTGGGCGCATCAACTCCAGAATACCTGCAAAAGTAAGCAAGCTTCAGTCTAAAGAATGCATGCAAATGATATTGCGTTCAAGGTGGTCTGTTTATACCCACGGGAAAGCAGACGCATTTTAGTTTTTTTAAATATTTGAGCAAGGATAATAATAATTTCATGCATATTTCATACCTGCTGCAAATGAAACTTTGTTTCAAGCACCTAAAGACTGTGGTCAGTTCAGCAAATAGCGGTGGAAGTGGAAATCTTACAGGAAGAGGAAAATCAAAGGTACACAATTTCCCCGGGTGTAATCAGCCAAGACATGTTTGGAGTTCAGATTTCTCTTCTTTAGTTCAGTCTTGTAGCTCCAGTGCAGAACTTGGCTCATCAGCAACATTTGATGTAATGTTGTTGTTGATTTTATTTGTTTGTTTGTTTGTTTGTTTCCCTTACAAGTCAGTGTCTTATTGAATATAACATTAGACATTATCTACATGACATCTATCGGACGTTTCTGGGGAAAAAAAATACATTTTTTGAGGACCATTTAGATATTTCTAATTATTTTTGGCAGCTTGCTTTTAATACTGTGCGAAACTGACCATGTGGGCTTGGTAGCCCTTGCTGAGACATTAGGAGGGTGATTTACACACCCCAGTAACATTTCTGAGGAGGTTTTGAACTTATGATGAAGGTAATCACAGTATAATGTATAAAAATAGTGCTTGGGGCAATTCTGGAGAAACCAGACAGCTGTTGAAACATTTTACTTGAACTTGTTTAACTACATAATAAATCTGCGCCACACACTACCCCACTTTTGGCGGTGCCCTGTGTTCCCCTAATGTGGAAGGTAGAATGAAGTGTGTGCCATCATAGTCTTCCCAAACCCCTGCCCTCACAACTTCAGAGGCCACGCACAGTGTCTTGTTAAAGCCATAATATTGATTGTGAACAACTGTGAGCGACTGGTAAAGCTCCTGTCAATAAACCAGTGCCATATTGTAATGCTCACACATGAACGCAATAAAAATAGTAATGAAATTAAAATCCAATTATATTAATATGACCTGGTTGCTATAAACTTCTTGGATATTGTTTTACTCATTAAGCTGTCAAGGTGCAGTTTATAAGACAGTAACAACGTAGAACTGTGCAGTGGGCCATTGCTGTGTATAAACTAGAGTCGGTTAAAATCAGTAAGGTGTGTATACTTTTCCATCACCTCTCTGTAACCATTACATGTATTTTCAATCATATGTAACATGTGCAAATTGAATTTGGAACAAACTTTACTGATGTTATTGACATAGAAGCAATTTGCATAAACAACTACATTGTACTGATATTGTAAAACTGTAAAAAAACAAAAAACAAAAAAAAAAGTACTGTGATAAGAAAAGGCATGTATATTGTATACACTAAAGTTATACATACCAGTCCTCTGTATTCATGTGAGTTGCATGATGTGATGTGATCTTGAAGTGTTTATGTTGAGGAATGCACTCTGCTGCATCCAGCAGCTCTCGCTCCAGCCCTCAGGATAGAGTGTCACACTGGAAATCCTCTGACAAATAAAACAAAGTGGGGCCACATTGATGCTCTGTCTTGTTTTATATGATGGCCTGAAATAAATGAACTTTAAATGGAACCTTGGCAAGAACGTGGGCTATTGATCGATCCGGAGGGAAGCTGAAGTTTAAGGGCACAGCTTTACCCGAGCCGGGCTGTAACTGGAGTCATGAAATTGATTGGGCCCAGTGAGGGTGACAAGCCAGTAGAGTCAAGCCCTTGATGTAAGGAAACAAGAGTGGCATCTAATTGGGGTGTAATATAGGTCTTTAGAGGACATTAAGCACTCGAGAGGAGGGAACCGACAGACTCCTCACCCAGTGCAACAGTAAGGACATTAGGCTGTATTTCTCATCATTGGTTCTTCATGATTCTTCTCAATACCAAAACTTTGGAAGCATCGAAACTCTTCAGCGACTGGCTTTAGAGATACAAAGGGAGATTTAATGAGGAAAAAAACACATTTAGGCAGTTCTGCCCTGAGGCCAAATGTAGACGACCAGCCAGGACAAGTTTAGTGTCTTACCTTCGGCCAATGACACCCAGGTCCACCTTAACGTAGCCTGCGGTCAGTGGGGTAGGGGTGGGTGGGTCTAGCTCTAAAATCTGATTGGCTGAGATTTGCTTCCATTTATTATAAAATACCACATACATACTTGATTATAAACATTTTCATTAACTTGTTCACACTCATAGTCAGATAAAGTCAAATTATAAGCATTACATGACTATTTAATTTGTCCTTTATTGGATTTTCACATCTGGAATAATGCTTATTTCTAGTAGTGTCTTAAAGTGATTTGCTGTGTTAGTGCCGAGATGGTAGATAGTAGCCGTACATAGACATTTAAAGCTTTCAGAAAACATTCAGGCAAGACATTTCTATTTTACACTACTCTTCACTAATGATTTTAACTTCAATTTCGTTTGTTCTTGTAGAGAAAATGTGTAATTTTGCCTGTTTGTTATTTGTTATATTTGAAATTTTATAACATCAGATATACAGTCATAAAAACACAAATCACAATTGATTATGACCATCTTATGGTGTTTTATGATCCCAAAGAGTGTGTTCTTGTTTTTTGATGTTTTGGGAGTGAAAGAAATGTTTTAAATGCACTGAGACATTTTAGAAATAACAGTTTTTTTTAAAACATACACAATTGTGTAAGGTTTTGTGATACATTTTTACAAATTTTTACAAACTAAAAAGCTACAGCATCTACAATTCAGAGGACTTAGGAATGTGTTCAGTAGAGTAAGATGAAAATGTGGAGTCCAAGTTTTTGCTGATTGCACTATTGGTTTGGTTTTATAATTTTATGCTAAAATCATGTTCCATTGTTTTTGCACATGCCGGCGTTTTGGCCACCAGGTTAAAAAGTGCAGCACTGCTGTAAAATATACAAAAACACTATTAATCAACAAAAACACGCTCGTTTGATGGTTTCGTTGCAGTAGTTGGGAAGAGGCTCTCAAATGTAAAGCACCAGTGTGTGAGATATTGTGTTATTGTTTTGAGCACTCCCATCCATTACTACAACAAGCCATCACTGTTTACCAGCTACATTAGCCTCATAGCTCCAGGGTAAACTCAAACACTGAACACGTGTTGACTAATGGACAACAGCTAAGATTTGGTGTAAGGGGAAAAAAAACTCTTTTAAATCGTGGATTAGAGTAACATTGCCTCCACTTTTCAGACATTTAAATGAAAATATATGTTTTGGAGTGGCTTATAAATCATTAGATTTTAGGTAAAGGTATTCATTTGGTTTTATTAATTGACAAAAAGGTGGCAGAAGGATGTTATTATGATAAGTCAAAATGCCTTTATAATATCATAAAAACATGTAGAAACAAAAAACTATTTCTGTCCGTGTTAGTCAGTGTCTTTAAGTATCATTGGTGCAGTATTATCCTTTGGCATGATGTGTCAGTAAAGCATCCGTCACCTGTGTAGAATGGCCTCGTCCACACTGAGGGAAAAAAGTTACGGTGCATTACAAGCACTTAGTGCAGCGATATCAAGGTTCATCTCCGATTTCCAATCTCAGGCCAGGGTGGGGGGGTGTTGGGGGGGCATCATTAAAAAGCCATTACAAGCGCATATTTCATATTCCATCCTCTGCCATGTTTCAAGGTGTTAAAAGCTCAATGTATATTTCCACTATATTTAAGCAGCAGGACAGTGGAGCGGCACAGACACCTCACCGGCAGCCATTGACCTTGGCCTATCCAGCCTTCATTAGCTTTCAGACACTTATCACTCATAACTGGGTTTGTCCTCTCCACCATGCTGCCTCCTTCACTTCACTTAGGCTGGCAAATAATGGCTAGAATCCATTTATCTGCCATTTCCAACAAGTGCGTGACATTAACGAATTATCTGCTTTTCTCTAAGTGTGGCCAAGGTACCCTGGGAAGAATCCAGAGGCCAGGGTCAGCCTTTTAGAACTGCCTTTCTTCATTAGAGCCATTTTCTCCCTAACCTCTTTAAATATTCATTCCGTTTTTCGCATGCTGATTTCTGTTTATGAGCGCTATTGGGCTTACACCTTTTTTTTTCTGCAAACACATACTTATTTAGTTATGATTTTTTAATGCCTTTCCCTGCATTGTGATGCTGGTTCTCAGAGAGAAAAAAAAACACTAATCCGGGTTGCATTAACTTTTTTTTTGTGTGGAAAATACTCTTATTATGGAAGTTATAAAGCATAAACATGAGTTACCAGTCATCAAAAAGGTAAGATTTAGGCACTGCAAGTCTGTGCTTAACGCCAGTGATACCACTTAATCCACATCTCATGTTTCAGTCCTCTTTGCCACCGACTGCCAGACAAGGCCCAGGTCACTGGAGTGAGAAGTGATGTGGCATGAGCAGGATAACTCAAGCGAAGGATTCCCCCTGATTGTAACATAGAAAAGCAGTGTTTCCTCTCCAGTGGCGAGGAAGAAGTCAAAGCAGTGAAACCGCAGCCAGAGCCCCCATCCGCAAGACTTGATCTCCACTTGAAAGCAGGCCAGCTTTCGTCGCAAAGCCCGCACTTTTATCCGATTCCAACAAAGCGAACTGCAAATATTCCATTGCATGGCATGTAGCCGATCTCTATTTAAAATGGTCATGATTATTTTATTTTGTAACATTAATGGAAGTACATTTGGAGAGAGGAGGTGCTGCTTGGGCATTTGCAATTCATATTCCCTTGCATGATTACATTAAGAGTGTGTTCTGTCATATTTGATTAATGTATCTTGTTTTCCTTAAAACGGGATTAAAATATGAAAACTGACAGAAATGAGGCCATTACAAAGAATTATCAATTTTTAATAATCTGCTCAAGAAAGGAAAAATGAAGTGGCGTACACAAAGGAGCTGCTCAGAAATTCAGTAATCAGGATTTCGCTACATTCGCAATCAGTGTTTGGCGGCAGATGGGGACTAGGCGCCGGCGTTTGAAGGCTCTTTGCTGGAACACAGACACAATTAACATGAAAGGGTCCCTCACAGAGTGCATTCACGTGTCGCAACAAGAACGAGGAACGTTATTGACAGCGTAAAAGCGCAAGCAGTGAAAGTGTCACATTTATTGAAATAGATTTAACCACATTCACTCTGAATTTCGACATTTTCCAGTTATAATGAAGTGCTGTTCAGCGCCACTCATACATTCAAATGCAAAAACAGACTCGAAACGAAATAGCTTTATATACAAGATATATTTGAAGGGTACATCCATAAGCCGTAGCCTAGAGCTGATATAGGAAATGTTTAACCTTGTGAAAACGAAGTGGGGGGAAAATGTTCCTCTGTTCACTCATCAAAGTTAATGGCTATATTTGGAACAAAAGAGCGTGTGTACCGGTATAAACTAGCCTTCCAATTCCACTATCAGCCATTTAGTATGACCAGGGGTGACTGTGAATTAAAAAGGTGGGCCTTTATGGGCGACCCTTCTGCACAAAAGGCTACATCCATAACTTATATAGACAGGCAAGCCATTAGCTGACAGAGCTAGGCCACCTTTACATAATACGCTCTATACCAATCATTGGGCACCAGAGTTTCACAGATTACAGAGCGTGTCTTACTCAACAAGACATATTTGGATAAAAAAATGTGCTATCCAGGCTTTTATACATAATGACAAATCTTTATGTTAACATATTACAACAGAACAGAACTACATTTTCAGATCCCTTTTTAAAACAAAATTGAAAGTCA
>JBBIGA010000132.1:26833770-26850366 GCA_037576975.1 Alestes dentex | reverse complement strand
GCCTTCCTGTTTTTGAGGCTCACCAATGGTTTACATCTTGTGGTGAACCCTCTGTATTCACTCTGGTGAAATCTTCTGTTGATTGTTGACTTGGACACACATACATTTACCTCCTGGAGAGTGTTCTTGATCTGGCCAACTGTTGTGAAGAGGTTTTTCTTCACCAGGGAAAGAATTCTTCGGTCATCCACCACAGTTGTTTTCTGTGGTCTTCCAGGTCCTTTGGTGTTGCTGAGCTCACCGGTGCGTTCTTTGTTTTTAAGTTGATTTGGCCACACCTAATGTTTTTGCTATCTCTCTGGTGGGTTTGTTTTTATTTTTCAGCCTAATGATGGCTTGCTTCACTGATAGTGATAGCCCTTTGGATCTCATATTGAGAGTTGACGGCAACAGATTCCAAATGCAAATAGCACACCTGAAATGAACTCTAGACCTTTATCTGATCCTTGTAAATAAGATAACACACTCCTGGCCATGGAACACCTGAGTAGCTGATTGTCCCATTACTTTTGGTCCCTTAAAAAGTGGGAGGTACATATACAAACTGTTGTAATTCCTACACCATTCACCTCAAATCCATTGTGGTGGTGTATAGAGCCAAAAAGATCAGAATTGTGTCGATGTCCCAATATTTATGGACCTGACTCTATCTCTTAAATTATATTATGAATTATATTACCTAACATAATCTCTACCTCCTATATTTGTGAAACCAAAGACAATTATTTCTCTGTACTTTTTCAGAGTACAACTGAAAAAGTAAAGCTCACCTACAACAGAAACCACTTGACGGATGCACCCACTGGCTCCAGGGAGACTGTCCCCTGTAGTAAGGTAATGGAAGTCGCTTTGGATAAAGACGTCTGCTAAAATGCCGTAAATGTAAATGTACTGATGCAGCAACAAAACACTGCAGAATTCCTTTAAGTGTACTATAAATATAATAAAGTTACATCTGACTAAGTGAGACACAAGGACCATAATATGTGTTTACAAAATATATGCATGCTATCAGCAAAAACTGGAGGTAAGTTCATCTCTGCAATACTGTGTAATGTAAGGTAAGTCTATACATTTTTCACAGTCCTTCTCTATACCAAGCTTACTGCTTTCCTGTGTCAGCTAATGCTTTTACTTCAACATACCTAATTTTATTTTATATAATTTTATTTTATTATTTTTATTATTATTATTTAATATTTTTTAAACCGTTACACTGACAAAATGTCTAAAGCCTGTACGCTCCTAGCAGTCTTTGAATCCTCACAGCACAGGCAGCATCTTCTTTCCAGAAATGTAATACCACCCCCACCCACCCACTTTGTATCAAAGCATTTGGCTCTTTCTATAAGCAAACTGCTTTGAGGTATAAAGGTAAAAGTCCCATGAAATGAGAGCAGGAGGATAATTGAGTAGCTTAAAAACAGGAATCTAATTGTGCAGGCCCCTCTGGGGGCTAATATTGAACTATCTTATAATAGGCCCAGGATATTCTCCCGATGATTTATTGCCAAATCCCTGTATTTTTCAATACATTATAGTTTCTAAATTGTGTTTAAATTGAGTGTGGAGGAGCTGGGGCCATTAGGAGATGCAGAAATGAAGATTATATTTAAATATTCATGCACCCTGTACCTTATTATTGAATCTGAACACTAACAAAATCAATATTAAGTGCAGTTTGACATAAATGTATTTATGAATTTCGACTTTCTAAGTAGTGTATTTTTTCACTCAAAAACTGCGGGTATAATGTAGTAATGATATCAAAACAGAGTGTCAGGGCGCATTAGGCGGAGCGCTACATAAAAAGGCTAGAGCATCCACGTAAAAGTGCTTACTGGGCAGAACTGTCTCTTTTTGCAACCATCACTCATTTTACGGCCTCGTATCACCCGCCTCGGCCTCGCCTCACACGATAGTTAGAGAAAGACACAGTTGTCTCGTTTGTTCAGCCGGCAAGCTTACTTTCAGCCCACTTGTATTAGGGCCATAATGCTGCGGGGTGTAGCCAGTGATTAGAATGGATGTCCCTCCATCGCTCCACCTGTCCGTATAACTCTCCCTCTTCTGCTCACACCCTTCATTCTCATTCACACAGCCTTGTGAACTCACAGACTCCAAACACCAACACTTCACATGTTTCGGCTGGGCATTTTCAGTACACTTTGAGAGGATAGCAATCAAGAACATCTCTTCAGCACATTCGATGCCCTTTATCCAGCCTGAAGTGAAAGTCATTTTGCATTAGGTTCTTTAATAGTTTTCTGTCCTTTTGTTTATAGAAACCCTGTAGAATGTTAAAAGGCCCTTTATTGGGCCGAAGCCATGTCTCTGGATGCAAGATGATGCAGTAAAAGCCGCAAGGCCCGAAGAAAGCATAGCATCAGTCTGGGCGAAGAGAGAGCCGCCGTAAATCACAGAGTCATAGCCCCCCCCCCCCTTCACCTTTAAAATCATCTAAACTCAGTGTAAGAGCCCGATCCTGTTTGAGGCTGTCTATAAGCACCTCTTATAAAAGCTTTACGCATCCAGAACACGAGGCATAAAAGAGAAAAATAACCACATTTCGAGCGTTCAGAATGGACAGAAGCTACAGTTTGTTGTGTCGCTTGCTTCACTTATGAGCCGCTCTCCGACCCTCGCAGGCTATTTTGTGGCAGAAGTAAAGCGAGTAATGAAACACAGAGGCGGCGGCACACGGGGCCTCAAGTAAAAGCCACTGTAAAAGACAGTTTTCGACTGACGGTGGTGATCCTAATAAATTGCCATACAAGCCTCTTCAGATCCTTTCCTTCACACCGCCACCCCACAACCCCCTCCCACACCCCCCGACACACTCCCCCACTCTGTGGGACCATGGCCAGTCCTGTGACGTGAACGCCCCTGTCAGCTTGGACACGAAAGTTCAACCAGAGGTGGGCAATGGTTCTTAGTACACCCAAAGTCCAAGTGGCAGATCCAGACATCAAAACAAAAACAAACCGGTTCCACTTGTGTCCATCCTGTTCAAGGTCACCTACAGCTGCTCATTTCGCTGACCTAGAATAATAATGAATCACGGACAGAATTAATGGGATGAGCACTGTGGAAGATGCCCATCTACAGCCAAGGCACAACACAACATGTTCAATACAGGGTGAAAAATAAATCATGATCTAAATATTTTTGATAATCATATGTGTGTCTTGGAGTTAATTATACTATTGTTCCTAGTGAGGTTTGCTTTCACATTTATTTTATAGTAAAAATACGAAATTGAAAAAGATCTATAGTGACACTATAAGAATTTTTGCAAGTTGTATTGACAATACTTATAATTTTCTCCAAAATAGGAGTCTATTATAGCTATAGGATAAAGTTATAAGTGTAAAAAAGGGCTGTTATAAAATTGTAGTGAAGATGTTGTGTCTATTTATACGGGCAATAAATGTTATTTGTAATATAGCAGAGAGCATTTTTACACTTATGAATAAAACCATTAATTAAATTAACCCACCTCCATTGATTCACTCACTGAAAGAAGGGAAAACAGTAGCTCATATGTTTCCTCACCCCATCACACTGAGCATCTCTGGTATGGTTTATAGTTTATAGAAACATACAGTGTGTTTTCAACCGCCAATTAGAGTGAAGAACAGTCACATCCTGACAACAAGAAAACAAGCTACAGCTAGCTAGCATAGTGTAGCAGTTAATGTTTGGACAGTGACCAAAGAAGTGAAAATGAGAATGCATTTATTTTAAAATGACAGTAAATCCCAGGAGAGTAAGCGAGCTGGTGGGCAGCGACTTTAGGCCAGCAAGTTAGCTTGCTAAATCGGAGGATATGGATAAATTATCTTAGTTAATGCTTGTGAAAATGCACGCTAATGCTATATAAATCTAAATGTAAAATATAAGCTAATGCTAATGAAAATGTATGCTAATGCAAGTATTGGTTGAAAAACTTTGCTAATGCACTATTGGCCTGGTGGTTAGGGAGTTGTGGGTTTGAATCCCAGGACTGCTAGTGTCACCCCAAACACTGCTCCCCAGGTGCCCGTTGCTGGCTGCCCACTGCTTCACTTGGTGGGTAAAATGCAGAGAAAGATTTTCACACTGTTCACACTGTGTGCTGGGCTGTGGTGTGTTCACATATGACTATAAGGGTCCACATTATTATCTACTGCGCTAAAATTTGAGTAAAGAAAATCACAGTAATAGCAGTCATTGTATGAAAGCTGTGGTTTGTAACTGTAACTGTTTTGCATACATTGCATGTTGGGATACTGTAGGCTTTATTCTGTTTCTGTAGCTTGCACAAACTACAAATTTTACAGATTACTATAGGAGTATTATACACCACTTTAGAAATCCCTGTGGCAAATCTATATGTCTTTTTTTTTGCTGAGCCACCATAACACTACAAGACGCTTCGTTGCAGAAAGGCTACCTATCCCATCCCAAAACTTAGCAACACGACCGGGTCCTTTCTTATCACCCACCTCCCTCCTTCCTCGATCCTCAAGATGGAATAGAAAGAGAAGCTATCTGTCAAAGCAGCCCCACAAGATAAAAGTCTTTAGAAGCCTGAGGTCTGTATGCATTTCTTTTATCAAGTTGGACTCTTAAAAGCCGCATGCTTGGATTAGCAATATAAAGAACTATATATTACTTGCAGAAGAGCTTAGTGCGCAGAAACCCAGCATCTAAACATAAGTCAATTTATATTAGAGTTTCCATACATGCATTTTCTTGTTACCGTCAATATGCAAAAATGGTGCTTGCTAACAAATAACGCATAATGTACTCGACCCAGTGCATCAATAACTGCATTTAAGCTTTAAAAGAAAATGCAGAAAGGGGGAGAGCATAAAGATGGCTCATATAAAATATATAACACATTAAACACGAAAACGTCAAAAATATGAAGCTGGCTCTTGGCTCCTGCAACAGCGCACCCATTTATCTCGCCTGAGACTGGGGCTCAAAAGGAAATAAATAGCTTCCTGTCTCCTCCTGCATTTCATTGAGTTACAGAGTCAGGTTTTCTCTTTATAGACGACGCTCATATCCAGACCTCCTGAGAAGGCACATCAGTGTAAGAGGCCAGTGGGGGGGTTGAAAAATGGAGTAGAGGCTGAGTAAATGGAGTACTTCTAACAGAGGAGGAAAATAACTCAGACACTGAGATCAAATGGCAGTCAAAGGGTATAAAAGTTCACACAAACAGGCTGAATAAATGGTAATATTCTCTCACTTCACCCAAAAGCACTAACCACGTGGTGTGTCTACGCTGAGTTAGCTGGTGCTCTGGTTAAGTGGATTTTAAGATTTTTTCTTGCTCTCTAACAGGTCCCTAAAGTTGGGCATCTCTCTGTCACACAATAAAACATGGCATCTTATCAAGAGAAAGTATCGTAGATGTCTATTTTGAAATAAAATATTGAATTCTTCCCATTACGAGTTACAAGAATATTATAAACAAAGTTAATTAAAGGAGATAATTTGGTTTGCTCTGAGAAATAATGCTTAAAGGAAGTGAAATGATCACAGTCAATGCAGATGGAAGAGATTACTTGATAACCACACTTTACTGATAGGGGCCGTATCATGGAAAACTGAATTTCCAAGGTGCCACTGACACCCTAGGCCAGTCAGTCTATATATAAAAACTGCACTGCAAGAAGAGTCAGTTTTGAATTAAGCTGTTTTTGGGATTTCACAAAAACTAAGAAATGTGCATGTACCTGTATATTCAGCACATAGGGGTTTAGCTATGCCCATTCTCACTAACGGTATAACTCTTTCAAGACATACTGCCTTTTGAATAAGGCACATTCAAAAACAGCCAATCAGAACAGATAAAAATGGCAGATAAATGTCTTAAATATAGCACCAAAACAAAATACAGTCAAATTTAGTGTATTTAGATAAAATGTAGGATATGTAAAATGTGGGAAAATAGTCCTGTAATCCTATAATATTCATACAATATTAAAGGACATAGTATTGCTTGTATATAATTTTTTTGCTGTGCACGAATAATTTGACAAATTTAACAGTGGCCTGTGTGACTAAAACAGCTTAGACTACACTCAAAAAGCAAGCGTGTCATTTCACAACTAATACACTCCTCTGCAAACAGTGAGAAAATGCCAAATCTTGATGTTTAAGGCGTATTCAGTTAGCTACTTAATGACATATGTCCTTCCCACACAGTCGTGCAGCATGCAGGAGCAGTTGTGTACCTAATGGTGGGGGGCACCGATGCTTTTTCCAGCATTTGCTCCCACAGGTCTGACATTCAAGATCGCTCAATTATGTATGAACAGCAAGCAATATCCTTTACCATCAAGCCCACACAACATATTTCATCTTCCTGGGCACAGATGCCCAATCAAATTCTCAGCGTAATTATGATGACTTATTAAAAATGGGCTCAAACACATTATTAGTAGGACTGTAGTTAGTCTCGGTGGTCAAAATTAGTGCACCATATTGCATGTGAATTACTTTAACTACTTTAAGGCAACCTGAAGATGTTCTCATATCAAACTTTAGGAAAACACAAAGAGGTGGAGAAGATGGAGGAAGATGCAAAGCCACTTATTTGCACGTGCATAGTCAAGTCTCAAGGAAGTGATAAACACGTGGGGGTAACTGAGTTCACACTAAATAACAGACAATAATCATGATACGTTAACATCTTGCCCAAGTTTTTCTAATGCATAGAGCACAAAGTTACAAACCACACATGCCAGCCATGACATTCCAGACAGTCAGTTTTGCACAGTTAAGTTGAAATTGGTGTTTCGTGCATCTATACAGTAGAGCAGCGTAATGGGAATACAGAGCTCAGCAGAGAGAGAGAACATCTCAAACACCATGTTTATCTCACACACAACATGCAGCCATTAAAAATACATGTGTGCTCCATCCATTATTCCCACTCCAAATGGCCAAATCTGGATTAAGCTTGAAGAATCCTTCTGTTTTAAAATAAATAAATAAAACTCAGGCACTCAGAAATTCCTCTGCCTTTTTTATGGCGAAGCGAAATGCATGTGTTTGCAGACGGGCCGTCTACTTGCAGGAAATGTAGAGAGCTCTCTAAACAGGTATAAATAAATCACAACTCGCTCAATTAGGGCCTCGCGTCTTTTCTGTTAATTCAAATGATTTTGTCACTATTCCGAGGCAGGGCATGTAATATTTAAGTGACTCTCACTCTTTCAATGCCCAGGTGACTGCTCCTTCTCAGAAATGTTCTTCAGAAACTGACTCTTGTCAGATGCAATTTTGGTGTAAAGTTGGTAATTATAAGTAGCGTCAGTCTGATGCGAAAAACCGTTAAAAATTTAGCAATGAGAGACAAATGGAAAAATGCGTGCTGAAACAAGGAAAAGCGGCGCTACATTCATAGTTTGCTCATGTATAATTTACGCCGTTCACATCTAACAACACTCTCCCATTTTTTCGCCCACGTCATGTGTACAATTTAAGCTGTTCCTTAGCTTGTGTGCTCTCATTTTGAGAGACCTGTGAAAAGCCATTGGGTTGTTTTGTCTTCAATTTACAACTACGGTCACTAGCGGAAGTCAAATTGGATGAAAGGGGGTGTTGGGTTGAGATGGGGGCTAGGGGGGCCTGTTATTAATTGTAGCTATGCTCCCATGTACAGTGCAGGCAAAAACGGTCTTGTCAGATCTTTCATCTTACAGCTTATATCCCATAGTGCAAAGTCTGGAAAGTTATTCTGCAACAACGGTTGGCCTTTTTTAACACTAGACTTAACTTTGAATATAAACACCTTCTGACAGTCTTATAATGATTATAATAATCTAAAGGGGACGTGTTGGGGGGGGGGGGCACAAATACTTACTGCTGATGACTTCTAAACAGCTTGGATACACAGATTTTCACACATGCTCCTCTTCCAGCGGCACAAATGCAAAGGGCTTCAAATCAGACTGAACATATTTTTAGCATATTGGATGACAAAGGCTGTGGGAGTTTAGATGCATTACAAAAACAAATCACAACCACAAATCCCCAGGGTGAAGACACAACATCTGCACTCCAGACATGATCAAATGCAAAAATCTCGCATTGAAAAAAATCCAAAAACAGGCCAAACCCAGGGCAGAGGGAGAGTCATGATTGATTTTTTGCATAGAAAAATTCCCATCCACGGTGGCTCAGCGAACGCACTTCGGATAATTAGCTGGCCAGTGCAGAAGGGGAGAGGGGACGTTCTCTGAAACGCTGTTGACCTGTGCTTGTCATTACTGGGCACACAAGGACCAACAAGCAACAACTTTTCTCCTCTGTAATTGCCATATAATTCATTACATGTTGTGAAGTGGATCGACCTTCATGTAAACTTACATTTGCTAAGTTGCTGTTAATGACTAATGCTTTGATTAGCTTTCCCCTTCTGAGACGCCGATCTAAGACCTTACGCTTTGTTGTGCTCTGGAGTTGAATAAAAGCTTCTCATCCACTGGTGCGAGAATGAAAGAAAAAAAAAAACACACACACACACACACACGCACACACACACACAAACATATCTTTTAATTAAGGTGGTCTGTTTAGGAGTTTGTATCTGAAGCAAAGCAATATACTGAAACCACTGTATCAACAGTGGTCCATTCAATGCCAAATCAATAAATCAAAAATCAGTTTTTCAGACTGGGTCATTTTTCATGCTTGACTGATTGAAAGTGGCCTGGTCACTTATAGTATGGAAACAGCTTTTGTCCCCCGTTAGATTTAATGTAATCTTCAGCATGCTCTGACACAGTATTAGACACATTAGCAGGGAAATGTGCAATGTTCCCTAGATAAGCGCACATGAAAAAACACAGAATGTATTAAATTAATGGGCCTTTTGGCCTGAGGGCAAAACTGGAAAAGGACCTCCCCCACCACCACCACCACCACCATGAGCTCATTTTTCACGGCTTTGGTTATGCACGCAACACCTAATTGAATTTCAGTGTTAAGTTTTAAAAAGTCTTTATTAGAGCGACTCTTGATGTAAATTGTATGTGACCTATCAGGGGGCTTCCACCCATTAAGTAGCTTAATTGTGACATGCTCTCTCTGCTCACCTTATGCTTTCATGCTTATTCCCTTTTACTTCCATTGTCAGATTTTCTAGTTGCTGGTGGTCGGGTTCAGGCAGAGCATTTGACACATCCTCAGACAATATTTATGAGAACTTTTCCTAGCTGTCTTCTTCCTATCAGGTAAGGGACTGCACAAGGTGGCCTGAGTCCACTGGAGCACTGAGCTGTCATGTTGATTTCCACGGCAAGTCCAAAAGCCAAGAGCTATGTACAGTTACAACACATTTAATGTACCTATCTAACATGTTTTAAAAAACACACGAAAAAGGGTAACATGTTAGCATGCCATTAACAACAGAGGGATCATCTACTATCATATTGCTCAAACTCACAAGGATCGTTTTTATGAGACGCATGAAATATTATTGATGTGTCTGGGCCAAGAAGCTAGAATCACCGTCTTCCAACAAAAGTTATTTATTTAAAATACTAAGACAAGATAGTGCACTCTCAAATTGTAATCTTTCACACTGAAATGAAACGAAAGTGACGTATCAGCTACAATTAAGGCGTCTCTAATCCATACACTCTTGGAAATAAACGTGCTAAAAGGGTTCTTTGGAGCGATGCCATTAAGGCATGGAGCATGGACCCCCACACTCCAACTCTTCAAACGTTAGACATGTTAGGCAAATATATGTCTGTTTAATTAACTGTATGTAGTGGTTATTTTGTTAAAATAAGCAGAAGACTCATAATTTAAGTCAGGGATGGGTCATATGATGATATTTTAGCGTTATTGTGCAAACTTTGCCATGATATGCTTTTCTGATTTTCTGAGCATATCATGAATATCTATAGTACTATAAGAACACTGGAAATCATTACAAAGAAAGCATAATTACTAATGTTTAACTGGATTCAGTACAGTGCAGACTGTAAAAAGCTCAGACTGTAAAAATGTACAAAACATTTTTGAATAATAAAAAAGAATGATTTTAAATGCGGTGATATTGGTTCTTTTAGTCTGAACAAAATCTTTTATTATATTTTCACCCACCCCTTATTTAAATGTCAGCAAACGATGAGCATATTCAAAGCATACAGGGATACTGGCCCATGTTGTAATTTAAAGAATACTGGCTCAGGAAGTGATCAACCATCATTATTTTTTATGTAATTTGGCTCATGTCATTTCTTTGAAAAAAATCACAAAAAACAGATACATCCAGGGGTCCTCTGAGCCCACTTTGAGAACCACGGCTCTAAAGAACCTCTCTCTGGACCTTTCAAGAACTATTTTTGAAAATGAGGTGTGTGAATGTAAAGAACATTTTTAAAGTTTAAAGAACCTCTATAATGTAAATGTTCTTCACCATTTAAAGATTTTCTCCCGGATCTGCACATCCAAGCCCAGAACCATTTCAAGAGCTTTGTTTTTCAGAGTGTACTCTTCACAGACATCCAGCCAACAAACCAGGCAACGCTTGTCATAAACCTCACTGTCTCCATCTAGTGCCTCCACCAGCACTCTTACTATACTTGAGGCAATGAGCTGTCTAGAGAGAGAACAAAACATTTCAGTATATGTTGCGAATCTCTTCTCTTCAAACCACAAGGGCCTGTAGTTAGCTGTCAAGCAGCATGTCCGCACAGCCTTAACGAAACCCTCATCTAATGTCAGTGAGGGGCATCTCCAGCTATTAGACTTTCTCAGCAGATACTGTCCCCTAGAACCGTGTGCCCATCCCCCCGAAACCCATAAACAACCAGTGTGCCTTCCAGTCACCATGCCACATTCATTCAAATCAGCTCCTAATACCCGAGACTGCAATGGAAAATGGCCTTTTGCCACTCATGATTCTTGGACTTCCCTTATTTTCATATGAAAAGAATGCACTCCTTTTTGCCCGGCATTGTGACGGCTGACTCTGATGTCAAGGATGTCGGGTGTACTTTTAGATAAAAGATGTAGTTACTGAATTTCCTATTTTTCAAGTGCTCCGAGCACACCCTGCAAGTGCAAGGTGGGCCAAAACAGGATGGTGCTGTGGACGACTTCAAGAGTTTCAGCAAGCAGAGCTCAAAAATAGACCCTTAACCGCATCATTATTGTGATTTGTATATACACTGTGAAACCGAGACAGAATTTACCAGATAGTGTTAGCGGGAAGACGCTTGACCCAGTATTTCCTTTGTTGTTTGGTCAGGAAAAGGAAGGTTATTGTGAACCGACCCAAGAGTAAATAATCCTGAGTTTCCATGGCAAAGTCACAAACACACCCTGCTGAAAACAAAGGATGAAAAGACAATAAATCTAATGATTGTCAATTCTGTTTAGTTTTCAAAGTGTTTTTGAGGGAAATTCGCTTTCAAAACAAAAGGGTACGTACATTTTTCCATGGTCAAGGGGAAATCAGATGTTTCGCTGTTTTTTCAGGGTCTTTTTCTGAACCAGCCCGTCTGTATTGTATTTTCCTGGCACTCCTGCGCTAATCTGTAATGGAGATATATATATATATATATACACACACACAGCTCCATGTTTCGCCATTGTGTCAGGAAAACTGTTCCACTGTTCAGGACTTTAGCGTGTTTCACGTTTCAAGACATTTGAGACCACATGAGACCTACAACACTCTAAATCAAAAATGGCAGCCAATAACAGCATAATAATGGTCTGTGGGATCGAGGTAGGCATGTTGTTTAAACTATGTACTCTCAAACATTTCAGTGTACAGAGGCAGTGGACGGTGTGCTGAACCTAGACTAGTCCACAGAAGGGCCAACGTCTGTCACAGAACTACCACAACCTTACTGAAGAGAGGCAGCTGGTTAGTGAAGGCCAGGCCGTCTTATCACTTTAATACATGAGCAAACAGTGGAGTCTCCAAAGCGTGTCTTCTTTGCCGGCTGCCCTGCGCAGGCTTACGTGGCTTTTTGGAAGCCGAGAGACATGACTATTTAGAAGTAGTATTTTATCTTGGCAGTTTGCGCCGCTTTGTTTGCGTTTCTCTCAGGCTGGGGGATAAAAGAGCAGCCTTGGCGTGCTGGCTCTGATTAAGATCTAATTGTTAACATTCAGTGGGTCTTATTATCTGCCTGGTGCCTTTTACACCGAACAGTCAGAGCTTTCGCTAATGTTGGCGAGAGAGAGACTAATTCAGCTACCGGTGCATTACAGAAGGTACTAGTTAGCACCAAGGTGGCATGAGAGGAGCCCCTGCCGCCGACAGCAACAAAAACAACAACAAACAAACAGGGATTGATGGTGAGCGTTTATTATCTGGTTTAATTGCTCATCATCTGGAGGATCTGACAGTTGTGGTTAATGAGAGAGAGCGAGAAAGAGAAGAGGAGCAGTCTGCCGGCAGAAAGCTTCACAGTGGAGGAGCAGCGGTGGTGGGTGGGTTTGGAGGGGGGGGTGTTGGAGTTTTGTAGACTTGAGGAGCCACGGCTCATTCCTGGTCGACACAAGCAGCAGACATAAGCCCGCTCATTTGCAAATCATGATATCACACAAAAAAAACCTTTAAGTTCTATTTCCATGGGACTTTTCAGTGTGTCGACCTGGATGTCATTAACACATACACACACACACACACACACACACACACACACACAGTGGAATCAAGCTCTGTGTGTAATCAGATGGCAAACACACACAGGATATCACAGAAACTGACCCCCTTCCTCAATCTCTCATCTGGACTGCAGGCTTGGCCAGCGTCCAAAAGGACCTCCCAGACATTGTGCAATGTCACGCACACATCAGGCAGGGTTCAAACCACACATAACGATCAGCCCAAAGATAACGCCTCAGAAATACAGCTATAGCTTATAATATGCAATAACCAACAGATACGTCTCTTTAGAAAACTGGACAGCAGACAATAGGAACAGTGGGCACTGAAAACTGCCAAGGGTGTAAATATCTGACCTTACTATTAGTGTATTAATAGTGATTCATTAGGAGGAAATTCTGTGCATTATGACATCTCAACTTTGACCACAGTTTGATAGGAGCTGATACAATTATTTTGGTGCAATTCAGAATTATTAAAAAAAAAAAAAGCACATTCAATGCAAAAAATATGACCAGAGAAACTACTGATACAGCAAATATAGACAAATATTGAGATTACTAATGCAGCAATGACTATAATGTCCAAAAGCTGTATAATATTCCAAGATCAACGCAGGTCAGTCTCAACCTTCAGATCATGAACCATGATGCATTTTTTACACCCTTGCTTACCCCCCCCCCCCCCCAAGTCTTTTGGCATCTTGTAATCTCCTATTTGAACTGACAACTCTAAACCGTAAAGCAGTTCAGTTAACTTGTGTAAAATGTTGTGTAGCTTTCACTACATTTATTTAATATTAATTGTAATTCAGTATTATGTTTATATTTCACCAGTGATTATGCCACTGATGACCTTCTCCAAAAAAACTCCAAAAAACAGTATTCATAAGTTTAAACTATTTGTACAATACAATGCTTTACAAATAAAGAAAATACATTTAATCTTACTTTATTTCAATATTAATGCATACACTTTATCCATCCCGAGACTCACCCAGAACAACAACCCATGCTGTGGTTTATGCAGAGGTCTGTCTTAGTGATGTACTAGACTTGAGGTCTGTTGTATGGTGACAAGACTCTCCTTTCAACTTGTGGGGCCACTCAACAGCAGAATTTGTTTGGCAAACCCACTAGTATGGCTGAACATCAGAAGAGATTTGACTTTCACGCTCCAGACTGGTGGCCCTACCGTATGATGGGAACACACGTTGCTCAGAGAGGAAAAGTACAAATTAAAAACCAAAATCCATTTATCACAGTGGAGTGAGGAAACAGTCAATAGTAAAATCAAAGTTTCTGGATCTACCTAAAGCATTTTCTTCTCTCCCCATCCGCCCTGAGGAACAGGAAAATTAAGCTTTTGCGGACCTCTTCTCTGAACGTCAGTGTCTCCATGTGTTCCTGCTGCAGGCCTGGACAAAAACGCTTCGTCAGCCCCCACTCACCAAGACAGGCACGGTGCCAGTAGGCCTAAAAAAAAAAACAAAACACAGAAAAGAAAAAAGAAAACACCAGCATTAATCTCATTCACAAATTTCCCATTGAGTACTTTGGGCACGGTTCAAACATGCCATTTTCCTGCCTGCAACCCATTGCTCCAGCCATGCTCCCACACATGGGAGCGATTAGGAGCGCACAAGTTTGGCGAGTGTCCCTAGCAACCAGCTGCATCTGTTTTTGTTTACCTTCATGCTCCTCGCCGATAATGCCATGAGCACATCTGCTACTGTGCAACGTAACCGTGGTTACATGCATGGCTGACCCGTGATTCTGTAATTACCCGGCAAGTGAGATGAAGAGGCAGAGTGTAACCACCAAAGCCCAGCATGCCTTCCCTCTCCCTGGCCTGTTCCTGCTGTAGCACACTCCGTCTGCTGAAACCCACAGCTGAGCGAGCCACAGTGGCACGGCGGCTCACACTGCACTGCACAGTGGGTTTAAAAACCTACTACGGCTTTTAAATGGAGCTCTATATCATGCCCTCCAACGTGCAGCCTTACGAGTCAATACAGTGGGCCTGGTGTGCATATAGATGTGGCAGCATTTAAGAGGATTATTGAGAAACTGCAAAGAAAGGTCAAACATTGGCTTAGAGTTGTTTGTTTAAAAATCTAATTCAAGTAACCCTTTACCCCAAATGTAAGCAGAAACTATGCCACAAAGCTGAAATACCTGTATCATGCCCAAACTTTAGTATGGAATATTTGAACATTGTCATTCAGTGTCAGAAGCCATATAAGCACACCTGCTTGACATTACCCAATAAGTCGAGGTAGTTTCAGGCATAGGGGTGTGAGAGTGTGTGGTTTGCACAATGCTAAATGATGCACATAAGCTTCTGTGACTACAGTGACCTCCTAGCTCCAAAGCAAAACTAAAGAAGCAAACATGACAACTGCATTTGCCGTAAGTGGAAATGTGTGTGAATTTGATTTCTTTTCCAAAAGCTCAGACTTAAAAAAAGGGTTTTGTACACAAAGCCTGAGCAACCTCTGCATGCAGAACTGTGACCACTCAAAGAACCATTTGAATGCATACATGTTTCCTTTTTCCTGGTTCTTCTATTAAAATAACTGCTCTATATAGAAAAAAACAAAGCTTTTCACCACTGTTTTCCATGTTATGTACTATAGAGGATCGTTTTCTCTTGAGAGTGTAGGTCAACTTTGATGGGCCAAACTGGGATCTTAGGAGGTCAAGATATTGGTGTTTAATGTCATAAAGTCTTATCAGTGTCACAGCATTTAGCCTTCGGAGCATGTCGAACACTTCCCATATGTGCAACCCATTTGAGAAAGAAAGAGAAACATGAAAGAGATTTTTAAGCTTAACAGATAGTGACAGTTAATGGCCTACACAGAAAATATAATGGCTCGGAAGAGCCACATGAAAGGCCTGGAATACTGGTGTACTTCGCTGGCGCTATTGTATTTCCTGTTCACAAGTTCATGTAGCAGATGCCAAACAAAAGCACAAGGCCTGCCTCCCAACCATTCCTCTTGGTTAGATTTATTACACCTTGTCTTATTGTGAATTATTTATGGCCTGGCCTGGAATGACAAATACACAGAAAGCACAGATGTATTATTTCATTAAATGTCCAGTTTTATCCAAGTGCAGTTTTTGGTTACAAGGACACCAACGGTCAACATTTAGCAGAGAAATTAAAGTCTAGGCGGTATTAAGTTAAACAGTGCTTATGCTGCTCTTCCCCCCCAAAATGCTCAGAATTTAAAAGAATATCCTGACTGGGTTGTATGGAAATAGCCTGCCCTTTCAGCAATCTAATTGAATGCAGCCAAGCATGGAAAATTGTGCAGTAAAGCCAAATTAGCCAAGCACCCATCTGAGGCTCAGGCCAAGTTGTTTCTCCACAGAATCTCAGCACATACATGTACATTACAGACTAGTATGTTAATCTTATATAAGCAACAATAAAGAACAAAACCTTATTCCCTCACTACAACTGATCCTGACTAAAACAGTTTGTGAAGTTATAGTTCACTTTGGTGGTACAACAGCCTTTTATGTTCCTGCAGTCTGAGCTGTATGCTGAGGGTCTGGTGCCATCTACTGACCCCCTGATGTATTGCTGGGGTTCAGCCTCATGTTAGTTTATGAAAAAGACCCCGTTCACACAGGATATCAAACCCTGACAAAAAGGCAGGACAATATATCAAAACAATATATTTCCCATCCGACCCTGCTGTTTGTGACATGTTTGACCTGTAAAGCCATGGGATTGTGGCTGAACTAAATTTGTGTAGTCAAATGCATGTTTCTGCTGATATTAACTTGAATGCTTATGTTCCTGTAACCTTTGTAATAAAAACATTGTTTTACATACATATACACATTCACACACATATCTTAAAAGCAATGTGTTTACATATAAATACATACACACACACACACACACACACACATATATATACATGTATATATATA
>JBBIGA010000132.1:26796985-26822074 GCA_037576975.1 Alestes dentex | reverse complement strand
TGAACAGACTATGCCACATACAGAAATGCTTTGTATCTATCTACCTATCTATCTATAGGTAAGTAATACAGCTGAGTGGAAAACACTATTGACACAAATGGTGGTTTGGAATAAGTTATTGCACTAGTAGAAGATCAGTGGTAATTAAGAATTATTAAGTAATGTTAAGTAATGAAAGTATTGACCAAGTAGTAATATTGCACATAAGATATTGCAAGTAATTAAGTGATTTAGCACTGAGGGAGGAGTTGTAGAATCTGATGGCGGTGGGAAGGAAGGACTTTCTGTGCATTCAAATACATAAGCTTTAACATGGAGTTGGTCTCCTCCTTTGCAGATATAACAGCTTCCACTGTTCTTGGAAGGCTTTTGGAGAGTTTCTGATGAAATTTTTGCCTGTTCATTCTGTGGAGAATTTATGCGGTCCAGCACTGATATTGGATGAGAAGGCCTGGCTCTCTCTCTCACCCCTGATTTTCCCTTAGCTTTTAGGAATTCATATTCAGCTCCATTTTTATTTTTGATATGTTTCATTTTATTGCGTTCCCAGCGAGAGAAGAAGGCCTAAAGGCTGGAGGAGTTGCCTGAGGCGTGTGTTATCTGTATTATAATACTGCACAAGTAGTATAATAATGCTACTGTATCTGTAGTTTCACTCCAGTTTGGATTAATGCTCTCTATCACGCGGCCATGTGAACAAAGCGGCTCGGTCCCCTCGCGGCCTTGCCTGAGCGCGTGCTCCGCACCGGGCTCTGATTGGGCAACACGGGTTCGCGGACAGCACCGGGACGCTTTAAGGCGACGTTCGTCTTCGTCGCTATTGGTTTCAGCTCGTTTGAAAGCAAACGGTTGTTTATACAACATTCTTCGAATTTAAAACGAGCGTAAATATATTCCCAAAACGTGTGTGATCAAACACCGCACCAACGTACGCTTCGAGGCGAGATTTGTACCCCGAGCGATTCATGCGCCCCCCTCCCCCGCGGCTAGGAATGGGATCTTCCGAACGATGACGCCACCAGTTCGACGAGAACGTCGTGGTGGCCATTTTGAAGTAGTGGAAGTTGGAGGCCGGAGGAAACGGTGGGCGGGTTTGTTGTTTGTGGGTTTTTCTTTGTTTATCGGGCGCACAGTTGTGTTTTATGGGAACAGAACGGTTATAAAGTAATTTATAATCTGTTATTAGACGGAATTGAGCCTTCAGGTGTGCTTGTTGAGTGAAAACTGAGGTAAAACCAGCGGGGAGGCCGCTTGTCTGCCATTCATTGAGTGGAGGACAGCGGGAGGCGTTTATGGAGAGCAAACACGCAGGTCCGTGATCGGGAGATCAGTGTTCGGTAGATAAAGTCTGTCTCTCGTGCGGAGTGTGTGTGTTTTTCAGTGGGAATAAGGTCCACTGTGTTTTTGTTAGTTTGTTGTCGTAGTGCTAGCGGGGCTAGCTAAATAAATAATTGAGCGCGCGGAGGCTAACGCGCCCCTGCCAGCACAGTGCGAGGAGCGACCCTCTCCTGCAGAGGAAAACATGTCCGAGTGTTACATCCGCGTGGCGGAGGATGAGAACGAGGAGCCGATGGAGATCCCCTCGGAGGAGGACGGCACCGTGCTGCTCTCCACCGTGGCGGCGCAGTTCCCTGGAGCCTGCGGCCTGCGCTACCGGAGCCCCGTGTCTCAGTGCATGCGGGGGGTTCGCCTGGTGGAGGGCGTGCTGCACGCCCCGGACGCGGACTGGGGCAACCTGGTCTACGTGGTTAACTATCCTAAAGGTAACGACTACCACCTTCATGTTCAGGTGCAACACACCGTGGAATGTTTTTTGTCTTAATACCATGTGAAATGTTTTGTGCATTACTCTGCTACACAGGAACAGGCAAGACAATATCCGTTCAAGCGAGACAATATCGTTTTAAAGTACACAGTATCGGTCCGAGTGAGACAATATTAGTCTAAAGGACACTATCACTCCTAGGGAGACAATATCGGTCCAAGCGAGACACCAGTCTAAACAAGACAGTATTGATATAGACAGGACAGTGTCGGCCTATACAGGGTAATATTGGTCTAAGCGAGACAATATCGGTCTAAGCGAGACGATGTCAGTTTGAACAAGGTAATATCGGTCTAAGCGACACAATGTCAGTCTAAAGGAAACAGGATCAGTCCAAATGAGATGATATCACTTTAAGCAAGACAGTATCGGCCTAAGCGAGACAATGTATGTCTAAACAAGGTAGCATCGGTCCAAGCGAGACAATGTCCAGCTAAGCAAGGTAATATCAGTCTAAGTGAGACGTATCGGTCTAAAGGAAACAAAACTGTCCTTGCTGCTGAAACCAAATCTTCATCAGCAGTGCTAGTGAGCTGTGGTGATGTTATACTAGAAGACAGTTGCGTTTTTATACCGCTCGGAAATTGTGTTTGCAGTGACTGTCTATATTTATTATTTTTCTGTCTTATTTGTTTCTTGTTGTGCTGAATATGCTAATGAGACAGTTTCCCTTGAGATTTTCTTTTGCATCTTGTCTTATATTGCCATGTTTGTCACCAGTAGTTAATTTTTTTGAGGTGCATTCTTTTGTATGTCTTTGTTTCAGACAACAAAAGAAAAATGGACGAAATGGATGCTGCATCTGCTGTTAAGATTAAGAGAGGTATCCAGAAAACCTCTGACTTGATTGTTCTCGGCCTACCGTGGAAAACATCTGAGCAAGACCTGAAAGACTATTTCAGCACTTTTGGAGAGGTCATAATGGTGCAGGTTAGTAAGACCCAGTGCCCCCCGTGGCAGTTTGGAGCAGGATTTTCGGACCCCAGTCCAGCACTGCAGAGTATGCTAATTTGAATATGCTTAGTTCAACTCATTGGCCAACTAGTACGTTTACTTATGAGTTGAACTGGATGTGTTAAATTAGGGAAAATACTATGCTGAGCTTAAATATTAAGACTGGAGATTTACAAGACTAGTTTGACCTGTTAATATTCAAGGGTTAATGATGAGTTTTGCCTTACAGGTTAAGAGAGATGTGAAAACTGGAAACTCCAAAGGATTTGGCTTTGTGAGATTTACAGACTATGAGACTCAAATTAAAGTCATGTCTCAACGGCATATGATTGATGGAAGGTGGTGTGACTGTAAGCTACCCAACTCGAAGGTATAACCTGTGTGTACAAGAAAGTAAATATTTATATTAATGGACATTTAGAAAGAATAGGATGTAACTGACAGTGTTTATGGCATTGCATATGTTAATGTTTAGTTTTTTAAAGTTATTTGTGAAATGAGATTGTACAGTTGTTATGAACACTGCATGAATAGAGCTTGTTTTTCTATTAATTGATCTAGTATTTCCTGGAACAGGCCGGGCCAGACGAGCCTATGCGGAGTAGGAAAGTGTTTGTGGGCCGTTGTACTGAGGACATGACTGCTGATGACCTTAGGCAGTTCTTTATGCAGTATGGCGAAGTTACAGATGTCTTCATCCCTAAGCCGTTCCGGGCCTTTGCCTTTGTCACTTTTGCGGACGACCAGGTTGGTTTTTTAGCAGTCTTTGTACAGTTTTATTTACTTGGCTAACTTTTTGTAATGTGGTATCTGTTCTGCTCTCCAGGTGGCCCAGTCTCTGTGTGGTGAGGACCTGATCATAAAGGGGACCAGCGTGCACATCTCCAACGCAGAGCCTAAGCATAACAATAGTAGGCAAATGATGGATCGTGGGCGTTTTGGGGGGTTTGGGCAGGGTTTTGGTAGTAGTCGCAGTTCCAGCAGCAGTGTGAATTTTGGGGCCCTTAGCCTCAACCCAGCCATGATGGCAGCTGCCCAGGCAGCCCTGCAGAGCAGCTGGGGTATGATGGGCATGCTGGCCAGTCAGCAGGGTCAGACGGCTGCCTCTGGCACCACTGCTGCTGGCCAGTCAAGTGGCAGTAGAGATCAGAGTTATAGCACAAGTGGTAACTATAACACTACCAGTTCAGCTAGTCTTGGGTGGGGGGCGGGCACTAATTCGGCCTCCGGTAGTGGGTTCAATTCAGGCTTTGGCTCTAGTATGGAGACCAAATCTAGTTGGGGTATGTAGAGAGTTGCTTTTGAAATGTCCTGATTTCTAGATTGTATGGTAAGTATTTTGAGATGTTTGTAGCCAGATCTTATGTCCCTAGTGTTCAGAAGGTATTTGCATTATCTTTCTGTTTGGGGAAAAAAAAGTTATACATAAAACTGATAAAAAGTTGAGTGGTTGAATTTGCAAGAGTGGTATGAACACTAAGTAGAAAATTTGATCTTTGTTTTCATTGATAATTTATTTTGGCTATACTTGATCTCCATATGTTAGAGTATTGAGATCTGAAATGTGAATAAGCATTATTATTGTTTCAGTGCCCTTTCAATCATGCTTAGATATGCTGTTTTTTAAAAACCTGATTTGAGTTGTATTATGTGGAGTTGTTTGCATTTTTTTGTTTGAAATTTATGGTCAAGCCTTCATAAATCTCTTCTACAGTTCACCACCTCTTTTCCAATTTCCCGGGAAGAAGCCCCTTGTTGGCCGCAATGTTCGAGCGATCTCAGTATCAGTACCCTTCTTCCCATGTGTAAATGCTTTGCCATCAAAGAACACAGCTTCACTCTGCATTTACTGTGTTAGACGGTGGGTGTTGTCTTTTTCTCCCCTTTTTCATGGATAAATCTTTCCAATATGTATCGCTTTGAGAACGAGTGAGATGGTGATGGATTGTTGGTGGTCCAAGAGAGTGAGAGACTGAATGAGCGAACAGACTGAGAGAGAACATGAACGCAAGTGTGAAAAGGGCTGGTTGTGCGATGAAAAAACAAGATGACTGCAGGATGTGAGAAGAACCTGTGTGAGCGAGCGAGTGTGAGCGGCAGCAGCGTGTGTTTTCTGTAGCACCATCTGATGGACATTCGTTGCATCCTTTTCCTCCCCTTAGATCTATCTCCTTTCTTCCCTTTTCTCATATAATCAAGCTTATATAGTTACAGAAAAAATATATAAACGTAGTGGAATGTCTAGAAATCTAAGTATTTGTATTCTTGTTATATTATCTGTTGTGAATGCTTGTATGGTGTGTGTGTTCTTTCTCCTCCCTGTTACTTACCTCCAAGTGTGAATATGTGAAGTGGTGGTGTCTGTGAGAAGGCACTGGGGTGTGGGGGTGTGTGGCGGTGAGCGTGTGCTCTGAGTGTCAAAAGAGGGGTGATGTGGCGGTGAAAGTTGAAGAATCCCTATAGAAAGGTTGCATTTGTTAAGTGTTTTGAATGCATTTTTATATGTTTTGTGAATCAAAGGTAACTCAAATAAAGCTAATTTGACTAGGTATTTGACAGTGGCTTATTTTTGATTGCTACAAAAAAATTAATTGAATTGCAAAAACTTATTTAATTCGCATGTATAGGGACCTTGGACTCCGCTGGCCCAGGTTTACATCAGAACCCAGAATGAAGTCAGTTTTGGGGAAGCTGAAGACTGGAGTTGGTGTAGTGTTGGCGGCCCCAACACAGTCCAACTGTGGAGATGCTGCTGAATGCCTTATACCTGAAAAGGGACTTCTTCACTTCACTGTAACAGGATCCCTGGAATTCCTATTGAAATTTAAATGGACAATTCCAAATTGGCTGGAGCACATGTCCAAAGAAACCCAATCCAAAACGAAGGGCAAAAATATCTTTTTACGGAGAAATGCCTGAACCCCTCAGTCCCAGTTCAAATGATTATCTTGTTGACACAAGTAGACTGTTTTTTATGTTACTGACTCATTGTTTAATGCTAGACTCATCCATCTTGCTGTTATGTTTTTGTTTTTAGTTAAATTTGTCACAAAAGGCAGGTTAACAGTTGTAATTAAGTGGACAGATTTTATTGAAAGTTGAAAAAGCCTTTTGTTTTTTCATTTCTGTCGTGGGTGAAATGTACAGATTGAATGACAGGATTTTGTGAAACGTTTGGGCTGTAATGGGGGTTAGGCAGTGAATGACTCTAGTAATTCCCATCAGGCCCATAGGAATTGCATCACTGTATTTTTAAATTCCATCCACAAGTCTCATTTTAGTCGTTTAAAGTGTAAAATAAACATCTAATTTTCCAATCAAATTGTGTTTTTACCTATATAGAGTTCTTTCCATTTTAGTTTAGTGATGTATTTGGTTGTGTTTCAGGTTGGTGGAGAAATGGAGGAAATTGACTTGGAAAATTGAGATGCTTCTACTATGCAAGTCATGATGGTGGTTTGTAATGACAATTGAGCCAAGTAAATATCTTAAGAACGATTGTGGAATCTTATTAAGTTTCAGGTTGACTGTCTTTTGATTGTAATCTGTATTTTAGCCTGGTCTCCTGGCAAATATTTTGCCAAATTGAACAGATTTCAGGGAAATGATTATCTAGTTGATGGCAAATAGTGTTCACAATGTTCAAAGAACTTACAAGGTTAAAACCTAGAAGACAGCTTTTACATCAGTTTTGTGGATGATAAACCAAGACAAATTTAGAGTTGGTCATTTTATGCCTTATAGTGTCTAATGTTGCTGAAAAGGAAGGGGCTGATATTCCTAGATTAGTCTGGTGCAAAGATCTCTACATTTCACTATAATGTGGTACATTTGGATTTAATAGGTTTATTTAATTAAATCTTAGATCATACATGGTGCTTATTGCCTTGCTAGTTCATTGCTGTACTTTTTTAGTTTAAGTTCCTATTAAAATAATTTCAAATGCTTTGGGCATTGATACAATCATTAGGTTTTACATGTACAGAAGAGATGAAAAAGATAAATTATAAATATGGTAAACTATGAAGTGAGTGTGAAATTAGCCTAATACTTTGTTGCCTTTCGTTTCATGTTTATATTTCTTCAGCGTCACCACAAGAGCCTGACAAGCACCTGAGAAAGCCAAAGGCATTCATTAAATATTTATTAGTTTATTTTAGGAGTCAGCTGTTCAGTTAATACATTATACAGATCATTAGTTTAACGTCTCCTTTGTATGTCAGTCTTAACATGCAGAGAAGGTCTTCCAGAAGAAGTTCTTGCACGGGGATTTCTCCCGAGCTGGCAGGCCGAAGGCAGACCTCTCTCCCAGTTTACCGTTCAGCAGCTGCTCCAGGTCCAGCGCTCCGAGGTCTTTGACAGTCATGTTCAGTTCAGCGAGGTCAGACATAATCTTCATCAGTAGGTCCTTCTGTTCTTGTGTCAAAACCTGAGCAAAGGAGGCGATGTGAAATGTTATAACTTGCTCTACAGCATGGTTTTTGATGGTGTGAATAGTTATGTCAAAACCACATGAACAAAACACGGGATTGTGGAAACCAGGGATGGCAGACAGTTTTCATTCTGTGTTGTGTATATCCCCAGTGTACCCCCAAAGAAAGCACAAAATCTTAGCTAAAACGACAAATTATAACAATTCAATGTTGGAAGTGTCTGCCAAAGTTGTTAAGTTGTGCATTTGTGCCGATCTGTTCCATCATGTGGTTGGTTGGCACACCATTAAAAATCTAGTATAGAGGAGCCAATTATAAACAAAGATGTTCAGCCTCATAATTGTCCTAAAGTATCCAGATGCCTCACGTTTTGTGGCTGATAAACTAAGACAAATTTATTATCAATTTGTCTTAATGTTGCTAAAAAGGAAAGGGCTGATATTTCCAAATTAGTCTGGTGCAAAGTTTTCCTGGCTTTCCTGGGAAAACTACCCAAAAGTGGAATGGTCAGAGGGATACAAAACTGTCCAGCATTGGGTGGTAGAGCAGTGAAGCTCCACCCACAGTTGAGATGAGCTGAAGTGATGTTTGTAGTCCAGAAGAAATCATCCAACTCTAATGCTCTTGTGGCTGAATGTATTCAAAATCTATTCAGCATCTGGAGTAAAGCCTCACTAAAATTTTGAACAATGCAGGGATTATATAAATAGGCCTTGTATAAACAAAAATTTAGAAAAGCATCGCCATCACCAGTAAACATTTCTTTTCAGCGTTCCTACTTTACATACAAGAATAAGAACACAGATTAAACGTGTGTGTGTGTAGCCATCTATATAGGCGCACGTGCCAACAAACCCCCACCCACATTGGAAATTTTTAACCGGCTATTGTTTATCACAGCTTTGGTAAATATCAAAATAAATCAGATTTTTAGATCTTTCTGAAGACATCAGACTGCTTGTCAGTAGTGATGAGTGAATAGCAGTGGCCTCACCTCGTTGCTTTGTGGCAGTTTGTTCTCTAAGGGCAGTGCGTCTGTGCTGGTTCCGCTCCAGGCAATCAGCAGTAGAGGCAGCAGACTCAGCAGCATCCTCATGATGAACATGCCCCCGTCTGCTGCTCCGCAAGTGTCCCCTCCACTGGACAGAGCCATGCTTTATACAACAGCGCTCACAAGAGCCTCTGACGCAGTGAACAGGTAATGAGCAAAATGATCAGATTTAGCATTAAACCCAGAAACAGAAGACCCATTTACATGTGCCTTTGTCTGGCATGTCGGTGTGATTATATATTCAGGTAAAGTAACATTGCAGTCCAGTCCCAGTCCTTCAATTCAGGTTTATTTCCTTCCCCATATGGGGCTACATCCAAATATATGGATTGCATGGATGTCTGACGAAGCCAGACTGAATAGCTCCTTTGGTAATTGTTGCTCTGGGTTTGTTTTCACTAATCTAAAGCGTTCAGTCAGTTGTGTGGCGCATTGACTCTAACAGAACCATGCTGTCGTTTTCCAAATTGGATGCAGTGAAACATGCACAGAAATAGAAACATGCTTTTAAGATAATAGCATACATACACACACGAGACGAAGGCCTAAGTCATGTCACGGAGGAAACATCCGCAACTCGAGGCACCTCAGACTCCACTGTTTTTCACCAGTCCGCCTCTCCCTCAGTGCAGCTCCTGCATAATTGATGAGCAGGAAACAGAAGAGGGTGTCCACTTACAGTGCTGGCACACCACAGGCCAAGCACTCCATGATGATTCAGCAGTGCCCACGCGCTGCTACTATGAGCCTCTGAGTTCGGCTGCATGCGCTTTCTGGCATCAAAGCTCATCAGGAGCATGTCATGTTCCTCTCTTCCTCTTTAGTTAAGGGCATGTTCTTGTGCAATGGATTAATTAGGTCGAGGGCACTACAAATACAAGTGAACCAGACAACAAATTTACTTTAATAAAGACAAAAGAGAGGCAGAGGGTCTTCTCAGCTTTAGATCAAATAGCTCCAGCGAGACACTGCTAAATAGCTCGTGCTGCGTTGATGGGACTTCAGTTTCCAGAGTGAAGGGTTTGGAATGCACATTGCTTGTACACTCAATGTAATTGCCCTTCCGGTATCATGACAACACACTTGATGCACTCAGTGACTCAGGTCTTGTAGCTCCAGTCCGTGAGGTCATACTGGTACTGGCCTGGACAGACTACAGCACACAGTGCACAACCAGTGGAGGAGGAGATACATTAGGGGTGGTATGGACATTCCGTCTGATTTGTGAACTTAGCTGCTGGTGGCCTAGTGGTTAGGGAGTTGCCCCTGCGATCGGAAGGTTGTAGGTTCAGTACTGCTAGTGGCACCACTGAGGTAGCCTTGAGCAAGATACCGTTCCCACAAACTGCTCCCTGGGTGCTGTGTTCCTGGCTGCCCACTGCTTCACTTGGTGAATGGATTAAATGTAGACAATTTTGTGGTGTGTTCATGTAAGACAATGGTCATTTTACACCTACATTTACACTTTAAGATGCACCTGATGCTGATACAGGTAAACAAAGGAGAATTTCCATAGAAAAACATTGCTGATGAGATGCTTTGGGGCAGCTACACATGAGCCTGAGGTCATGAAATCCAGGGTGTTGAATAGAAGGTATAAATCCACCCAGCACTGAGCTGTGAAGCATTGGAACTGTGGGTTTAATAATACATTAGTTCACTTTTTTTTCTTTTCCAATTAAACAGTTCCCTGAAAATATTTTATGCGGCTCACTTAAAAGGAAAAACCTCAGGCCAAAAGTTTCATTTGGAGATTTACTGTCTGTTACCTGTCACAGCTTTATGTTGTGGTTTCACTGAAATCAAAAAGACTTTGGAATTGCAGATTCATCAGGAGTACTTCTCATTTTGTGTGTGAAATGTTTGTAATCTACAACAGCTTTGAGCAGGACAGAACTTCTTGAAGCCAGCTGGAATTTCAGACAAAGTACTTAAAGGTATCAGATATTAACTGTATTGCCACACTACATCTATGCTGACTACTGGAAGAAAATCAGCCGTAACATGTACAGTGCATTGCAAAAGTATTCACCCCCCTTGGCATTCTCTCTCTCTCATTCCCTTACAACCTGGGGGTTGTATCTTTTAATTTACACAACACAAATTCATTTGTATTATTGTGAAACAAGAAATAAGACAAAAAAAGAAAACCTGAGCATGCATAACTATTCACCCCCTCCCAAAATCAATACATTTTGCAGCAATTACAGCGACAAGTCTCTGCACATGCATCTCCACGAGCTTGGCACATCTAGACACTGGTATTTTTGCCCGTTCTTCATGGTAAAACTCCTCCAGCTTCTTAGAGTTGGATGGACGCCGCTTGTGTACAGCAATCTTTAAATCATCCCAGAGATTCTCAGTTGGATTGAGGTCTGGATTTGACTGGGCCATTCCAGGACATTTACCTGTTTCTCTTTAAACCACTGGAGTGTTGCATTAGCAGTGTGTTTAGGGTTGTCCTGGAAGGTGAACCTTCATGTCAGTCTTAAATCTCTGGAAGACTCAAAACAGATTTCCCTCAAGAATTTCTCTATATTTTGCGTCATCCATCTTTCCTTCAGTTTTGACCAGTTTTCCAGTCCCTGTCGATGAAAAGCATCCCCACCACATGATGCCCCTACGATGCTTCACTGTGGGGATGGTGTTCTCAGCATGATGTTAGGTTTTTGCCAGACATAGTGTTGTCCTTGATGGCCAAAAAGTTCTATTTTAGTCTCATCTGACCACAGCACCTTCTTTTCTTGGCCACTCTTCCATGAAGCCCAGCTCTGTGCAGTGTGGGGTTTATAGTGGTCCTATGGAAACTCCCATCTCTGCAGTAGAGCCGCCGGCTCCTTCAGGGTTATCTTTGGCCTCTGGGTTGCTGCCCTCCTTTCCCAGTCTGAGTTTTGGTGGACGACCCTCTCTTGGCAGGTTTGCTATGGTGCCATAATCTTTCCATTTTCTAATAATGGATTTAATGCTGCTCCATGGGATGTTCTGGGTTTGTGATTTTATTTATAACCCAACCCTGATCTGTACTTCTCACAACTTGTGTGGAGAGTTCCACGGGCTTCATGCAACACTTGTTGCACCAGTGTTGACTCTGTGTATATATACTGAACAAGTGTATAGATACTGAGATCATTTGACACTTAGAACAATTTGACACTTGTTCACAGGTGGATCTTATTTAACTAATTAAGCGGCTTTTGAAAGTAGTGGTTGGGGCTTCAAAGCAAAGGGGGTGAAAACATATGCACGCACCACTTTATAGTTTTACATTTTTTTGAATTATTTAAAACAAGTTTTTTCCCCGTTTAACTTAATTAATCTGTAGTTTGTTTTCTAGGTCCATCGCTTAAAATCAAATTGAAAATCCATTTAAATTCCAGGTTGTAAGGTAACAAAATAGAGAGAATGCCAAAGGGAGTGAATACTTTTGCAAGGCACTTTAGTAGCCTGAGGGCATATAATAGCTTTTAGCTGTCTCACTGTTTAAAATCCACAGCAGGGCAATGGCGTACTGTTATTACGGTGAGTGCACACTTCACTTCCCAAAGTTATTTTTGCACCAATACTTGATTGTTTCCCAGCTTTTCACCTCTGGAATGTTATTCTTTTCTACATCTAAAGCTGAACCAGGGGTCTCCAACTCTTCCGTTTGAGAAGGGAAATACCCAAAATCTGCTGGACACCAGGCCTCCATGACCGAATTTTGAGACCCCTGGGTCTTAATTAATGATTTAATAGTATTTACTTTTCTATTTTCATGTCTAACTGTTCATTATGTGGTTAAAGTAAGTACAGCATCACGTGTTTGCTTATTCCTACCTACAAATATTTGAGTCTATATGCTAAAAACAGAAGTGGTCTCCAGCCCTGGGTTGGGGGAGGTGCACAGCACTGCACAGTTTAACGTTTTCCCAGATCTAACTTGCTAACACAGGACTACGTTTGACTGAATGAACAGGTGAACCAAAGGGGCACGGTGGGGGCCCTCAAGGACCAAACGTGTTGAACAACAGTTTATCATTACTGACTTGATATAAGCCATGTCAATGTTTGGTGTTTTGCGCATGTTCTTTGTGTGCAATAATGTATTAATCATAAAGGATAAAGAGTTTAATATTTTATTACATACCCAAAAGGTCTGGGTATCAAATGGAAACCCCAGGTGGTTCTATACAAATTAGGTCAAAGGTCAATACATATGATACCCTCCAGTAAACAACCCCCTCACCAGCAAGAGCTTTGTGCCCTTTTAGTGCCCTCTGCTGGCAGTAGACTTGCATTACAGTTACTAAACAGATTATCTCCATGTTTACTTACACCTACTCCAATCCTGGGCAGCTGGCATCCAGCAGAGTTGGTGATTTCTCTGCACACACACCCAATAAAAAACTATAACCAGGTGTGCCTGCAGGTGAATCACCCAACTGGTGGTTACTG
This sequence comes from Alestes dentex, assembly GCA_037576975.1. NCBI lineage: Eukaryota > Metazoa > Chordata > Actinopteri > Characiformes > Alestidae > Alestes > Alestes dentex. The sequence continues at coordinate 26,809,377 of JBBIGA010000132.1, read as the reverse complement.
GCCTTCCAGGAGTGGAGCTGAACACCCCTGACCTACACTGATTAGACATTTTATCAGGTACACCGACAGCTGGACTTCAGTCCGTAAGTGTACATGTAAACCCATAGAGCAGGTGTAGCTGATGAAGTGATCAAGTTTGTACAGAACACATGTAGCTAATTATACTTGTCCTTCTCAGAAGAAAGAAATTCTAATATCACTAGTTTTGAGTATTCCTGTATAAAAATAGTGCCGTCAATCCTGTTTATCGTCAGCAGCAGGCAAGGGAAGAGGACAGAAGCTAATTAAAAAGGGATTGTAGTCTTTATTTAGCCTAATACAGTGCAACAGTTAACCATAATCCACGGTTAACACTGTGAACTCGGGGGCAAAACATGACAGCAGGCATGGCCTCAGCAACACCACCACTTTCACTTCTGATGTTGCGTCTGTGGCACAGAACCCTATCCCTACACTCCTACTTACAGAAAAGAGAGAGAGAGAGAGAGAGTTTGGAAAAGTGTACACACTAGGACTTCAAATTCTATCATAAATAGGACATTACTTCAAAACATCATAAAACTGGGACATTATTTGGGTGGGGCCATATTTCAGTGTTTTAGTGCAGGTGAAACGTATTTTGTTCAGTTGCCTTGGTCCCTTGCTCTCAGATAATGGTGCTCTCTGCTGCCTGCTGGAATTGGAATCCTGATTTAGGCATTGTAAGATGTCGAAGACACATTTCCACCATGGCCTGTCCAGTTGGTGTGGATAAAGTGGCCGGGGTTTGAGAGCAACTCGTATGTGTGAGCGCCAAAGTAGTCCCTCTGGGCCTGGAAGGTAACAGCAAAAACACTTACTGCATGGTTCACAGAGAGTTTACCTTCTTTTTTAAGGAAAGGGGATTCTGACTGGTACTTACCAGAGGTGTAATAATGTAAAAATACATAGGAAATGTAAAGGTCGCAATTTACTGCCTATCAATTTTGGAAGAATATAATCAATTACATAATATTCAATAAAGTATTTTGAAATTAAAATTCTCAGGCTATTTCCCAACAGATTTGTTGTTTTCATTGTCGATATTTCATGACTATAGAGATCCTTCAGTCATTTGAGTCTTTAGTTTTATTTTTAACATAAAAAACCCTATTTAGTTTACAGATTTCATGATGTGTTAAAACAGATTTGGAATCAAACTGTGTTGTGAAATTTATAAACCAATTATTTAAACCCATTCTTACATAAACTATAGACTATAGAAACTATAGAAAAATAGTGTATTGGGTAAGTCAGCAGAGACCTAAGCACCCTGGTCACATCTTTAACCCCCTCCCCCACTGCTGCAGCTCTAGTCTTAATTATGACTATATCCATCAATCACCCTCTGTAATCCCAGTGCGGGGCCAGATGGCCAGTGGAGAAGCATGGTCAGAACTGGACAGAAGGGTTTACCTGCAGCAGGTTAGCTGGAAGCATGGCATGTCTGTAGCCGTCATAGAAGGACAGTGCTGTAGTGAAGGAAGGCATGGGGATCCCCAGCTGAACTCCTGTACTCACAACCCGCCGCCATGAATCCTACAGGACGGAGCATAAAGGACAGACAGAACATTACTCTATAGTTTACAGCCCTCTGCCTACCTTTATTCCCAATTAATTAATACTGTAATTACATGTTTTATAATCATATAAAACTCTGAAATGGCATCATAAAGATATTGAAGATACTGAAAGTATTATCATTAATGCTATTATATGTATGTCCATTTTTATAGATAACACATCACACTGTAAAAAAAACCTTAGGTCTATTACTGAACAACTTGACAAGAATCAAAGCAACATTTTAAGAATGTTTTTTGCACATCACACACACATAAATGTACATTATATACACACACACTGATCAGCCACAACAAATAAATCACTGAGTCACAGTGACACCTGTCAAGTGGTGGGTGCGAAATACCACAGCACTCCTACAAAGGTCTTGTGGTCCTCAAGCTTTGACAAGTCAGAGCTGTTTTGATGGTACTATGTTGGACTACATAATATTCAGCAAGTGGTTTTAATGTTACGGCTGATTGGTGTTTGTGGGTGAGTATGTATCTGTATACAGAATCAGTAATTACTCTCAAGCACTCAATACCATCATTTTAGTTCCTTTGAGTCAGTTTCACTTCTAAACAGCCAGAAAGCCCTCTGTGGGTGGGCTTGCCACACTTTTTGTACCTGGCAGTCTTGTACAGCATTACTGAAGAAGTTGTCCAGCAGCAGATTCTGAAGCTCAGAGTCCCGATCAAAGGCCTCCTTGATCTTTCCCAAGAAAACACTGAAGATACAGAGAGGTCATAATCTTTAGTCACGGTCATTTAGGTTCAATCCTACAGACAATGTCACACATTACCTCATCCGATATTACACAACAGATTTTACTATTCCTGTAAAATGAAAATTTACCAGGAACTGAAACATGACATCTGCTTCCTCATACATTCTTTCAGTGTTGGGACACTGGGAGGCCACTGAATGAGGATGAGTTTCATAGCATTGTGTCTCAGCCAACAAAGCTTGTCTGGCTTGGAGTGTACCCTTACCTTGTGTACCGAGTGTAATAAGATAGGTTTAATTTTTTTTTTTATCCAAGAAAGGTGTTGCTTACCTCCGAATGATACAGCCACCTCTCCACATCAGAGCAATGCCTCCGTAGTTGAGAGACCAACCGAACTCTTTAGCTGCTTGGCGCAGGAGCATAAAGCCCTGAGCATAGGAAATGATCTTGGAGGCGTACAGGGCCTGAAAGGCAAAATAATATTATTCACACACGTGCACGTAAGTTTATAATATATAGTATATACACATTTAGTACATTCTAAAGGTCTGCTGTACAGACTACAGCTATTTCCTGTCAGTGTATTTACCTCTGAATTTATTAAACGGATCAAGTTTGAATTAATGTTTTGCACATAAAATGATGTAATTGGAGTCAATCAAGATTTATCTGATGATTAATTACATTATAATTAATTGTTATTAACAATTTGTCCTTTTTACTCCCTACTGACAACTGCTGAAGTAAAAGCCTATGCTCCCGTGCCTTTGCTCAGCTCTCAAATGTTCAGAAACGACCCTGCTTCACGCACCTTTCTAATGTCTTCAAGGAATTGGGTCTTGTCTCCAGTAAATTTGGCTCCTTGTGGACCTGTGAGGCTCTTACTGGCCAGCACTCTTTCTTCCTTCAGAGAGGAGAGACATCTGGCAAAGACAGCCTCTCCTGCAGGACAGAAACAGGACATTTAGAGACACAAGCTGACACAGCTACCACAGCTGCTTCTCAATTAGGCCGTCTGCGCATGTTAATTAAATGAAGTGGTATTACAGCATTAGTTCTGGGTTCAAATAACCCACTCACACAGTGGCATACACATCTCAAACTGAGTATGTTCATTATAGACCATCCACTTTTAGAGCAAGTCGTTTCCTCACACTGGCGAATTAAAATGGACGTAGTGTCTGGAAAACGTCCGAAAATAACTGTCTTTCAGTAACTGTGTTTCTATGTTTTTTGCATTACAATACAACTGATATAGATGCTATAGATTAGGGTGCAATACATTCCATTTGAGAGACAAAATCTGGTTCTGGTTAGAGCAAGTTTCCAAAAGATTTTCTTGTGGGGGCCAAAAAGACAGAACAGTATTAGAAATGAAAAGGCAGGTAGATTTCATAGGCCATAAAATGTGGATTTTATAACATTATACTATTTTTTGTTACTTAAAAAATAAAAAAAGGATATCTTTTATAGATATATTATAGATATCTATATAGTAAATATATATTAAGACATTATAATATTATTTTAGTGAGTTATTCATATTAGAAAAATATGCGCTGTCATTGAATGAGGGGGTCGCTTTAACCTTCTAGGGGGCCAAGTCAAACACCCTCACTGACCAACTTTGGGCAGCCCTGGTGTAGAGTAATAACATAGGGGACACAGGGACAGAGTACATTTCTGCTGACCATTTTTGCCATCCAGAGCTGCAGTGATTAATATGCTTTAGCTATTTAACAATCATGCTACAGAAATTAGCTTTAGAGCTAAAGCTAAGATTGGACCTCCATGCCTCTATCAAGTGACAGTTGCATCAGAAGTAGCCTGATCAATGAAGCACCAAGAAATACCAGCTGCAGCGTGTCCTAAAACCTGTTTGCAGTCCGATGCCATGCCCTGAAAACACGGACACTGTGCCAATATACATACGATAAATCACCTGTAATCAGGCAGGCTTTTGTGAAAGCAGGGCTTGCCACATCAACAAACAGTAATGTCCCAGGTGCAGGAGAAAAGACTTGAGTAAGAATGACTTTAGAGTATTAGCAGAGGCAGAGCCAAACTGATGAAACATTTAAAAGAGGTGGAGTGTAGAGCGGGAGGGAAAAAATGGCGAGTCACCATGAACTAAGCACCAGGCTCCTGATGGAATGCAGCCTATTGAAGAGAAATCCTCTCTCCCACACTGTGCAATCACGTCTGCACACTTTTCCCCCCGCATTCTCTAAAAGGGACAATACAGCCTTTTGTTTGCAGCACAGAGCGTCCTGCCTGAGGGACTGGAGCGTCAGTAAACATGATGGCACTCTTAAGAAAAACATATCTGACAAAATCTGGTACATTTAGTGAGTACAACTGCAGATCCAGACATCCACTTCAGATTCGCTACGGCAAACAAGACTGTAGTGTCTGGGGACACCTCGACATTACAGTTCAAAACAGATCAAGGTTAGTCTCTGGGAGCACCATTAGTTTCCAGTCCTGGGACAACAACTTTCAAGGCCACAGTCAGGCTGTTTATGAAACCTCCCTCCATCAAAAGCCAAGGCAGAAGACATAATAGAAAATCCCACTTATGTCACATCTGCTGAGGAGGAGAACAGCAAAGCCTTCAAGCTGCTTAAAGTAGCAAGCGCTTCCCGACACTCAGAGCCAAACCACACTCTCGTTTAGCCATGAATTAGCAGCCTGACCTCATGTTCACTCTTAACCATATAGTGTAAAGCTCAAGGAAATCCAGAGAGGAACATTCAGAGCCTTCCAGGCCTCCAAAAAAGGGCTACTGATTTTTGGGAGCCAAAACAATACACATTTGTATGTAATAAAATCGTAGTTTGTAAGAGATTGTAAATACTGCAATACTATCCTAGTTTCTTTGTTAAGTTTTAGTTGGAAACAAAGGGGCTCAAATCCCAAAACATCCAAAGGAAAACTATCCGATTAACATTTCTTTCTCCATGCTCAGATGCAGACAAACTAGCTCTCACATTGGTTAGGCCTTCAGGAGCCTGACTGAAGTCCTTATTCAGAAGAGCTATTAATCAAAACAATCACATTTTGAATTCAAATGGGTGGGACCAATTTTGTGAGAAAAAAAACATCACTCTAGGCCTTTTGGAGGTCATACACGCATCATTAATGTGAATTCAAGCCAAAGTCCAACCAACTCAGAGGTTAGAAATGGGGAATAGTGATAGCAGTTCTATGCCAGAGTCACTGCAAAAAAACAGATAAAAGATAAAATATATGTCAATGCCCCTTAAAAGCTTCAGATGTTTAATCTGAACGACCATTTCCTTTTGCTAATATTCTATTAAAAATTGCATATGGTTGCTAGTAGAAATGAGCACATACCAATAAGCGTGACCGGTACACCGTACTCCAAGGCAGAGATGGCGGTCCATTTCCCTGTTCCCTTCTGCCCTGCGCTGTCTCTGATTTTGGGCAGCAGGTGGGTGCCATCTGAGTCTCTGAACTTGAGGATGTTTGCTGTGATCTCAATGAGGAAGGAATCCAGCTCTGTTTTATTCCACCGGTCAAAAGCCTAAAGAGAAGACAGCCATCAAGCTTTAGAAAACTAACAGGAAGCTGAACAGGATTCTGCCTTGAAGGAAGAAATCAGTTCAGATGAAACTGGTGTTAAAAGGACAATGGACTGAGGAATGAGGAAGAGCAAGGCTGGAAAGGTCAGCAGGTAAAGGAGGAAGTAGCTCCTGACTCACCTGTGCCATCTCGTCATGGTCCATACCTAGAACGTCTTTCATCAGGTGGTAGGCCTCACAGATCAGCTGCATGTCTCCATACTCAATGCCATTATGGACCATCTTTACAAAGTGTCCTGCTCCCTCATCTCCAACCTGCACAACGAATTATAATTGACTTTCTACAGAATATTCAAACATACACAGGAATCCAGAGTGCAAACATTGTGACCACTCACCCAGTCGCAACAGGGCTCCCCTGTGCCAACCTTGGCAGCAATGCTCTGGAAGATGTCTTTTATATGAGGCCTGCATAAGTAGAAACAAGAAATAATGAATGTGTATATGAATATATGAATGAATAAACACATTTTTATATATATAAAAAATGTAAGTATATATTAAAAAAACAGTCAGCTCTAGCCTACTTTACTGTAGACAGCTATCAAATTATGCTACATTTCTTATTGATTGCTGATTACATTTTAGAAAATAATCTAAAGATTTCTGTTCATCAGTTATAACACACATACGCCTAAGGTGTGACAAAAGTCTCACCATGCTTCCTTGTGTCCACCTGGCATTAGTGAAGGTCCATAGCGTGCCCCCTCTTCTCCTCCACTAACTCCACTGCCCACAAACAGCAGGCCCTTGGCCTTCAAACTCTGGCACCGTCGCTACACAGAAACAAACATGGACAACATTCATATTCATTACTGTGAATACAGTCTTCAATTAATGCGCTCCCCCTGTTTCCCTGAACTTACTGTGGTGTCTCTGTATTCGGAATTGCCCCCATCGATGATGATGTCTCCAGGCTGGAGAAGAGGGACCTGTTGAACAGTATGTGAGGGTCATTTCACAGCTGTGGTCGACTGTATACTGGCATGAGATAAGACACACTCAGAGGGTTATTTACCAGCTTGTCTATGAAGTCATCAACAGCCTGGCCAGCCTTGACAAGGAGTATGATGCGGCGAGGGGTCTTCAGTTTAGACACCATATCCTCGAGAGACTCTGCACCGATCACTTTTGTGCCTTTTGCCTCATTTTTTAAGAAGTCATGCACCTTGGACACGGTCCGGTTGTAGGCACAGACCTGGATGATGGCAGAGAGTAAATCAGGTCACAGAAAGTAAAGTTAAACACATTTTCGAGCGTCTGACACACCAAGACATTAGGAAGCAAAGTTCACAGATCAGGTAACTTACAACAAAGCCATGGTCATTCATGTTCAGGATCAGGTTCTGACCCATGACGGCCAAACCGATGAGGGCAATATCCGCTCTGTGCAAGAGAGAAAAGCAGAAGTTGGGCAATGAGAAGACTGGAAAACTAACACTTATAAACTAACCTCACTAAGCCAGCTCTTAGAGTCAGTAAAACTGTGTGTTCTACTGTATTTTACAGCTGTCTACAAGACTGCAGGAGTGACATAAAAATGCGTTAATTTCAGTAACACCTATGAAAACCTTCTCAAGACTCATCGGTTCAGAGAGGTCCTTCTAATGCACTTGCATTACTCTTACATAAAGATTTATCACTTAATACTCTCTGATTCTCACACTGTCCTAAACTTTGAATGTGTGCTCATATTGGTAGTCGCTGTGGATAAAAGCGTCTGTGAAATGAATGTAATGTAAAGTTATTTAATGTAAAATGGTCAGAGAGGAATGTCAGGGGTCTAGATCAGTGGTTTCCAGTTCTGTAGCTCAACTGCAGACTTGAATTAGACCAGACCCAGGTCAGGTATCTAAAGTATAAGACACTAATAGACGATTCCCTGTACAATACAGCTGATGAAAAAGTGACTTGTAAACAGCACCCTGTGTGTCCAATAGGACTGAAATGAGAGCCCTGCTCTGGAATAGGTCAGTTAGTTAAAAAAAAGTCAAATAAAGTCCGTGTCTCCCTGTTGGCCATGCCAGCAAGGCTAGCTAACGTTAGCTAAACTTAAATCCTCAAAAAAGCGGCTTCAGCTCGTTTTTATGGATATAATTAATGACACGCAGCTGACCAACTGTTAAACTTCATAATCCAGACTGATAAACACTCACTGTGCCATGGTTAAAGGAGACTCCTCGGTAAGAGCAGGTGATGTCTGTCAGACTGGACCTCTTTCGACTATCTTCCTCCACTTCCTCCTTCAGCTCCAGACACTCAGCACTGGCTTTACTGGGGGCGGGGCTGCTGCATAACGCCCACCCAACCTCAACGTACTATTGGTCCATTTCTTCTGAGCCGACAAATCAGGGCAGCGATTGGACTATAGTCGTAGACACGCCCCCTCGCTGTATGATCCGTGACTCTTTCGAACAGACCTGAAGCTACGAGGATTCAATATGAGTCAGTTCACAAAATCGACTCATTTGAACCGAGAAATTGTGATTCAGTTTACAGAATCGACTCCTTTGAACAGAACTGCAATCATGGAAAGAGCTGTTAACTTTTCAGTTCATTCAAACTGAACTATAGTCATGAAAAGTCTCGGTTCATATCACTGAATTAGTCAATTCGGACCGAGCTGTGATGAAATATTCGTTCTAGATAATTGGACAGAACAGTAATGATGGAGCCCTAAACGTTCTTCTCGCTCTTCACCTGCTATGGATCCTTCCACTCTCTTCTTAGATAACTCCTTTTGTACGTAGCGAGTTTACCCCTTAAAAGAATTAGATGTATTCCTCTCAAACATTTATGCTCCTGCGTCTATCGGAACAACACATTAGAAAATACTGATTGGTTAAGATTGTGGTCACTAAGAAAGCAGTTTATGGTCACTAATAAAGTGTCAGAAATCACCCTTAAGATTGTTCATAAATGTTATCCCTATCTATCTAAATGTAGTTCTAATCTCTCTGCTGATTGCTCCTTGTGTCATTGTTTCCCAGGAACAATTGATCTCAGTTAATGTCCTTACTCCAAGGTCTTTTTTTATACTTTATCAAAAGGAACATCTTCAAGGACTTTAACAATAGAAATAGTTTATTTTGGAGCACCATTCATAAATATAATTTTTAAAAAAGAAAAAATCAAAAAATCTTTATTTTTCTTAAGGAACTAAAGCACTATTTGTCCTATTGAACACGCCCATTGCCCTTTGGCTATTAATACACGTTTGCAATGTACTATTTATAAAATCAGGTAACTTATTGTATGTTTAATAACTTGTGTACCTATACAAGTTTGTATATGCCAATCTTTCTGGACACCACACATATACTTGTACCAAAGGTTAAAAAAAATAAAAATGCAATATTGTTTAATGTTCTTAACAGGTGCTAAACCATTATGTGTAATATCTTATTATGCACAATAGTCTTACCATGTGCAGTATCATGTGAAGTTTTCTAAATGGGTGCTAATCATTTCATTGTGGAATTATTGTAACATGTGAAATATCACCATGTCAATATCACATATATTACTGATCTCTACTACGGTCACAAGTATACTACTGATCTCTATTACTGTCACAAGTAATTCACTTAACTAAGTTACTTATCTATATTTACACCCAGCATTTGTGTATATAGCATTGTATATTATATATTGAGTTTTTTCTACAGATTTTTATTGGATTTATTCATACTCAATGTTGTATCTCGTTCTTGTCCCTGTGTGTCTTTGCAGTCATAACATAAGCCATTTCCTCTGGGATCAATGACTGAGTTTTGACAGAAAATGAACATATTTAAAACATTTTGCAGGCAACATTTTTTGCAGGATTTTTTGCATTTTTCAAATGTGATCATTTAAGAGCAAAGTCTGCTACCCCATTTCCTTTTATATGATCTCTTGCGCCTTTTTAACCAAAGGCCAAGTAAATGAACACAGAAGTGACTGTATAACTAAGGAAAAGCACAAAACTGTCAAATTCTGGTCTAAAAGAAAGACAAGTTGAATGTATCCTGCTAATGCACTGGTTGGACTTTTATTGTTACCTCATTCACTAAACAGTTCAATGGTGCAAGATTACAATACACAGAATTAAGATACCTGCAGTACACATCTAGGCTATACAGCGAATGGATTATAATTATTACAAATACAGGAGACATATTTACAGTTTAATTCAAGCTCCATACAACATGTAATATTTACAAAATAAGTATGAAAATGAAGCCAATCTGACAAATAATGTACAGTGTTAATGCCTTGGTTTAGCTAGTTGTCTTAACAAAATGAGTGGGAATGTTAGTTCAACAATAAAAGGAGGCCTCTGAGAGGGGATGAAGAACTTTTTTTTTTCAAGGCAGCGTGGGAAAATGCATTACAATAAGGAACATCAAAGAAACAAACAAACAAAAAAAAGATTAAATGGTGTAAGCATAAGCAATGACTAATTTTGGATTATTTCTAAAAATAGATTCCCTGATATTAGAAAATAAATCTAAACAGTAGCCCTCCCTGCATCAGAGTAACTTTTAAGTACAGACCTGGACTCCAACTGTCTGAAGTAGTGTTGTTGAACGGTCAGCTAAAAGAAAGCAACAAGCAACAAGAAGCACTACAATGGTTCAACCTCACAACCAAAAAAAAAAAAAAAAAAAAAAAAAAGACAGGGAAAACATTTTTTTTTTTCCATTTCAGAAAGTGAATATATTTGCCAGTAACATCCAAGAGGTACATTCAAAGTCCACTTTAACCTGTGAACATTTCATACAGTCTGGTCTTACCCCATCTTTTGGTTCATATTTGAGTAAACAACAGAAACCCACTTCAGGCTTTATTTGATCTGTTTGTTATCGTAACCACTTAGAATGTGCAAAGAGCTGCAAACTAATATATACACTGCAAAAGAAGAAATAAATGGATTCCATCATGTTTATATATTAGCAATGTCACACATGTGAAAATCTTTGCTCTGTCAAGCATTTTTAACATGCTGATGAAGCATCATATCCATTTCTTCCAGGGATTAAATTTTTAGTCTAATAAGCACATGGTAAAAAACATTTTCTCCTTGAATGTATGCCAAATATAAGAGCAGACGTGACAACTTTTTCAACAGATTTAATAACAAACAGCTAAAAGAAATGATCCAACTTCTTTTGCTCAGGCTGGCTGACCTGAGAATGAGATCATTTTAACTATTTTCATTTATCTGTGGGGAAAAAAATAAATAAATAAAACTTCGACAGCCATTGTTAGCCACTGTATTTACTCTACTGAGGACATAACCTGCTGGTTGGCTGGCCAGAGGCTTGTACATCCACTCTCCTATCTCTATCCCATCACACAGCATCAGTGGAAAACAAAGGCTGATTCAATAAAGATATGGCATACAGAGCAAATATTTGCACATTAATAAATTAAGAAGAGTCGGAGCATATCCTGTCCCTTTTCTATGCATTACAATGCAAAACTCCCAAGAAACATCACCGCAGTCAAGCATTAAAAACAAAATCTACTTTCTACTGACAGTGTGGAGACTGAAAGCTCCTTCAGTGGTTAAGCTGTTTTTTTTTTGTTTGTTTGTGACATGTTAATGTGCAAAACGCTTAATCAGATAAAAAGGAAAAAAAAGCCCTTCTTACACAACCTTCATCTTCTGTTGTAGCAACTGGTTATAAAATAAAGATAATTAGAAATAAAAAAATAAGTTAAGATAATGAGCAAAATAGAGTAAACAACAATTAGTTAACAACGTTAAATTCATGAATTCACTCCTGTTCTGTAGCAGTTTTCTGAGGAAATGCTCAATAGGCTGCCCACAGTCCCGGTCACTGCAAACTGAGGGATTCCTTGGCCTTAATAAACCACGGAATGATGCAGATTACAACTTAGGGTAAACTACAGTATCAGTACCACTCTCCAGTCACACTTTCAAACTGCCTAGCAGCAAACCTTTGTCCGTTAAATCCCTCTGGCTAAAATAACCACTGTGGTCTTGTAATAAACAGAAGACAATGTGGACAACATTTCAGCACAAAAGGAATGTCTCGTTTCTTAATGAGTTGCATTGAGCATAGTAATCCTGAAGAGTATGTACAAATGACCTTTTCCTGACACTTTTGCCTGACACTGACATTTGCTCCTGTCAAATCTTGTTTCCTTTCTCCTTTTTTTTCTTTTTTTTTTACATTTTATTTTCTGAAGAACACAGAGCAGCTGAACTGATCATGAAGCTCAGAAAAGTAGTGTTCTCTTCTCATACCTTCTTCCCAAGTGCTACATGGTAATGTGTCTTTACAAATGGGTACATCTTATTCTCTCATTATGCAGATTATTTTTTATGCCACGCGAACACATTCTGCTGTGGCACCCCCAGTGATCACTGGTGTGTTTCAACACGGTAGCTCCATTTAACTTATTCACCCAGTACCACAGTAATTAATAATTATAATGGGGGGGGGGGGGGGGGGGTTTCCCCC
>JBBIGA010000132.1:26782843-26796975 GCA_037576975.1 Alestes dentex | reverse complement strand
CCCCCCCCCCCCCCCCCCCCCCCCCCCCCCCCCCCCCCCCCCCCCCCCCCCCCCCCCCCTCCCCCCCCCCCCTAGATTTAGTCATACCAAGCAACTTCTTACTTTGATAAAATCCTTAGGTCCATCTCATTCTTTTCCAAAGTTGGGTCATCTAGTCACTATCATAAAAAAAACTACCAAGCTAAATTTCTTTCTATGACAGAAATATTTAGTTCCACTTAGTCATATATTGATGTCTTTTATCTAACTTCACTGGTGTACTTTGTGTGGCTTTGTAAGCAAACTGGTCATATCCTGAGGACTGCTGCTGTCGCCATGCTGGAAAAATGTACCCGAATCAACAGATAACACTGATAAAGACAATCTTTACAGATGTGTAGTAACTCAAGAGAGAGAAGAAACTATTCTGAAGAATCGTGCACACACAAATAGACTATTACAACATGCTACTAGAAGAAGGTTCCGTGACAAAGAACGAAAACTTAAGACGGAACGGATCAGAACGAAACTGCAAAAGGCTGGGAGAGAAAGAGAGGAGGGAAAAGGGGAAAGTGGACTTTCAGGAACTGAAAAGTTCATTTGCTGGAGAGGAGACTTAAGCCACAGGTCTACATACAAGAGAAAACCATCAAGAATCACAAAGATTAATAAATGTTAACACTTGGTATGTTCAAAGGCTAGGCAAAAGAAACAGAGCACTATCTCTGCACACAGACAAGCCTGTTCAGTTCTTCATCAAACCAGAGCGTCTTCTTGCCAGTTTTGACCTGTAGACAGGAGGACAAGACAAGATGAAGAGTGACAAAGAAGTTATTTAGGTACTGCTAGTGTGAAAACTAATAATAAAAATATTAATTTGTCACTGTCTTTACAAAAAAAAACAAAACACAAATTGCAGAATAACTGATAGGGCAGTGATGACAGACTAGAACTTTTTTTTTCCCCCTGAGACAATGCTGTAATACCTTATTGTTCCTGCAAGCAGCGGATTGAAGGCATACAGCCAGTCGTTCATGTCTTTGTCATTGTTGGCTTGGAGCAGAATTCCTCTGTGCTTGGTGCACACCGCAAATGTGTTGGGAGTCTATGAATTCAAACAACACATTTACAAAATGTATGAACACACTGATTAATCTTTGATTTATTAAATCCATATAGTCCATCATATTTTGTGACACTGTCTGGATCATAACTGTTGATGGTGGTTACCTTGAGCATAGCCTGCTGATCTTCACTGTACTCCACCTGAGCTGTGGACAGGTTCAGCACACCTCTCTCCACTGGGTCTTTGTCACTGTTATAGATGAAGACATATGGTCGGCGCACCACCACGAAGTGCTTTACCCAGGAATTTGAACGAGGCTCCATGAAGCTCAGGTACCCTTTCTTAGACACCACAGACCTAGAAAGGATGACACCAGGAGAGATTTGCTCATTTTTAAAATGTCTCAACAACCATATCTAAACACAATGATATACTGAAGAACTGCCACTGTTAATGATGTCTATGAAGGGCAACGTCATGGTTCAGAAACCTTGGATCACCCCACCTACACTTTCGACATTTTTATCCACTGTCAGTGTGTGGGAGAGCACTACTAACCCTGGCCTCATCTCTTCAATATCAGGCACCAGATTAAGGAACTCGTGTTTGCCAGCACGGGCCAGGTAGGACATCTCCAGGGTGGGTACCATGGGGAAGTTCTCATAGTCAGAGCAGGATGGGCTGGAGGCCCGAGAGTTAGCCTCAGGAGTCCTGAAAAAAGACCACAGTTTAGGACAGTGTTCTATAAGTATGTAAATAATGGTATTTTGGTGCCTGCAACATATGCTCATCATACCTGATAAAACATGAATGTAGTATTTAAAGAATTAACAAATTCACAGTTTTCTAAAAATTAAACAAATAATGGAAGCCAAGACTAAATGCATATCACCATTTCAAGACCACATTTCCCTTTAGGTCCCTGAGAGCCTGTAGCTGTAGCTTTAGTATAGCTACAAAGCACTCAAGTCTAGACAGTAATAAGAGCCTTAATCTATCAATCTAACTATCTATTTATCTATCAGTTTACAGGCCTTAATGCTAATATTAGTAACAATCTCTTAAAAATGCTAAATTCAGAGGTTGCAATTGCACTTGTGAAAATACCATGCAGAGATATAGAGAGCATACACATTTAACAAAGTGTCTGTTTACTTAAATGAGTATTAGACTTTGACTGAGGAATGGTGTGAATCATTGAGATGGTAGAGCTCTTACTTCTGGTCCACTGAGCTACAGCGGGAGTCTGCCAGAGAGGGGCACGTGGAGGAGGGGGTAAGAGTGGCACTGCTTAGGCTTGTGACGGATGGATCCCGACCCATGGGGGAGATATCAGACAACTACAGGCAGAGAACACAAGCCAGAAGAAATACAAAGTGAGTTCAAGTGAGTACTTCTAAGATGGGTAACCGTGATTCAAGAGTCAGTTGTACCTTGCAGTCACTGATGCTGTTGCACAGCTGGTTGTATTCACTGTTGAAGGTGTGGGTTAAGAGACGCAGGCACTGAATGGAAAAAAAAAAAAAAAGACAAACCACAAGTCATGTAAGAGGCATGTTTAATCTTCTAAATTCAAAATAACTTCACCACTACTGAACAGCTGAGTAAACTTGCTTTATCTCACGCTGCGTGTGTTACCTTGGTGGCCAGCTCCTTTTCACGGTCCACGAGGCTCTCGATGTCGGCAGAATCATATCCACTGCTCTCGCTGGGCGTGATGGCACTCTCGAAGGTGGTGGAGGAGATCTGTGAGGAGATGCTGGTGGAAGTGCTGAGGGTATCACTGCTCAAGCTGGGAGAAAGAGACTCACTCAGGGACTTTTGAGGAACTGCCTCCCCTAGTTTCTCTCGCAGCAGCAGGAGGTGGCGTGTCTTCTCCACCTGCCAGACCAAGGTATTAAAGACAAGATTGACATGACAGAAGGGGTTTTCTAATGGATCATAAAAATGTGCTCTGTTATTGTAAATACATTGGATGGTAGGGGTGTAACAATTTCTATATACTAGAATATCGCAATATTATATTTTGTGATTTTTAATTAATAGTTCGTAAGGAAAGATCTGTGGCAGACAGTGGTTCATTTAACTGTGCAACCACAATTACAATACTTTATTTTCCTTTACTTTATTTAATTAGTATTTTTTACTCAGAATTCATGCATATGGTGGTATGTTCTTTATATTCAAACAGTTAAAAACAAAATATTGTCTTGTTTACAGTATTGCAATATGTATCACAATATATAATTGTAAACCCTACAATATGCAACTGTAAGCCCTGTGTCATGATATGTATGGTATACGATTCTTGGTAATACACATGAACGAGAGTCAAACAGCTTTATCTTGGGCTTTCTGACATGTTCAGTAGCTAAAAACAATAGCACCATGAATTGTCCCACTTTTCTAGAAAAAGAAAAAAAACAAAACAAAACTCAAGTCTGACATTAGTTAGCCTAATACATTTATGTGACAATTCACACCTGCACTTCGCACAATTCCAACTGACAGGAAAGGAAAACTTCCTCTACAGGTTAATCACACCAGCTTCGGAGCTGCAATGCAGAACTAAAGAAGCTAATTTGACACCAAACGTGTCTTGGCTGACTGACTTCATTCGGGATGAGGGTAAATTGTGTAAAATGGATTTTGAACTATTAATGTAATATGGATAATTGTGTAACATGGATTTTTTTTCTTATTTTAAATCTTAAATATATCATACATCTGTAGTGTGTTGTAAGGTTTAAGTCATAAGCACAACCCTAAGTTATCACCTCATGCAGTTGCTCCAGTTTCTCCAGCTCCCATTGGTGCTCCAAGATCAGGCTGTCTCCTCTAGGCCTCCAGCCAGCGAGGTTCTCCTCACCTCGCACATATGCCACTGACGTGTCTAAAACCTTCCGCCTCCGTCTCTGCATGCCTGGCACAGGCATAAAACATGTTAAAAATCACAGGCTGGAATAAACACAAACTTCAAATCAAAGAATTACCACAGAACTCCACAAGGGTGATCAGTACATGATAATTTACCTGGGCTTCCTGTGTCAGCCATCTTGCACAAGCTAAGTTCATAGATTCCAGTCACTCTGTTGCTGTAAGTTGAAGAACAGTTTCAGAGTTGGATAACACCTCAGCAGTAAGTCAACTAACTCAACACATTACAACTGCATTTCCACCGATAGAGTGTTCTCAAGTATGACATTTTTTGAAAACTGTATTTTCATTAAAGTGCAAATGCGAGACCTATTCCACCAAAAAATTGAAATCACTGTTCTCAAGACTGGATTCACTGTTTTCAATATATTAAAATCATTTTCATTGCAGTCACTTCACATAACTTATGTTCCAAATTATGAGTAGAAAGTTGTAAAAGACAATTTTGTCCATCAAAATAGATGGACAAAGAGGTAGATGATCCCATAGTAACCAAGAAAGTCCTTTAAATAAATAACTAGAAATAACATACTAAATACAACATTATAAATAAAATAAAATTAATATCTAGAAAGAAACACAATTATACTGACAACAAAACTACCTTCTGGTGTCTAACACCATGTGTATTTTAAATACACCATGAATGGCATGTATTCCTACAATAAGTCATTCCAGAAAAGGTATTGTACATAGACATGATGCTCACCAGTCAGGGGTCTTGGAATATCCACTGCCAAACAGATTCCTCAAAGAGCGTGGAGGAGAGATCTTAGCATCTCTGGAGTAGAACACCATGCAGATGTCTTTGGTGATGATGGCAGGCTGGATACAGTGATCAAGCTACAAGATGATAAGAGAATGTTACATGAAGTTCAGTTAAAACCCCAACATGATTCTGCATTTATTTATTTTGCTTAGACAATGATCTGTGCCATATAATTATAAGCATTTGGTCATTAAATGTGTACAGTGTGCTAAAAAAATTCAATGAGTACAGTATACGTGGCGAGTGGATTAGGCTTACCTCCAGGTATGCAGATAGGGTCATATAAATCTTCTCTCCATATGGAGTGACACGGTTGAGCAGGAGAGAGTTGTGCAGAGAACTGTCCCACACCGCCTCAAAACGATAAAATGTCCTGTAGAGCAGAAAGGAGCACATCAATCTTTTAGTTAATGCCACAACAATTTTGATGTGTTGAAAACGGTCAAAAACCCAAATAATGTCTGGTCAGTGGTGGTCATATTGGGGTCTCTTTCCGAGTATGGACGGGGTGTGGCTCACAAAGGGCTATAGCACAGATGAGCTGTAGTAAGTAACTGTAAACCTGCCTATAAACAAAATGAGCAGTGAACATAGCTATTAGGTAGACATACCTAATAAATTGACTCCTAATGACTGTTTAAGTGTATAACAAAGTAAAAGGGGTGTGTGACGAAATGGCTAAATGGCTAAAATGATGCAATGATTTTATGCAATTGGTGTTTCACAAGCTATTTAGCAAGTTCCCATGTTACTAACTGGTAATATTAAGTCTGCTCCTATTTGAAGGATATTTAAATGAAGCACAAAGCATACAAAGGCCAGTCAGAGACTGACAAAGCCACAAAAATATGTCACAGACATCTCTTTGTTAAGGTGTGAACTTTGCCCTTATAGCTACTGCAAGGATTTCTAACACGAGGGGAATGATGTGTAACACCTACTCTATAATGCAGCACCAGAGGATGAGAAGCAGTCTTCATTGTTAAACAAGATTCAGACATGCCATCCTCTAACAAGCTAAGCCAGTGCTCAGAACTGCTGGCAGGTGTTATACCATTAGGCAGGTGGAGAGAAGCTGAAGAAGACAGTCAGGAGCAGACTTTATGAGACAGACGGAATCAGAGAACAAGTGAATGCGTGCAGTATAGCCTACTTCCTATTCATAGCCTACTTCATAAGCGGACACAAAATTATAAAAGAAGCTGCTTTCTGAAAATAAACCTTTATGTGCATCATGAATTCTTGTACAACCTTTTTGTGAATTTGCTCTGTAATTGGTACAGTAAAAAAGATCTCTTTCAGAGATTAGACTCATCTTCCAGAGGGAAGAATCTGTAGGATCTTATGTCTATTGTCATATCTGTCTCATCCTAAGAATTATTTGCTAGAGTATAACAACTGTGGTTTCAAATTTGTGCTACATAATCATGTACTTTTTGCTTGAAAAAACTGCACTAAATGCACACATTATTGGCTGTGGAAACCAATCATACACTATGCATCCAACAGACGTATTAGATTGGGAAACATTATTATTCCTTTATGCAGTGAGACAGCTTAAGTGCAGGTAAGAGCATGTCAGGTCTTTTGAACTGTTGAGACTGAGAGCAGAAGCAGACATGCTCCATTTGAAAAGGTACACAGTGTGTGTATGCGTGTGTGTGTAATGAATGCTGGTGACTCAACCTCAAGCTTATGTCTGTCATCCGGACTTTCTCCAGCAGTCACTCACTCCTACACTCACCCAGCCACTACATGTACAACTGAAACATTCCAGGTAGCAAATTTACAGACTTAACTCCTTATTTATTTCCCCAGTGACATGACATGTATGACTGTGGCTGTCGACCCCTTTTAGTGAGGTCAAAAATAAATAAATAGATAAATAAATAATACTAATATTTTTTTAAAAATCACTGATCACTTTAATGATTGATTTTTTTTAATGAGAAATGAACAATTAGCAATCTGCCTCTAAAAATTAAGTTTTCATATTTTGTTCACAAGATTCCTTTTTTATTGATGGAACTTTTTAAAAATGGACTGCTGAATTAACTATTCAAATCATGTGTGGATTACTCACTTATTGATATTAATAGTTTAAAGAGAAGGAGCGGCTTGGCTGAGGTAGATTGGGGCCCACATTTACTTATATGAAGCTTTATTCAAATGGCAAAATTAAGAATGACCTATCCTTTTTTCCCCAAATGAATAATGAAGAATGATAAATGGTACACACCCAATAACAGAGAGATGGCAATGACACATACTACACAGAACTTGTACTGAAGGCACTACAGGTGTCTATTTAATTGCAGGAAATACTAGACCGCTACTATAGCAGCTATTTCAATACATTTCATAAAGCCCTTTGCAGGGAAAGTGCTTTATGGTCATGTGTTTCTGATACCTAGGGATATCGTTATCAATGCAAAGCCTGTACAAAACCAAGCATCCAGTCACAGCAGCAGCAGGAAGAAAAAAAAAAAAGAAAAAAAAAAAGAGAGACAAAAAAGCAGAAAGAGTGAGGTGGCAGGACTTATGTAAATCAAAAAGCAATGAACCATCAGCAATGAAATTAAAGAGGCAAAGGAAAAGATATATGAGCAGATTAACAGAATATACAAGAGTGTATGCACACAAAGTATGAAAGTGAGCACATTTCCTAATTTGCCATTTCTGTTTTGTCCACCAGATGTCTCTCTAGTTCCAGGGCACCTTAGCTCTGTTGTCATGACTCATTTTACACACACACATGAAAAAAATTGGGCCAGACAAGCAACGTACATCGTGTTCCCTGCAATCTGATAGCTGGCAGAAATTTTGAGTATAAATGAACATAGCTTATGGCAGAAGTATTATTTTTTTTATGGCAGTAGAACACCTTTTGTATAGTCGGTGTACAGAGTCTGTGTAATGAACTTGGAAGTAGAAAGGGATATGAAGCATAGCCTACCGGTTTGTGTTATGGGAAGATTTCATGTTTTTGGCTGAGATGATGTTGAGAGAGAGCACTGCATCTGCCGCAGTGTCATCCACTTCTGGTTTGCTCCTGATCCGACCTGGAGGAACCACAGAAATCTCAATTACTCAAAACAACCTCAACAGCACAGGATTTCTTCTTAGAAATATTGCACTGTTTAAGGAACGTACCAACCACAAGTTCCCTGACATCCTTCCAGTGGAGCTCACTGCCCTTCTCGTGGATGAGTGTGACTGTGATTCTCCGCTGGATGCCCTGAGGGAAAAACAGAGGAACATTTCCATAGTAAATGTGTGTATGACATACTGTTACTGACACAAGTTCAGTAGACAGCTAAAACAGGAGGAGCACTAATCTTGAATGTTGAAATTATCCGCTGTACTTCTGGCCGTTTTTACAGATATGGCTGCTCAGCTACATTTGGGTGCGGGAGAACTTACCTGGTGCAGTAGGTAAGTGCCGTGGCAGGGCAGTCCTCCAGTGTGGTCCACTACTGCTGGGATATACCTTTTAAGATAAAAACACCAACAAAGTGCCATGTAACAAGAATAAATAGAAAAACCAAGAAGGATGTTTACAAGCAGTCACACAGCTGGTTTAGGGAATTAAGGGCTATAATCAGATGTACTCACTCTCCAGTTGGCTCCAGCTCACTGATCTCAAACCAGGCCAGCAGGTCATACTTGCTTACACACTGGCCCAGGTTTGACTTACTGATGGTGTTCAGTTTGGTGGCTGGCACTGCAAAGAGAGGGATTATATTTAATAGAGCTGCGACAGAAAGTATGGTGCATCAGCTAGATATGAACCAAGGTCACAGAGCCATCTGTCAGCAGACATACAATACTGTGTAAACATTCTGGGCTACGTGAGAAAGTGATATGCAAATTCATTTATATAGGTGTTCATTTGTTTAAAGCCTCTTGAATTTGAATAAACACAAATAAACAACGCATTGTGATTTTGTGGTCACTCAACCGTTTCCAAACACCCTGTATATGGTTATCTAACAGTACTGGTTTGACTAATCTGTCTGATATGAACTGAAATCAAGTGGTGCTGATCCTTGCAATAAGAGGAGGGAAGAAGTCAAGAACAAAACCTGTGTTCTTTCAACTGTATTCTTCTAACCAAGATATTTAAACAAAAACATCCTATTTAAAAACAAAACCTCTAATTACTTTTTACTGTAATTATACTGGTCATACTATTCACTGGTTCACTGGTCAAATTTGATTTTACAGTGATAAATAGCTCAATGCAAAAGCACTTTGTTTTTGGAAAGGTAGTTCTGGCAGAGCTTGAACTCATGTTTTGGATCCCTATCTTGCTGTAGGACGAACCCAACCAACTCGGCACATACCAGAGGTACTGCATGGAGCTACAGAATTATTTCCCACTTCTGAGTAACCTTACTATTTTTAAACCTCTTGCAGTTCAGCACTGTCCTTTGTACCATTTAATGCTATTCACTGGACTTGAATTGTTTGTATTTCAATAAAAAAAGCTTGAAACACTGGGGTGTTCTAAAACATTTGACTGGTAGTGTATGTTGTTCTCTAATTGGCACTGTATCTATCATTTAAGATCGATACAGTATGAGGAGTCAGACCATACCGGAAGACGCACCTCATTTCCTGTGCTACTCTAGCCCATCCATAGAGCAGACTAAAGTAAATGCTAAAGTAAATGTGTATGAGACTGGAAGACAAGTGGAAAACTAAGAGTATTTAACTTAGGACATGATATACTATATCTGGCCGGAAGGGAAAGTCTACTGTTATGATGCTGCTCTGGCAATAATACAAAAGGAAAATAGTTTAAAAGCAATCAAAATCACTGCAACATCAGACCTGCGCTATGATGCTAGGGAGGCACAAAAGCAGCTGCCACCACTACCTGGGGCTGGCAGATTGGGGAGGGAGCTGAAAGGAGGAATAATACACCCAAACAGGGACTCACATCCAGCTACATAACATGCTCCTTCAGGATTACACAGTGGCTTTCATTCCTCTCTCATCTCACTTCTGAAGGTGAGCCTAATAATTCCCATGGGAACACTCTACTTCACAGACACTTAACTATTCACTGCTCATTCTACTGAATGAATGGGTGCAGACATGGTGTGGAACTGTGCTGGTCTCTGGGAGGAGCTAGAGGATTCAAGTCACAAACACTGTTCTACATAATGCTACAGGTCACACTACACTCACAAAGCACAATAAAGCGAGTTTGGTAAATAAAATCTAAAATGTACACAGTCTTCCACTGGAACAGCCAAAACAAGTTTAGTGTCAGACATTTGCTTCTTCAGTTAAACTAATGTTGAAGTCTAACATAAAGAATTAATGGAAGCGTATGACTAATAATTAGCGTCAAGCAAGCTGCATGTCATGTAACTATGACATACTGTTATCTATAAAAATAACTAATGAATCAAAAGATTATTTTTAAAGATTACAAAAAAAATGAGAGCATTTTGTGCCAACAGTGACACTATGCTGTGTACCCCATGTCATACAGCGCCACAAAATACATAAGCAAGCCTACTGAATCTTAAGAATTCAGCACAAGGGAGCGCAAGGGAGTGTGCGATTCAGGTATGAAGTGTGTATTGTGTACTATGATAGTCAATCTCCCATGATGTGTTGGCTATCTTAGGTTTAGCTCCTGTGCAAAACTAAAGAAGCCAGCAAACATGCTTTGGCCATTTAGCAAACAAATATGGTGTAATGGGAAAACTGTGTACATTTGATGTTTGTTTACCATATAGCGTGCTCACAAGCTCTCTAAATTACACTGGCTGCCTCCAGTCCATTGTACCAACCATGGTGTTTGGGCACAGTGAGAGCAGGGCCATTTGGCACAGGGAGGAAAGGGAAGTGGGAGAGCTGATCGGCCCCGTCCTCAAGCGTGGCCACGGCCGTGGAGGCCAGCGCATTGGCGTGCTCAGACAGTGTGTCTAGAACTTGGCCATGCACATAGCCACTCATCAGATATCTGATCAGCTCAATCTTACGGGCATGGTCTGCCACAGAGACCATGACCCAAAAGCAAAGATGGTAGAAGACCGAAGTGTGGAGGAGATGCCAAGTTTGAATGAGATGCAAATGAGAAAGAAAGAGAGAAAAGAATTAAATAAGAGCAAAATGAGGAAGCATGCAGTAAAGGTGTTATGTGGCAGAAAAATCACATGATTTTTTATTTAAAATGTATGCAGTATTGGCCAAAGAATACAAGTAAAAAGCCATGTGACTACATTAAGTGTTCACGGTCCTGCTTTCTTGGAGAAACACACCTAACAACTGCAACAAGAGCCACTCACACACTGCAGATACTATGTCACATCCAGCTATGGAGCTTTTTTTAAATCATTCATATCCACACTGAACTACTGACATATTTGTGCAGCACTAAATCTGGCTGCATAGGAAGCTGACAGCTTGTGGCTACAGGTCGAAACACTGCACAGACGGATGACCTGTCAAAGCTGCAGTCCCTCATTTTTTTTGGCTCTAGGCCTTTGTGAGCCAATCGGTATGTCAAAAGAGAGCAGGGATTACACCAAGATAACAACGTATTTCTGCAAAATGCTTTATACTTTCCTTACTGACTAGTAATTAAGTAAATAAGTAACTAATGTCTGCATATTATTATCCTTTGGCTTTGTTTTTTGTTCAAGTATCTGCTTAATTTATAATTATGAAAAGTTTAATAAACATGGTTTTATTAATATATATTCACTTCCACAGAAGATATTAGCAAGGCTCCAGTATGGTTTTGGCTCCAGTTCTGGTGCTAGCCGTACCTGGTTTGGAGAGGGGCATTGGTGGGGGGTAATATTTCCTAGAAGGCTGTTGAGGGCTGAAAGAAAAACAGGGAACATATTAATCATTACAACATTACTAATTACAACATGAGCAATGGTTACAAAATGATTTATTAAATTAAGAATATGAATTAACAATACGATAATGATGAAATAACCTCGTTTTACAAAAAGTACAGTAGCACTCATGATTAACTGAGTGACAAGTGAATATATTCAATTCTGTAACATATCAAATGATTTGTGGGGTAGTACCTGACCACATCCTGCCCCTGATGGTGCAGTGGATGTTGCTGGTAATGTCCAAATACTTCAAATACAATGGGTTTGGACTTGATGTACTCGATAAAGGACTCTGTGACTTCTACAGAAATCTGAAAAGTGTACAGACATGTTTATTATCTCTGTCACAGATTTATGAAACTAGGGTGAATACAACCAATGTGAGCAGACGATGATATATACAAGCATCTATTGGTGCACTCACATTCTGCACATGGTAAAAGCCCAGCGGGGCACTTTTGCCTGTGTTCTTTAGTGGTTCGGTGCTGAAGGCCTCATCATGACGATGGAGGAAGCTGTTGACGACATGAATACAGGATTAGAGAGTGAAGCATGACTCTGTCTGCTTGTGCACGCAAGAGTGTTTTGTCTGAATACAGAACACTGACAGAAAGAGAGGTTACCATGGAGATGGCTGACTCACTTGAACTGGCAGAAGATGTCTGCATACTCCGGCAGGATGCCAGTGGCCTGCAGCACCGTGACGCGGAAGGTAAAGATGCTGCCCACCTCCAGATGGCCGGCCAGACCCTCTGGTCGTCCCAGCTTAGTATCCACATTACCTAACTTGAGGTCTAGGGCACAAAACACACATTGAGGCTATAATAAAAAAAAATTCTGGTTTAAAAAAAAAAGAAAAAAAAAAAAAAAAAGATAAATGCAGGAGTTTCTGAGTACGTTACAGTGAGCAATCATTTTTCTGCCGTTCCACAACAAAACCTCCCTAAGCCCATTAAAAAACACTCAGCCTCACCATAAAAGCAGAGAAACGTAACACAATCCAGGCTTCAGTAAGAACATCTGCCTACAGTTCACTGCACTTCTATTCACACTGCAGCAGAGGACAGAGTGTATGAGGTCACCAACTGTCATTGTGTCCCTTTCTTACCCATTTCGTTTATTCTGTTCATCTCCTCTGAGGGGGTAATGACCTCTGAACTTTGACCTTGGCCTTCTACAATACGCAGCTCCTCCAAAGAGAGGCCAGAGCGTGTCATGGCCACGGAGGAAAAATCACTCTGGACAGAGAGAAGAAAAAAGAAAAGTAATCACCTTAGCTGTCTTCCAGAAAAAAAAAAAAACAACCACCAAACAAAACCAACCAGTGCCTTTTCTCACTCAGTAATAGAAACGTCAGGACCTATTTGTTCCTTTAATTCAAAAGCAGCTGGATAAATGAATTTTGTTAGTCCCAAGGCAATGAGTCTTTGGTGGATATTTAAAGAGAACACTCATATTACTGCACAATAAGCTCCCACTTACTTTGTCCTTGAATATTCTTCTCAATTAAAAAAAACTAGTCAAACACAGGTACAGCCAAATACAAATGAATTCAAATAATTTTTTTTAGTCTTCTATGGAAAAACACATACATGGTGCAAAAAACTAAATATAATATGTGCCTTTAACACAGGCTTATCTTAACTCATCCAGTGTGTTAAATTTAGCATATAAAGACCATTTCTGCAAAAAGTATGTTACTCTTGCATGAGAATTGAACACCAGGAACAGCTATACATTTGCATTGGACTGAATATTGCAGAATCCTGCAATATTGAATTTTGCAGCATCGGTGTTCTTACCTTTTTAAAATACTCATCATCAAAAGAGATTTTGGCAGTGCCAGACTGCCGTACACCAGAACCATAATCAGGAGCCTCCTCATCAGCTGAAATCAAACAAGACCAGTAAATCAGAACAAGGAGAAGAGCCAACGATTCAGCAGAAATTTGATTTGAGACAACTTAAGGCTACGTGCTGGTTTTAGAATGCAATGAATAATCGAATCATTCCCGAGTCTTAATAATGTGGATGGCTCCATAAATTTTGAAAAACACATCTACTGCAACCACTTTGGCAAGCACAGCTGATTACCCACATAATTTAGCCAAAAGTGCAACATTAGCTCTATAAAAACTATGTGTCTCTGGTCAAAGTCGAAAGGCAGAGCCAGTTGCCAGGTTTCACAGAGCGGCATACTGCGCGTGTTCCGCTGGGATAGGGGCAAGTGTGAGAAACACAGCAGTTCTCACCTGCGATAGCCTGGACCCCGACACGCAGGAACCCTCGCACCTCCCCCTTCTCTGTCACTACAGCAACACGGTGCACCAGAGGCACTGAGTACAGCAGGTTACTCAGGTACACGAAGGCTCTGGAGAAAAAGTGCCAGTTATTATAATGTATTGAGGAACACACACACACACACACACACACACACACACACACAAACACACAAAAACACAAAAACACACAAACACAAACACACACACACACAAACACACACACA
>JBBIGA010000132.1:26763900-26777100 GCA_037576975.1 Alestes dentex | reverse complement strand
CACACACACACACACACACACACACACACACACACACACACACACACACACACACACACACATATATATATATAAAAAATTTATTTATTTATTTTATTTTTTTTTTTTTACACAAGATTACTTGATTTTGGTGTTAAATGTTCTCTGGTGCTGCTATCACTGGTATACAGGGCTTGGTTGAATAATTTGTAGTATTTGTTTATGTTGGTATTCAAGTCTGTATTTAGCATTCACAAATGCTTCCAAATTCACAAATGTGTTTGCCTAAACAACACATTTCTCCAGCAACAGACTTTAAAAAGTACAGTGCATGATACAATATGGACAATGTTCAAACATTAAGATACCCGTCATTGTATAACAGCTTAACAGTATTTCACGAGCAATTCAACTCTATCACATAATTAATGAACATGAGCAATACAGCAATGTTTCATGCGAAAACATTTGCTATACAAGTGATTTTTACCACCAAATTATCACCTCAACAACAATACCAGCACTAAACTGTATATCTCACACTGGGGCTTAGTCACAAATGGCTTCCTATTCCTTATATAATGCACTATGAAATTAAAATGTAAACACTTGCTCAGGCACCATAACAGAGCAACATGTCTAAGAAAGAATGTAAGAGTTAAAAAGAGTTTACTGTTGTTTAAGGTACTAAAACACAGACACGTGAAGCTTGCAGGACAGCTGAGTGAGTTTAGTTTTTTTTTTTTTTTTTTTTTTGTATTGTTCTTAGGTGAATCATATGGAATTAAGAGTAATTTTTAAGGACGAAATTTGACAGGGAATCAGAACTGGGGTTAGTTTAACTACTTTAATTAATGTGAGTTCAAATAATTATTCTATATTTGTTTGTTGTAATAATTTTACAGCTCCCCTTTGGAGCCTGTTCCACTGCTGTTGAGGATAAAAGAAAAGAGAAGTCTGGAATGATGGAGCAACAAATTCTGAGATTACGTTCGAGTCGGGATTTTACTCATCAGCATTTTCTTTGTAACATCAGTAATGTGTTAAACTGTTAACAAGTCTGGTGTCCATTATTGAACATGAATAGACCTATGGAAACCAAGAAAGGGCAACTACAATACTATTTTTTGGTGATTTTATACCTCTGATGGTTTTATTATTTCAGTGTGATTCTGACAACAAGTATTTGAGTACTCATTTAGAAATACCAACGAATACTCAGTGTATGAATTGCTATTCGGGGCATCCCTACTGGTATAGTGAGACTGATTAGGTTTACCTTCATCCTCTTCTTCCTCTTCCTCCTCCTCATCAGGGGTTTCTGCGATCAGTGAGCGAGTTTCCACTTGTTTCTGCAGCTCCTGAAGCTTGCTCTCGTAGACCTGCGGTAAAGAATGTGGTAAAGAGACGAGAGCAGACAGGGCCTATCAGCACACCGCTAGTGGAACTGCTGGAACAGAGAGACCCCAGCTGGAATGTCTTACTCTCTTCAGTGGCAGGTGTGGAGAGCTTTGCCTTCCAACTAGATAAGCAATTTTGTTTTATATGCTACAAAACATGGAATTAAGTGAATTTTAGATTTAGATTTTAGAATTTTAAAAACATCTCCAAGCCATTCTTGGTGAGAGCTACATTAGTACTGCTATGAGTAGTCAAGAAAGTAGACAATGTTGATACTGCCAGATTACTAAGAATAATAACCACAAAATAATAAGAAAACCAAGCTGAACAAGAAGAAAGGAACCCAAGAAGGCATGATACTAGCCACTAAGCTACACACAATCACTGCAGCCCAACAGTAATTTTGAGTTCCTACTTACTGTGTTTTGTTTATCCAAGCACCAATTCTGCACTCTAACAATGTACAAGGAGCCATCCAGTGAACACTGAATGCAAGACTGTTCATTTACATTTAAGGGAGACAGGCCACTAATGTCTCCTCAAGGTTGTTGCTGTGAACTTGAGGCCAGTGTAAAAAAATACTACTAAACATCTATCACAGTTTTGCCCATAAGTTTATATATTTTGCTTTCAGTTTTTGTATTAAAGAAACAATATTATAGGAACAACAGAAACAAAATGCTGATAGGAACAAAAATGTTCAGAGAGTCGGACCCTTGTGTATAGCGTAAGAAAACTGCTGGGCCTGATCATTTCGATTGTCGCTTCAATGTGTCAATAATTTATTTGCAAGAAGGTGAGGAAAGATGTAACGTGATTTGTCATTTACTGCCCTGTTGCTCTGTGGCTTGTTGCTAAATCTCAGCAATAAGTGGTCCATAAGACTCCATAGACTCCATAAGATTACACTGGTTGCTCAATGTACTATATGCTAATTAGAAAAGAAACTGCATTTTGTTCAGGACAAAAACAATTGTATTTGTGCGCATAGGATCACCCTTATTGCTTCTTAACATTATAAATGTGGGCTTAGGAGAAAAAGGCCAGGGGTATGAGCTGTGCTACAGATGGCCTGCTGCTTGTGAGTCATCACACATGTAGCTATCGCCAGTGAGCTCATCGGATTTGTTCCACTTCTCCGAAAACAGAGCAGCCCTTTCACTCTCTCTCTCCCTCTCTCACACACACTGTTGCTCCTCAATGAGCTCTTCACTTCTTGTAAAGTGAAAACCTGCTTCGTAAAGACAACAGGAGTGTCAAATTATTCCTTGAGCCATCAATATATATGGTGTAATGACACCCCAAATGAATGAGTATGTGAACAGGATAGTACAAAACACATTGGCTGATTAATCATAAACTAAAAAGAAGTAGTTCCAATGGATGCACAGAAAGGAAAACTAAGTTGATGTCAATAATTTTATCAACACTAAATATTGTGTGTGTATCTACTAACAGCTATATTTTCATGTAATGCCTTAGGCATAATTAGTACTGACGTTATGCCCAGTCAGTGAACTGAGTGTACACTGTGTCAGAGAACAGACAAACCATCTCACTAGCATAATGTTAGAAAGAACCAGTACTAGTATTTTTTTTTTCCAGTTAAATGCCTTCCAATAGGGTATCAACATGACCCTAGGTAATTAATCAATACAACATTACACAAAGAGATGAGTCACTTTTTCTTTTTCTGAAAACATACGAAAACTGTATCAGTCGATATCAATCAAATACTACACTTTTAAGCTTTAAAATTTGTTGGTTTTACCCAAAGTATTTCACTTAGGATGGATCTAAAAGTGCAATGCACAGACTGCTAAAAAAGTCTATTATAGTTCTATGTAGGAAAAAAAAAACCTCCATAGAACCTCAAAACAAAAACAAACTCAGATAATCTCAGAGTGAAACTTAGGGTACTTATGGCTACTTTACGTTATTTTGCACGACAAGCAAATACATTATATTTTAGGCCAGATCTGTCAGAATCATTTTTTTCCCCCTCTTCGATATTCAATTCTGTATTTTTTACTGGTATTAGCCCGAAACAGATACTAGGCATCAGGTTGAAACTATTTCTAGTACTCTATGAAACGGTCTACTAACATGATTTTACATAACTAGAAAAGTATATACACATCATTCGATATCCAAGTTGATATATAAACAGACTGACACCCAGAGAAGCTTTACACAAAATTATCACTAGAGAAAAACAATTTTGTTTCAAGACTAGGCACAGAATTTGCAGTCAGAACTTTGCCTTTTTAATTCAGTCATTGAAAATTAACCACAATGTGACATGGCTATCCCGGATAAACCAGCAAAATCACGAGAACACAAAAGTTCATAGGTTGCACATAATGCTGATTCGGCACTTAATATCATCACCTTTGCATATAAACACTTTGCCATGTCAGACATCTGACTGTTTATAGTTAAAAAGAACAATATACATTGTCCATTTCACTTTGTACAATGTCCTCAGATTTCCTTGTTATAGCTGGAGTATCTTTCAGCACTGTACATGTCCAAAGTAACATTCTTTATTGGAGCAGAGGAACCAACCTTTGATATTCATTAAAAAAACAAACAAACAAACAAAAAAAAAACCAGGCCTAACTGACAACAAAAGATCTACCATATCATGAGCCTTCAAGCATTTTCCATTTTCTTAAAATGCTACACTAACATAATCAACACAATTAAGGCATTGTAACAACATAATAGAGTTTCTTTTTCTCATTTCTCAACCTCTAGAGTTTAGTTAGGGAGAAGATACCCAAGTATTGCTGTAATTCACATAACTTTTATCCTGGCTCAAAGCCATTCAAGCTCTTTAGTGAAGTCAGATGATCTTGTGCTCTATTTCTCCATTACCAGAACTCAGTCAGAAATTTCAGAGTATGTGATCATGTAACAAACATGTGTGTTTTAGATGTAAACACACAATTCCATAATTTTATTAAGGTAGAAAAACACAGTGGCAGTTAAGGTAAATAGTGCCATCATTGTAAATATGACTGCTCGGTGAATATGAGACCGGAGGCCATGTACCAACAATGGGAGGTTTTTCAACTGAGTTATGCTGCTGATGGCTTAAGAAAACAATTGAAGGACAAACGGAGGTAAAAGAGAAAGAGAAAAACAAACTCTCACTGAGCATTGATAAAGAACACACTGCACTGTTCCTGCATTTCTGATTTGTCTCTCATAGCTTTTCAAAAATATGCATAGAATTACTACTCATTATTGCTCTTGTTCTCCTTTAGAGGTTTAAAATGAGCCCCATGAAACCATGGCAACAGCCCTGTCGGACAACTTCAGCGTGAAAAGTTGTGTTTTCTGGGTTCACTGTGCACACATTTGGGCCACCAGATAATAAGTGAGATTCTAATCATGCAGAGTTTGTGTCTAGAGAGAGGCAAAGGATTCCATTTCTATGCATAGAAGAGCTGAGCGTTCTAGAACACTGCCTCCATCCCCGTGGGAACAGAATGCCCCCTGCATTGAGGTTCAGAGTGCAGCAGACAGTCGAGAGGAACAATAGAAGCAAAGTGCACAGCGAAGCAGACTCCAATTTGCCGTGCAGCGTTTTTCCTGAAAACACTGCTAAATTGTCTTTTTGGACCAGCACGCGTAACTAACTCACTGCAGGAAAGAATGAAACTTTATCAAAATATTGCTAATGCTAATGTGCGGAAAACAATTCAGCCTAAAATAACTGGACAAAACGTACACTTGTTTGTGTGTAATTAAACTATAATCGCATTTACGCCTTAATGCACATTATCTCAAACAATTACCAATGTGCTTTTTTCATAATAGCAGAAAAAATGCAGAAATAATCTTAAAGACAAGGGGGACCCAACAAGGCACTTTTTAACCAAATTTCTAAATACTTTACAAAAGGCAGTAAGAAAACATCAGAGCCTTTTTCTCCACAGTACATTCAGATTCTTCCTGCAGTTCTAAAATGAAATAAAATGTAAGGGGACCATTAATGAATTTCAGTCACATTTCCTCAAAAGGAAAAATCCGGAAAAAAGATGCATTTCTGAACCTCTACTTCATGATGTAAGCACACTTTTAGGCAGTTTGAAATGTTTACTATTAGCCCCTAGTTATTCCAGCATTCCTTGAATGTTTCAGTTGCATTTGTTCATAAACATAAACATGATGGAAATGTAGATGTAACACTACTTTAATTGAAAATTCAAGTAATGACCCCATGTCTAGGTCTACTAATAACATAAGCTAAAATGAATGCAGTGGCAGCTGAGTAGTGGTTTCAGGATTCCAAAAAAAGCAGCATAATGTTTTGTTTAAATCCTTTAAATTCTGAAGAATTTTCAGAAACAGGGATTTAAAAAATGAAAAACTGAATATTGGTGAACTTTAACACAATTTTCCAAAAAAAACCAAAAACAAAAACAAAAACACAGTAACTTGAATTGATTGACTAACCAATAAACTGCCCGCGGTACTACAAATCTACTAAATCCAGTGTGACATGGAAACCTTCTAGCAGCCCTCCTGATGCGACAGAGACAACCAGTTTAGAACAGTTGACTATGAGGGACCAAACATCAATCTTGGAGGAAAAAAAAAATGTTGAACAAGTGGCTAAAATTTGGATTGAGCAAACAAAAATACTGCTAAATTACAAAAAATGCCAGTTCGACTTAATGAGGACAAGCTGTCCAATGCTGTGATATTCTCGCTGTAGTCTGTGTAGTGTGAGTGCTATATAATTCAGTACACGAGAGCACGCTTCGGTCTCATCCCATTCACACGGTGGTTTCCCGTCCAGCTTTCAAATTAGGGGCTGACATTTGTCTACGCATACGGGGCGGTGTGTGAAAGCTGTTGTGGTGGTTAGGCTGCTGGCTGTGAGTGTATTGCTGGTGGTAGTTGTAGCTGCCATCATTGCTGTAGTGATAGGGCTGTGGGGGTTGCTGTTGATGAGGATGAAGATGAGGATAATGATGAGGCTGGTTTTGGTTGTAGCGTGGCTGGTAAAAAGCCTGTTGTGGAGGCTGCTGTCTTCTGTCCCCGGGGTGTAGGGACTCCATGGACCCAGAGGTCCGTTGGCTGCTATTGAAGGAGTTGCTGCGGCCTCTCTCATGGGGCGGTTGGCTCCTGTGGCCTTGATTATGTCTATGGCTCAGGCCTTGCTCTAGGTCTTTCCCTCTCCGCTGCCCTGATGGGCTGGGAAGAGGAGGGTGAGCGTGGATAGACAGCCCTGCCCTCTCTTTGGGGTCACCTCCCTGCTCTGTCTCTTCCTCCTCCTGCACTGCCTCTTTAGGAACCTTCAACTCGATTACTTGCTCGTCAGTAATTATGATATGCGTGCCAGGGCTCCACGAGTTGCGGTGCTTTGGGTTACTTTTGAAAGGAAAGCGCAGTTTGCGGTCCTCAGGGGGGATGAAGCGATGTGGACCATTGTGCCTGCGGAGCTGCTTTGAGATCTCCTGCTGCTGGAGGTTCTTCAGCCGCACCTGCTCCTGACGCATCCAGCGCATGTGGCCACGCTGAAATGATCCGTCGTCACCTACCTGCGTCGACCCTTGATCATCTGCTTGATTACCTTCAGGTGTGTCCTCAGATGGAGCCTTGCCTTCGCTGGAGCTGCGGGCCCTTGTCACTACACCAGGATCAATCTTCTCTTGACCCTCAGCAGACATAAGGGGCAGAACCTTCTCCATCTTCAACATCTTGTTCCTGAGGGCGCGTATCTCTTCATCCTTCATGTTGTTCTGCTTCTTCACCTCTTCCAGAATATCCTCAAGCTTGTCTATGTGCACCTTCAGGTCATCCATGTCCGTCACACCTCGGCCATTGGTCATGACATCTTCAATGCGTTCATCCCCAACACCCACCGTGTCCCAGACATCACGAGCGACTGCTCGCCAGGAGTCTCGCTCATTGGGATCTTTTTTATTGTATGTGGCACATAGCTCTTTCATCTTCACAATGGCCAAGGCCTCGATTTCCTGGCGGCTGTGACGAAAATCATTCAATGCCACCTCGTAGCAGATCTCCTTGACTGCTTGAATCTTCAAATCTGAAATAGTCACCCACTTGGAGTCCTTTGTGAGGCGTCGGCGCTGGGGGATCTGATACATTTTTATTGGCTCTCTTCGTTTACCACTGCTGGGTAAGCCACACTTTTTGACTATGGTTTGGAGTTTGCTGGGAGGCAGCTTCTCCCTCAGGGAGGTGATGAGTCTCCAGCTCTCCTCACATGATCTTTTATCAGAGTCATCGCCACTATCAGAGTCTCCATCCTTAAAAGAACAAAACAAGAAACAAAACCAAAAAAAGTGCGGAACAAAATGGAAAAATTAAAATGAGACGTTCAAATCAAAAGGAATGTTTACTGTAAAGAATGGACACGTGTGACAACATGCAAAATGGGAACCTGTGGAATACAGATGTGGGACTTCCGTAAAGGGACTCAGTATTAAGGATGTAAATCCCCTTAGACCATGTTTATTCAAATGGAACAGTAACCTTGAAAAACATCCCACTATTAACATTTTGACATCTGTTTTAAAACCAACAGAAATGTTCAGTGGTATTAAATTAATCTTCAGATTGTAAAAATAGTAAACTTAATGTCACCAGAACATAATCAATACTACAATTTTACAAGTTACTAAAGGACAAAAGTGAACACAGTTCCCAAATTGCACATCAGTATTAAAAGTAATCATGATATGAGCAAAATGTCAACAAAAAGGGGACAGATGTTGCTCTGGTTGACTTTTATTCTTTTAGACTGTGCATCTCCTCTTCATTTTGTGTACTTGAAAGTTGCACCCAAAACATGCTTCAGAGACATGCAGCAAAAGCCAGTGGAGTTTTGGAGCATCCCCCTTTTGAGGTCCTTGATGAAGATTTTATTTTGGAGTTGATAATAGCTCTAGCAGTTGGTTAGAAGACTCTTGCGTGTTTATTACAGGTCAGTAAAGACAGAAAAAAGAAGGACAGAATGGAAGGAAGTTAAAAGCATCGATTTCATCCACTACAGTTAAGAAGTTAGTTGAGAGAAAATGCAGTTTCTCATTTTTCCAGGTCAAGTATGCAGAGTACAGTACAAATTCTAGCCAGATAGCAAAGATGCTCACAGGAGACAGGTGGTGACTGTGTAATTGCAATTGCGTTATGAGTGCAGTGTGTCATGTTTGAACGTCATGTTGTAGGGATGATGATTTTGATGAGACCACCAGAGCATTGGAGCGCTTGTCATCATTGATTAAGACCCCCAGAACAGATAACTTTGTTCAAGCATGCCCTTTGTGCCCAGTCAGACACGTGTATAGCTCAAGAAATAGGCTACAGAAGTCAATGAGAAACCACATTGTCACTATCCTTCATCAACTACAGCAGAAATCTTGGGTTATTATTACAATGCATTGGATATATCAGCAACTGCATTGAAGAGCCAACAAACTCAAACAGAAACAAACAAAATTTTACTTGAGCAAATCAAAAGCTGACTCAAGGCCGACCACCTTAACAACACTGCTCAGCAACAAATAGTAACATCAGGGTCTATGCACTCCTTAGAAATAAAACTGTACTGTTAAAAGACCATGCTACTAAAAACAGATCATGCAAAGGCAGCAACAGAATTAAAGCGCACAATATATACATTTTTGGGAAAATTCAAGCAATACTGTTTTGTCATTTTTGCCACATTTGCCAATACAAACAACTGAAAGGTTTGGTTGAACTTTAACCAAACTAATTTCTGTCAAATGTTTCAAATCCAAATCCTTTTTTCCCTGATGCTGTTTTGCAAGATTCAGTTTTTCAAATCTAGGTAAGAATAAAGAAAACAAGTATTCTACTGGAAAGCCTAAAGAAAATCTGTTTTAATTTTTTGCAATACAGATTTTGAAATTCAGTCTGTGTCAGGAGTGAAGGAGCAAACTAATTGCCCCCTGCCTCTCCCTATCTCAATCCAAGCAGAGTACATTTCATTTCCATGCAAAGAGGTTCAGCCATGCACTGGGTGAAGTGGTTCTCTCACAAACGCACACGCACACACAAAAGTCTCAAGGTGTCAGAGCTAAGAGTGCAGAATTAGTGCTGGTTGAACTTCAGCAGAGCACAATGGAGTCTAGGGTCTATGTTTATTTCTTCAAAACAACTAATATTAACAACACAAAAAGAATTCTTAGTGACCAATACAGAACAGCACATCTCTCCCCTCAAATAAACCACGCTGTTATTTTGTTGGCTGTCCTCAAAACAGGAGAACAAGAAACATTTCTAAAGGACACCCATGGCCCAACTGAACGGTTAAGAAAGTAACAGAACATCTCTAAAAGGACAGAGTAATAGAATCAGTCTTACCAGTCTCTGTTGCTCAAGTAGTTGATCTGCCTCCTCCTTCTCTTTCTTATAGAGGATCTCCATCTCAGTAAGCCTACATATAATATAGTGCAGGACACAAGTATGAGAGAGCTGTTCTCAGCTTATTTTTCCTATTCACAACATAATCCCCTTCAGAATAATCCAATTCATATGTGTGCACAAACCAGGCTCCATAACAGGGCTTACAGAGCACAGACCATAGACTTTGCCCTCAGTGGAGCAGATTTGTGATATAAATGCACAGAGGATTCCACAACAGTTAGCTTTTTATCCTCAAGTTAATAAAAGACCCATCCTTCGCTGCCTTTCCTTAAACTCAAACCCCACATGGGCTATGTTACCTCTTCTCCATCTCCTGCTTCATGTCAATGCCCTGCTTCTCCAGCAGCTCTCTCTGGGCAAATGTCCAGTCCACAGGCTCCACAGGGGTCTCAGCTGATGGGGTCTTCTCCCGCTCTGCACGTGCCTGCTCAGGATGGTTGAAACGGAACACGTGGTTTTTCCCCATGATAATGCGGTTACCTGAGGAGCAAGAGAACACAGACAAAAATAATGTAGAAGTAACCACAACAGCATCTGCAAAAAGAAAGTTCACATAAGGTCATCTCTCAGTCTCTCAGCATTAAACATGCTGTCAACAGTTTTCAAAACCACAGTTAACTGTTTAAAGTGGAGGTGGAGGCCAGGTAAACATACCTGAGCGCAACTGGACTGCAGCATTCACACGCTTCCCATTCACATATGTCTCTGATCCCTCACATGGCACCAGCATTACAATTACTGCAGGTTATGCAGATAGACAGTCAGTTTCAAACGACATTGAATTAACTCTCTTTTTACAATTAAATGCAATGCCTTCTGCGACTCCCTTTCGGCTTTATCCTTAAAGGTCGCTGTTATTATTGTCAATAATAAGTATAGTATGATATAGTATGGTATAACGTGAGAGTAATTATTCCATTCTCATAGCTCACTGAATACATTTTTTTTTTTTTTACTGATGTTGAAACAAATTTAAAACATGCAAAATATTGATACAGCATTGTAATCCAGTGCTAACTGACAATTAAAATATGCAATTATGTACTTTGAATAGTACAGCAAAAAAGAAGCAATAAAGCAAACAAAAAACACACAAGAGATGCACAGACACAGAAGACAAGGGATTGTTTGGATGACTCTTTGGACCAAGACTGTGTAAGAAACTGAATGGTGCTTACATAAAACAGACGGCAGTTTAAGCACATTCTTACCGTCACCATTTGCGTTCCTTTCACTGCGGAAGACACAGTGCTCCTCTTTGATGTGTGCTCCACTCAGAACAATATCTTGCCTTCTCTCTGCATCTGCCTGGCCCACCCTGTCAACACAAGGGCAGAATCAGACACCAATGCCTGGCCTAAAGGGACAGCTGCACTGCTGACCTGCAGCAGTGTGGGCCCAGCTGCTCAATCTCCACACTCACAGTCCAATACACAGCAGTGGCCTTAAGAACTAAATTCTACAGGGCAGATTTGAAACTCATTTGTGATCAAAGGACAGAAATATCTATTCCTTCTGTACCTTTCTCTCCACTTCTACTGAAGGCAGGAAGGTAGAGTAGCAAAAGGTATAACATACACTCAGATGCAGCCAAGGGACATTACATACCTCGTGATTCCGTCTTTGATGTAGTACAGCAGACATTCAGACATGAGAGGATCCTCATTCAGGTTAACCAAGTGAGGAGTCTGTAGAGATTTAGACAGGAGCTCTAATGAATTTAGGCAGGGCAAATCTGTCACTCACAACTGAAAGATCTACAGCAAGTGCACAGCAGGAACGGAAACTATAGAGGTTTCAAAAAATGGCATATCAGGTTAGGGATGCACAGTAATGGCTAAAATAATAATCTTGATTATTAAAGTGACTCAGATATTTTTGGAACAAATTAGATGTTTTCTTCACTTTATTATTAGCATTGTATTGCTTTAAAATCAACAAACCAGAATTTCATGATGTATGTGACAAATTTAGGATATCTTATGAATTTATCAATTAGCCATGAAGAATAAAATTAATGTGTTTTTTTCTTTATTCATCTGTGTTTTTTTCTTTTATTTCTCTTTATATGTTTTTTTCTTTATTGTATGTTTTGGTCCAGCTCCTGGACTTGCTGCTACTCTAACCTCTAATATCTTTTTGATTTTATACCAGAATTAGACAAGAATAAACTACATTCTCAATAAGGGCAATTCCACCAGTTTTCCAAAATTCCACCATAATGAAGTATTTAAGGTGTAAAGAATTCCAAAGTTTGTTCACAGTGGAGGTGAATGAAACATTAAAAAGTGGATTTGATTTTTAACAACCTTCTGTCAATCCCACTCCACTCCTCCCAATTCAAGTGGTACCAGCAACAAAGATATTTTCTTTTTTTTAGCCAGTGCAACTCAGAATCCCTTAAAAAAGTTAATTACTGACTCACAGCTACAGTTGAAATGTACACAATCACCAGCCTACATCTAAACCACCAACCTTTTTTGGTGAAAACACCCCATTAAACTCTGTATAGAGATCACAAGGCCGATCAACGACAAGCTATTTGATGGGCAGCAACAAAATGAGGAGAAGTAACAACAGGAAAAAAAGTGAGTACAACACAACAGAAATGAAAAAGCACAGTAAAAATGAGGAGCATATATGCTCTAGGGTCAGACTGATTATACTGATTAGAAGCGAAAGAGAAAAAGGGATGAAAGTAGAAGTTAATGAGTAAATTAATTATTTAATTGTCAATTGTGAGTGCGATGTGCATTAAGGGCAGCTAACATCAAATCTCCAGCTCCTTCACTTTCTCTCTATCAGGCTTCAATCGCTATATATTCTTCTCTGGCAGTCATAGCGTTCACCCTCATTGTTGTACACTGTGAGGCAGCCCAATGAGTCAAAAACAAAGAATCTGTTTTTAGGAGATCAAGAGAGTGTTGCCATCACTGCTGCACACAATCATTCAGTGATGCTCATCATGACTATAGTCAGGAGGTATTCAAACACACCACAGCTCAACTATTCATATATATCTTGATCATCACAATGACTGGTGCTTATTTGTACTAACACAACTAAATTAGTCTCCCTAACTAATTACTAAAATTTTACAAAACAAAACACACACTGACATACAGAAAATGAACTCTGTAAATCTGTTTCTACTTCCGCTTCAGCTTAGAAATCCTGAGGTCTAAAATCAACTATGAACTAACTATGATTAGAACAGAAGTACAAACCAATACTTTCCTAAAAACCCTGCAGGTTCATAAAAAACTGCTCTACTGATAAAGTCTGACTAGGAGAAAAAAAAAAAAGCAAAGCCAAAAAAAAAAAAAAAAAAAAAAAAAAAAAAAAAAAAAAAAAAAAAAAAAAAAACCCCCCCCCCCCCCCCCCCCCCCC
>JBBIGA010000132.1:26744384-26761836 GCA_037576975.1 Alestes dentex | reverse complement strand
AAAAAAAAAAAAAAAAAAAAAAAAAAAAAAAAAAAAAAAAAAAAAAAAAAAAAAAAAAAAAAAAAAAAAAAAAAAAGCACTGCTACTTAATACTAGCAACTATTCAGTTCAGAAATACAAACCTGGTTGGAAGAAAAAACACTAAAATCTTCAATTGACAAAGAAGTTGGCCTGTTATGGTCAAACTAAAAAATCCACAGGGTGAGGCAAGCAAAAAAAGGTAGGAGCAGAAACAGGGAAAGGAACCAAATTAAAATGACAAATGAAACAAATGATGAATGGCAGAAAATTGGTTAAAGAATTGAAAAGGGGCCCAGCAGATGCCTGCGTAAAAGGTGGTTTCAACAGAAGTGTGACAATAGTCTATTGAGCTTTCCAGATGCGGTACCTTTTTAGGAGAGAATACACCAAGGGTTCCCCCATCTTCTCGAATAGCGACACCCATCTCCGCCAACAGGGCCTCTCTGAGTAAACAGAGAAATATTTATCAAAATTAAAATGCATGCCTGACAAAATCATTCACAAAGACGGCCTGCCTTTGTTTAACCCTAATAGCAAAGAACATGGCTCCTCTTACTAAGTGAAAGTAGGGTAATACATGTTTTCTTTTTTTCTCTCTCTCCCTCTTTTTTTTTTTTTTTTGTTTTAAGAGCAACACCTGTCACTCTGATAAGCCTTTAGATACCACCCTGTGATGACACAAAGTTAATGACTGGTGTGTGATCTAAACGCATGGTACAAACCGGCACCAGCTGTATGTTAGCAGACAGGGCAGAGGACAGTGACTCCCCGTGGGCGAAAAGAGCCACATACACACAGTGGGATGTTAAGACACACTGTCTGCGCCAGCTGCACCATTACTGACCTCTCCATCCGGATGGCCTCGGTTTTCCTCAACTTCTCCTCCCAAGTCTCATTCAGCTCTGCTATAATCTTCTCAGACTCCTGCAGGGGGAGACACAGTCAGAGTCAATGCTGATACAATAATCAGCCATTATGGGCTAAAGCTGAGATTTTTGCCATCATTTTGAATGTATTAAACATATCAACAGGGTACTACTGCAGCTGGCCACTGGATATAGGCTAGAGGGTAAATGTCACAGACAGACTTTAAAAATCTATATTGTGTAAAAAATATTTTCAACTCAGTCTCTCAAGATGATTGAGACACTGAGAGCTGAAGACAGACTGTCCTGCTAAGTAATTAAACAGAAAATAGAACTGTAAATCTCTAATGTTAAGATAACAGGGGTTGTATGCATATTAGTT
This sequence comes from Alestes dentex, assembly GCA_037576975.1. Lineage (NCBI taxonomy): Eukaryota > Metazoa > Chordata > Actinopteri > Characiformes > Alestidae > Alestes > Alestes dentex. The sequence continues at coordinate 26,760,567 of JBBIGA010000132.1, read as the reverse complement.
TTTCAGTATGGGTATTTGTGACAGTATACATAGTCCATTGTTTACTGTGCTGTGTGGGGTTCCCTCTGGCATAAGAAACAAAACAGAGGAAAACTGTCCAATGATAACAAGTCTTGTCAGGTTTTTAAAAAATTGTGTGTCTATTTTATTACTTATAATGACACTTGTGTGTAATTTAATGATACTGCAGAGTACGTATTTAAATTCTGAACAAATACAGCGCAAACATCTACATGAAGCACTCAACAATAAAGAGCACCAATAAGATTCAAAAGGCTCTTTTAAGATTCCTTTAAAATCATGTTAGGAGTAATATTCTGCCTTCAGTAAGTAAAAAATGAAAAATATTGAGTAGACAGCTGTGCTATCTCCTTTGACCAGTGTAATATCTGAAGCTGAACGTGCCGTGATGTGTCTGTTCCCTGGCTTTTCCATTGTGTCTACTTGGCATTGTTCTAAGCCGAGAGGAAAGGTTGGACCATCTGGTCGAAAATACAGGAAGTTTGAACACTAAACACCCCCAAGATCCTTCCTAAAGGGTTAACACCCTCGCCATCTGTTGTCCTGGAAAGCAACAATGTTGCCTTGCTTTTGACTTTCTACCTAGGCCATCATTTCTTTTATGTTAATAGCAAAATTTAGAGAGGACAAGCTTCCAAATGTACAAAAGGAATAAAAAAAAAAAACCTGTATTACAAGCAGCTCTCCTGTACAAAACAGTGACATTAACTGCTTATGTATTAACTCAAAGTAGTTTGTTTAAAGTACTCATAATTTTGAATGCGAATGTCAATTAGTAAACCATTCATGAAAATTCATTTCAGCGCTCCCACATGACTGACGCAAGACCAAGACACTTCTGTATCTTGAGACTAACAAGGGAGTTGAAGGAGGATCTAATGTTCTTTTACAAGACAGTTTTATGTCTAATAGCCACAAAGAACAAGTCTATTTTTGTCCAATTTCCAAACTGCGTTGGAGGCTGACGTCACTGGGTGACAGACAAGAGTGCGGACAATTGTTGTAACCATGGAAACTACAGCTCCTGAAGACAAGATGCTCTGAGTTCTCAAACAGACCAAGGGTGTGTGTGTGTGTGTGTGTGTGTGTGTGTGTGTGTGGGTGGGGGGTGACGACAGAGAGAGACAGATAAAGACAGACAGAGAGAGACAGAGAGAGACCGGAAAGGGGGGGGGGGGTGTAAAGGATAAGTCAGTGGTGGTGGGGAAAGCATGACCGGGCAGATTTGTTTTGTCGTAGTGTCAAACATCATCATTGATTGTTTTTTACAGCACTGATGGATAAAATCTTTGTTAAGTGGAAGACATAGGCTTCACAATGTGCTTTCACATGTAAAAACTTTTGGAAACAGCATTTTCAGTGCTGTGTGAGGTTCTCTTTGGCATAATTTAAAGAGAAACAAAACATAGGAAAACTGTCCAATAATATCAAGTTGTGTCAGGTTTGTAAGACATTCTACAGGATAAAACAGTGGCTCTCTGGGACTCCTAGATGGTCCACAATTTAACTTTGTCCATATGTGTTGCAAGCAGAGATGTTTACAAGTCATTTTTACCAAGTGCAAGTAAAGTCTTTGTGCTCGAGTCCAAGTCGAGTCTCAAGTCTTTGAGTGGCAATGCCAAGTCAAGTCTCAAGTCTTTAGTCCCAAGTCCAAGTCTATGGGGTGCCGTCTGTAAATACAATTTAAATTTAGAGGTATAATTTCTTCATCATTTAGGGCAATTTTCACACCATTTTCACACAATTAGAGCTGAATGTGTAAAAAACTAAATGTTGCGCTCTAAATCTAAATGTTGCACTTTTATAAACGGCGACTGTAAATGTGGGATTTTTGAGCTCTACATGTTGAGCTCTGAATGTTTAGAAGATATGCTAAGTGGCCACACCCTGTGATTACAATTGGCTGTTACTGAGCAGGGGGCTGGACCATGTGCTGTGATCTCCCCTCACCAACATGGAGTATTTGCCTTAAATTATCTTAAATCTAAATGTTAAAAATGAAAAATATACCTCGCACTCTAAATGTGAAACTCCTCGTTTAAAACAATAGCCCCCCAGCGATCCGGAGTCATTAGCCGAAAACCGTTCACCTCGGACAAAAGTAACATCAGGGCGAAGTGAATGGTTTTTGGCTAATAACGCCGGATTACGGCAAACGAGGGGTTAAAGAATTGAAAAGGGGCCCAGCAGAGTGCGAGATATAAATAAATAATTCCATGAAATTATCATTGTTTACGAGTTATGACTCAAGTCACAACACCCAAGTCTGAGTCAAGTCTCAAGTCGTTAAGGGCAAGTCTAAAGTCAAATCACAAGTCTTTGTTTGTGCAACTTAAGCGTGAATCCCCATCTCTGGTTGCAAGTTGGGCTGAAACAAAAATGTGGACAGTCTGAGAGTGAAGATCTGTTTGGGAAATGTTATGATTCTGAATTTTATTTAAATGTATTTGTAATAACATTATAGCATTTTTTTCTCGAAGCCAAGGATGTTTATAAAAAAAGGAAGACACTGCACTGCCTAAGAGATCATAAAGGACCACTTCCACTGCATTCTAGTGGCCAGGTGAAAAAACAATGAAATACATACATTTACTGCCTCTCATTGAACCATTTTCAAGAGAGCTGGTCAATGAGAACTTTGACCATCAGACCACAAACACCAGCAAAGATAAAATCACAAACACCAGTAAAGATAAAAAATAGAAGGATTTCTGAGGTTATCATTAGGCCTCTTGGACCCTGATTATGAGCACTGAGCAGTCAGATTGTGAAATTTCAGATAAAGAGACAAGGTTTTCAGCTTTGGGTTGACTGCAGGATCAGGAGATGCCTGGAGCAGATACTCATCACATGTCTTCAACTGAACCTTTCATAACCCCATTTGTGGAAAACAATCATTGCAAAAAAGGCAAACAAACCTCTTAACAGCAGGATTTTCAAAGCCAGGTTGTTTCAAATGGTATCTGTTATAACAATTACTTTTAGACTCCATCACTGACCTAAACTACAGCACAGTACAGTAAATATTAAAGCAAATAGTGACCTGTCAAAAATATTTTACAATTAATGCAATTTGCAGTTTACTGACATAGCTTGACCAAATACACTTTTATTGAAAATATTCAAATGGCTTTCAGTATTATACAGAAAAGGCCTTCAGAGTCTCTACTGAACTATTCTACTGATTTCAGGATCATCCAAGTCTGGTAATCTAATGGGTATGATTACAGTTGCAATAAAACATTACCAACACGACTGAAAACACTTTTACAAGAATTACACATTTCTACTGAAATCATCCCACTATCCCTCCAAGTTTTCTGTCCCACTGGATGCCATTTAACCTCAAAGCTTTAATGTATTAAATTCAGAAACCCAAATTATGTTTGTCTTACATATTTAAGAACAGTGTCATATTTGAGTTTGTGCCATTGCTGTATTGACTTCAAAACGCGCAGTTTAATAAGGGGTTCTTGAACTTTTGTACACAACTGTACTGTTGTATACAATACTACAAGTAGTAAACACTTACGCAAATGAAAATAATAAAAATAAAGTAGGCAGATTGTAAGGTAATAGTGACATACCTTTAGCCGTTCTATGGCCTCCTCTCCACCAGGAGTGGACATGATGCGCTCCTGGATGCTGGAGACGGACTGAAGGCCGACCTGGCTGCATAGAGAGCCAGACGATGGCGATGCTGTCAGGCACCCCATCGGCGCTGTGGAGAGATGGCCAGGCCGTTGGTTCTCTGAGGCTAGCAAGTATCTATGCTTATTGTTGTGAATATCTTTCAGGTCTGAGCCACGTAGGGAAGATGAGGGAAAACAGGAAAACAGGATGAGGGAGAAAGAGGAGCAAAAATGGTATAAACAGATAAAAGGGCGAGGGAAACAATAAGATGAATGAAAGAAAGACATAAAGAAAGAAAGACGGAAAGAAAGAAAGAAAGAAAGAAAGAAAGAGGAGGAAAGACCAGTGTAAGACACACAATTCACATTAAAAGGATAAAAGCAAACACAGCAGTCAAATGGCTAGATGCACAAATCAGTGGTTTTCACACCAGGGGTGCTGACGCCTGCTAAGATGTAATTTCTTTTGAATTTGTGATGTAAATTCTTTAGTTGTGCTGCTCAAATTGGACTATATTAAAAAGTCAATACATTTGTGCTTCAATAAATCAAATTATTACAGAAGCTCTGGGCTTCATATTTCAGCTGAAAATAAACTGTGTAGCAGACATAGAGCTGTCACTATCAATTAATATTTAGTTATTTATTAAAATTATAAATTGGTTGATAAGTGGGTAGTACTTATTAGGCTACTTAAATGATGGTTTGTCTTACAAGAAGAAACAGAGCCTGATTCCAACAAAGCATTCTTATGATTTGTTATTAAATCAGTGTAGTCCATGTATACCAACCATCTAATTGCTGATGGCCCTAATTTATTAATTGTAATTACTCGAATACTGATGTGACAGCTCCAATTAGATACTTTCTGGCTATCTAAATACTCTGAGGTGTCTCAAACTGCAAACATAATTTGGGTGAAAACCACCTTCACTTCAGGAGAAAGAGAGGTGAAGTGAGAAGGGCTGCACAGAGACCAAGGACTGAGAGAGAAACAGGGGGAGACTGCATGAAAACACATGCTGCAGTTCTAGACTGTGATGCAGAGGACTCTGTCTTCTCCACACACACACACGAACACACACGCTCTCACTGAGCCACAGAGCTGCACAAAATGGCCATAGGAGCATCTAAGGTGACTGAGAATGGACTGCTGAAACCTTTGAGCATAGAGGACGTTTCAGCTGCCTATTCATTCTAGAGGCTGTATTTAGCTCCTGTGTGAAAAATGGAACTATCTGAAAACATCTAGGCTGTTACAGCTGCAGAGCGGCAAGGCATTACGTATCCGCTGGCTCCATGCACAGAGTTCATGCAATTTAAACAGCTAGCGTACAGGACACTTTGCATTTCTATTCATTTAAAACTGAGCTTTTTACTGCAAGAGCAGCAGAGAATGCAGCTGAATGTACTAGTCTCTTGGTGCTGATCAAGAACTCCCAGACAGATGCTAAAATAGGCAGAGTTCTGTTTCAGTGGCTGTTTCGCTCCTGCAGCTTTTTTAAAGGAGGAACATGAAGTGCGTAACAGGATACAAGACAGGGACAAGGAAAGGCAATGAGAAGACACAAAACCATTGGGAGGGGAAAAGGAAATATAACTGGAAGTGAAAGGCTAGATCGACATGTTAAGGCTACAATACTCTAGAGCATTCTGACACTGCACAGCAAACTCACTAAAATCCACTTCTATGTCTGCAAATGTAAAATAAAGCATGCACCTTTCCTCCGGTAGTGAGAACTTAGCTGAATACTGTCACCTGCAACGAATAGTTATATGACACAAAACCTTCACTGGCAAGGACAACAAAAGATAATGGAAAAGAGAGGGAGGGTTAAGGCTAAAAATACATTGAAATTAAATACAGTTAAATTCATTAATAGCCTCTACAGTTTCTAGTGCACAGGGGTGTGGGCAAAGTGTATTAGGGTTCCAGCATGTGGTCAAACTGCACCATCCCATCTGTTGTACCAACAGAGCAGGTAAAAGCATGCACAAGTGACCAGCCCCCTCCCAATCAAACATACACCACCTTTACCACTAACCATGCTCAACCCACTACATCTAAATTTGTCTGGGACTCCTTGTGTGTCAAGCTTAGCAAGAACTAAAACAGAGGCATGCAAAGCCAGCAGGTTTGACTCCAGAAAGGGCCAGAAGCAATTTTTAAGCCACCAGCAAGAGGGAGTGAGGGTGAGGATGGTGCAAAGTCATACATATACACACATTTGCTTCCACTTCCAGGGTAATCATCCCCCATTGGCTCGACTGAAGGGAAGTGGGAAGAACAGGAGAAGGGTGAGAAGTCACTAGTAGACTAGTAGAGGAGTGATGGAGGCAGTTCGTGAGCTCTGACTGGACTAGTCCAAAAAACACTGATGAGGATGTGATGAACACTTCACACTAGCATGCAGATGTTATTCTATCAGACCACAACAACAATCAGTTAATTGTGTACTTCAGCGGAGTGTTGTCTACATGTCATTAGGGTTGTCATGATTACTCCATTAAAAAGAAAATGTTGTTGTTTTGTTCACTGAAGTATATTTTGTCATTTAGACTTCATAATAAACTCGGATTACTCAATTAATCATTGCAATAAGCACATTAATTGAATAACAATATAATTAAGAGTGTCATGGCTACAAACCTGTCAAGACATCATAATGGCATGTAGATCACTTTTAAGAATTGCATGTAAGGCAATGTTCTAAGATTATTCAATGTTATTTGTTCAATGTATATACACACATATGCTTCATTACATCTTTATATAATAAATCCCCTGCTCCCTCACTTTGTTAAAGTGCTTATGTTACGTAGCTCTGGTCTAGAGGCACATATGCAATGCCAAAAGACAAGATTAGGAGAGTTAGAGTTGAGGAGAAGACAGAAGAAAGCCTTGCCAGTTTCATGTAAGTATTGTGAATGGCTAATGGATAAGCTAGGTGACGGCCTGCTAGAGGAGCTGTGATTTGACTTACTGTCTAAAATGTCCCCAAGACCTTGGGCCCGAAGCAGGTCCTTAAGCCGCGTCACCTCATCCTTCAGTTCACGCACCAACTTGGCGTTGGGGTCCTCGTTGATCACAGCATTGCACTTGATCTGCTTGGCTCGGTCGGCATATCTGAGTGTGAAAGTGGTCGTAGTTGAGCATAGAGAGGAAAGAAAAAAAGAGGGCAAGAGAGAGACACATAAGGGGGAGATCCGTAGGTGAGAGAAAGCCTAGATTAATGCCTCATATCTCTTACAACTAATAAGAAGCTGAGAGACAAAAGGTGTAAAATCTTGTTTTACAGCACCACAAGTGTTGTGCTGTGTCCAGAGGTAGAGTGAGCTCTTACCTCAGAGTGCTTAGGGTCTCATCATAGTTAATGTCAGCAGGGCTCAAAGCAGCCACCATAGCTGTCCTCGAGTTACCACCTGGTAACAAAGGAAAAAAAAAAAAATTAAAAAAAAAAAAAAAAAAAAAATTATCACACTTAAAAAAAAACAACCTTCACAAAACGAGACGACAACTTTAAACCCCAAATGATATACAGAAAAGAGTACAAGAGCTTTTTTTTTTATCAGAATACAAATCAATAGAATGACGCTTACAAGCATGTTTTAACAGCATGTTTTTTTACAGCTAATTCTTATTTTTACATAGCATTTGTTTGAATTTAGATGTCATATATGAAAGGTTATAGTAATAAACATTAACATAAACAAATTCTATGAGCACACATACCTAAATTCTCTCTCAGAAGCCATGTCAATACAGAGTCTCGGTAAGGAATGAAGTCCGTCTTCTTCTTCTTTTTGCTCTGTTCACAATAAGAGCCGCCATTAATATTAATAAAAATAATGACACGTTGGGACCTCAATAAACAGTATGAAAATTATTAGGCAAAAATGGTTGGGGTATTAGTGGTGAAATAGGGCAGAGGTTCAGTATTGGGGTTGAAAACAAAAGTTAGTCGATGCCAGAACAACCAACTTTGTCTTTGTTTTCTGTAAAAAGTCAGAGAATTCCACTGAATACAAGAGGTTTACCTTGCTGGTACAGTTATCCTGGGTAGGAAAGCATTTGCAGGAGAGAGAGACAGACAGACAGCATACAGTGTTATAGCACTGCAGTCAGATAGGCAGGAGTGAGACAGACAGGCAGCATGCCACAGTAAACACCTCCACTACATTACTTACCACCTCAGCCAGGGCAGAAATCACCTTCCCCAAGGTAGTCAGAGATTTGTTGATGTTTGCACCCTCCTGTGAAGCAAAAGTGAGTGAGAAAGCAGCCCTTTTATGGCACACATGCACTAGGCATCACCTGTTCTGCTTAATGTGGTAGTGTGTAAATATGTACAATGTGCAGAGGCTTGAGGCAAATGTATTTCAGTGTGGTCTCTAGACTAGAAAGGTATGTGTGTGGAGATATCCTTAGTCTTCCCTGCCAATTCCACATATGGCCTCTGCTGCATTGGTGCCACCTGCAAAGGGCAGTAAATTTAGTCTTTACCTTCAGTCTGGTGCCTTTGGCCCCAGTCGAGTCAGCGCGCTCACTGCCTGCCAGGTCCACGAGGCTGATTTTGCTGACCTGAAACAAGATAGCACAGGAACACTCACATCCAAGACACAAAGAGAGAAATCAATAGAAGAGACAACAACAGTCTGCAGCACTGCATGTACACTGTACAATGCACTGCTCATTCTTTTCCCATATACTGTTTTTATTTCCGTTCATCTACAGTATAATGATCACTGTAGCTAAAATTTATGCCTGGCATAGTGTAATTGTTTGAGTGTGCTGATGATTCATTTAAACTAAAAACCCATCAGCCAAACTATTTGGGTCAGACACCTACAGAGTGTTGCACCATTTGTGTTCTGTTCTCTCACTCTCATATTTGGCTGGCATGAATGCAGCCTGATAGTGGGCTTAAGTGCGGCCTGTATAGTAAAATCTAATGTAGCCACACTGCACAGTGGCTATTGTGTGCATTGACACCACAGTGGTGCTTTTGTGGGCCAAGGGATCAGACAATGAGCCCTACACATAGGGCTGGTGGGACGTCTCCCACCGCTGCCCTCCAGGCCTGCAGAAGGGCTGCTTTCACTCTGTAGAGACCCAGACTAAGCCTCAGGTGAAGGCAGTTAGCGAGGTAAGGCTCTGACCTTTTCTGTGGACAGATCAGTCTCGTTGTCATGTTTTCTCTGGGTGAATACTATGGTGAAGACAGCGTGTGAGCGGCTGCTGGTCTCGTTCATATTCGTGGCGGCCACCGTCCTGAAGAGAGGAGCAGGCATTAAAAAACAAAAAACAAAATCAAAACAAAAATCACCCCCCCCAAAATAAACCCCACACACCAGAGATGTAAAAAAATGCAATATATCATAATGCATGACCAGTCTGAAAGTAGTGATTCAACATCAGTTTTGTGATAGGTGATAAATAATGCTCAATAAATTATTCAATCCGAATAAAAATTCTCAGGCTGTTTTAGAAATACATAAAAAAAACTTGACTTTTGTCCACTGCTGTGTTAGCAGCTCCTCCAGTCAAAGTATTCAGTATATTTTAATAACTGTAAAATCATACCAAATTAACCAAATCATAGTAAAATTTAGGATTTCACTCACTGAATTGCTTACTAAAACTAAACTGTTTTCAAATCAAATTGTTGTGATGTTAGAGATTAGGCCAGGCCTGCTTACCACTAGAGTGTGTGGCACACTCACACCAAGAGTAACCCTGGAAAGTACTAGAGAGCACAGGAATAAAACTATGACTCTTACAGCAACTGTGCTGTAGCATGGTATACACTTTGGAGAAATGAGCTTTGCATGACACACTCTACAAATAAACCCTGGGAGTCAGCGCTGGATGATTAGAGACATGTTACTCCTTTCCAAGAGAACACGCACGTTAAATCAACGTGTTCCTTGACAAGCCATGACCTTCCTCTTCAGTGCTATTTTTATTAAGCAAAATGTAAGTATAAGCATCCTCTGTGTTGCCTACGCAGTCAACTAAAATGACTTTCTGATCTAAAAGAAAGTTACCCAGGCATACAGCAACAAACACCCTCCTACAACCAACTTCCAAACACAGACTGGAATTTCTATTGTCTGCAACAGCATTAAAGTAATCTTTTCAAAACAACTATCCCACTTGAGATCTCTATGACTGCAGAGTTGTACAGAATATACCATTTGCAAAGTGTAATTCCTGAAGTACAGTCATTTTTCAAAGCACTCTCTGCAGTCTTTCTCTCACCTGGCCTTGTTACCAGCATCCATGAGATCAGCGATGTCCGTATAAGAGGTGACCGCCAATTTGGACAAATCTTCGACATATGGTCCGAGCAAAGGATGCTCCCTCACACGCAGGTTTCCTTTGTTCTTAGGGTTCAGTAAGTCCCTCACACGCTCACAGTAAATCTCCATGTATGCCACCTACACATGGACATGCATCTTTAGATACGCTGACAAGATATTGAGGCTTGCAAAAACAGAACTGCATAAAACATTAGACTGATTGATAGATTGATTTGTATAAAGTGCTTTTTGGACTGGCTGAAAAATTAATTTAATTCTGTTTTATTATTTTAATTGTTGGCATGTTCTTGGTTTACCATGGTATTTTATTGTGGAAAAAAAAAAAAAAAAAGATTTGAGGAATTTTGTAACATTCATATCCACTGCTGCAAGCTTTAGTAAAGGCAGGACACCATGGTAAACAGGCAGGGCAGAGCTGAGTGGCCTCTGAAGAACCCCATTACTCGTCCGGCTGATAGCACTAATGCAGCTACCCAGCCAGTTCGGCTCTTCTGTGGGTTATGGAGAGAGTGGGAAAGGGCATGTGAGAACGGATCAAGGGAGCAGGGTGTGTGTGCTACTCACCTCCACAGAGTACGAGATATCCTCGTCATTGTTGTCATTGATTTTCTCAAAGAGTTCTTCACAGAGCTGAGCGAGGGGGAAGGAAAATGGTGCATTAGGCAGAGAGAGGAGACTGATCGATAAGGCCCACAAATAACTCAAACCTTGGTTGAATGCTACAGACAGAGAGCTAATTCCTTAATGTTTTGGCAACAGGTGCTGTGAAATCAGGGTCTGGAGATAAACCTTAATCGTTTAGCCCTTCTGTCTTTTTCCACTGTCCCCTTATTCACTATAGCTGTCTTCTGGAAATGTACAATATTTTGGTACCAGAGGAATGATGCCTTCCTGTCCCTCCTCTTGTTTGCCCATCATCGTGTAAGACTTGCCAGCTCCAGTCTGGCCATAAGCAAAGATGCAAACATTGTAGCCTTCAAAGGCATGCTGCAGCATCTCCTTCCCAATGTCATTATACACACGGCTCTGGGATGCAAAGCCAGGGTCATCCGGCTACACAGAGGAGAAGACAGAATAAGAGCGAGAGAGAGAGAGAGAGACAGAGACAGAGAGAGAGACAGAGAGACAGAGAGAGACAGAGAGACAGACAGAGAGACAGACAGAGAGAGAGACAGAGAGAGAGAGAGACAGAGAGAGAAGCCCACATTAACATTTCCTGCCAATCAGATAATGATTATTCTTATTATTTTAAAGAGCACCACAACAACGGGAAAAAAGGAAGAGAAAAAGTGAGTGAATGCAAAAGAAAGGAATAGAGAGCTTACTGAGGTGTGTGACCAGTAAGAGTAGTCGAAGCTGAAGGACTTTGGTGACTCTTTTGGGTTTTTGGGATTCAGTATAGCTGGAAGAGAGAACAGGAAAATAAACATTCATTTAAGTGTAGTACACTGAACAGAGACAAGCTTTGGTAGTGATACTATACTAATAAATATATATGCTGTTATAATATCATTCTAATGGTAAATATACATATTTAAAATTCAACAATTCCTTGTTTTAAAGATCTGATGAAAATTGGACATTACACTAGAATTACATGAACAACTAACAGCCTGAGGAATTAGGCTCAGGGATCTCAGAGTGTACTGTTGAACAGATGAATGACATGACTTCAACCGCATGCAAACTGAAAATGTAAATAACCGATTTAAGCACTTTCTATTCAGACACAACAGTTGAGAGGGGAGAACACTGTTAGCAAAACAGCTGGCTTTTCAAAACATGCTCAGCAAGAGACAACTGCTGTTTAAAGAAAAGAGCTGAATCCTCCAAACCACAAGTGGGTTGGACAAGAGCCTGACTAGTATGAAAGTCTGGCAGCCAATATAAATAAGGGGCTGAAATTTTCAACACACAATAATATGTGCTGATAATTTAAACTGCTCGACAATTAAACTGAGTTCAGCGGTTTTAAATGTTGCATTACAGAGTGAATCAAATTGCCTAAAACAAAATAAACAAGTATTAATAAGTATTTAGAGGGCATATGTGGACCAAGGACTTCCTCATAACAGGGCTGAAATCACTTGAAAAACAAAATGCAGGATACAAGGAAGCAACAGTCCCTTTGAGCATGAAGATGACATCTATAGTCACAGTTTTCACAATAATGAGCACAAAAAAAGTCATTCATTGCCTTGGATTGATTACCAATTGTTTTCTGTTGTCAAGGATGCTGGATTTCATAGCACATACTGCAGTCCGTTATAGTAATATAATAAATATTAATCTAAAAATGTGTCATTATCAGATGATATCAGCCAACAAGTATACTGGTCAGGCTCCAAACCATATGTTTGATACTAAGCATTCAGCTATGTGTGTGGCATGATGGGCTTTTCTCCTCTCCCCTTCCTCTCTCTTTCCTCATTACTACCTTGTTTACCTCATATCTCACTCTTTTCTGCAAGCCATTTCAGCTGTATTAAATTTATTTTCACTTGCCTCATTCCATTCTGCTCACATCTCTTGATCCAAACATGCCTCACTCTCTCTCTACTGTGCATACACACCCCATCTTTTTCTCTCTTGTGGCCACACAGGCCTTCTGTCTTAATAAACAGGAATCTGCAGCCATGTCTGGTATGCAGCAGGGCCTTAGCGTGCAGCCTGCGCCCCATCTCTATACTGTAGGATATTTATAGATATTAGAAGGCCAGCTGAACCCCTCTTGACTGACTGCATCAGAGCTGGCCAGCATGGTGGGGCCTTGGCAAGTGCCTCTGTGTAGGTCCATAAGCGGCAACTGGAAAAAGAAGAAATGGGAGCGACTGACGAATGTGATGAACACTCTCCAGGCCTAGCAACCACCAAAACATAAAAGCGACACACACACACAGCCCTGGCTTCAGCCAGGGTCACTTATCCTCATGCTAATTCCCCCTCACACAGAGTGCTGTGCATGCCATTGTAACAGGAGAAAAAGACCAGAGAGTGTTTTTGTAAGTCAACAGTCTAATTAACACAAAAGCCTGAGATAAGGGTGCTTCATAGTCCTCTGCAGTGAGGATCCCTGTGCAGACTGGCTGCTGGGGAGCTTAATCTCACTGCATCAATAATGCAGTGAAGTATATATTACACGTGCACTCACACGAAGTGTGTGTGTGTCTGTAACACTATGTTCTAGGACATTAGCAGAAAAGTCGACTAGTCGACTTCAAAGGCTCAAGTCGACACCATCTGAGAGAAGTCGACTGGTCGTGTGTTTTGTTTTTTTTTTACTCTCTCTGTGAGTGCGCTTGTGTACACAATGCAACTCTGCCTCTGATTGGCTTATGCTGACACGCGTTCCTTCACTTAACCAATTATTATAGTCTTTTCATAAAATGGGTGATACCGTTGGTGCGAGTGGAATCTAATCACAAAACCACAACAAGACGAGAGACATGGCAGCAGAGGAGACAGACACACATCACATGTGTGGAGATCCTTCTCTCTAGACACACAAACAACACAGTGACCCGCACTATCTGCAAGTCGGTGTTAAAGTACAGTAACAGTACCGGCGTTCTGCATGGCATCTGAAACAGCACCGCTAGCTAACATGGCTAATGCTAGCACTGCAGAGAGTCGTCCAGTCCGAGGATGCGGTTTAACTATTTCCGCTTTCTGCTGTACACTTAAATGTACCAGAAAATTCAATGTATCAGCCTTTGTTTTGTTTTGTTTAATTGTCATGTTGACTGTTAATGTTAGAGTATTTTAATAAATTTTTAATTTAAAAAAATCTGAAGTCGTTAATGCCCTACTATATGAGCAAATATACTCAGGTTCAATCTTTTTTTATATTCTGAGGTTTGGCGCAAATCCTGCAAGTGTGGAGGCAACTACTTCAAAATTGTGACACCCTCACTGTGTGTGATGAAGACAGCAAGATATATCATCAGTTTGAGCTCAATGAGGAGCTCAATCTCCTCACAGTCTAATGAGAAAGATAAACTGAGGAAAAGTAATATCAATGTGTGCTCAATAAAGGACGTTTCCCCCTGTGAGCATGACTGCGGCATGACCTGACCACTCACGTCACACAAGGTGTCCCAGGGCCATGCAGGTGGGAACAGGTTGCAGTCTATGTTGTTATAGTTTCTCCCTTGTTCGGTGCACATGAGGATGGACCAGACTGCCTTTTTGGGCAATGGGTCATTAAGCAAAAAAGAAAAGCTAAATTAGGAGAAATTTAAACTCTGACCCAGGCTCTCTTCCTGGAACACAAAGCTCAGAGAGGCTATAAACGCCTGCTCCATAAACTGCCAGGTGCCAAATGTGGGATCGCCTTGTTTTTCTTTGATGTTCCTACACAATAGTGACGTTTTGTTCCTAAAAATTTTCACACACACTTACACACCCCCATCCACTATCCTGTAGCCTCCATTCACAGCTAAATCAGTGTCAGCCTCCTTATTGTGAAAGCAGTGGTATCTCACTCGGTCCTCTTTCAGTTTACACAGGATAGAGGGAGGAAGTTCCTCCGATGGAGGTGATTCATGCTCACCCCCTCTGCCCACTCATTCTCACTCAGTCTCTCCTTCCATCTGCTCTCAGTCAGTCGTGCAGCAATTCTGCTGAGGCACACAGGCTGAAGTCTGCTATAGACTCAGGGCTTTAAAGGCTGTCCTTCAACTGTTTTCTACTGTAAATATGGTTAAAAAAATGAACTGTCTAAATAAATCTATATTGGATGTATTCAGAAACACACAAATACCCTTCTTGAGTAATTAGTCTACGTCAGCCCTACCAAACCATGGCAACAGGTAGGGTCTAAATACCTGTTACCATGACAACAATCACTACGCACAGTGGGATTCAGCAGCTTACATGAATAGTCGTGCGTGTGCCACAATTCAACATTTTATTTCTGTCCCTTACAGCCATTCATGTCCTCATAGCTTTTTAAAATAAAAAGACGGAACGAAAGTATTAAAATTTGTAAGTTAGACGTTAAGCCAACCTTGAGACACCACACATGAACAGGATATGAAAGTGAGCATAGATAAGGCTTGAAATGTCAGCATCAACATCCTTGGCACTGCAAAACCAGCAAAAGGCAATCATGTGAGAGTGAGTCTTGTAAAACGAAACCAGCTGTAAATTGACTGTTCTGATTGAGTGTAAGGTCATAATGGATAAAGGAATAAGACAACTCCATAACTCTGCCAATGTAGGTCACTATTAGCATGACGCTAACACCTTAACTGCCCTATGTGGAGGCACAATACTAACACTGGGGCTAAATACTGTCCAAGTGGCTGTAATTAGCGCTCCGCCTCAAAACGACCACTCTACACAAGCTATTATATCCACATAAAACAGATGAGACAGTCCTCATTCTCCCATTCAGTAAGCAGCTCATCATTATGTAAATGTCACACTGAACGTGCCATTCACGTCCCAATAACAACGTCCTGACCCCAATCCGCCATGCACTCCAACTGAGGCCTGCTGACGGTCACATGACTGGCCAATGTCTGGTCTTACAGGCGCTGCTGCTCGCTCACTCACTCACAACAGTGCATACACACACACACACACACACACACACACACACACACACCACAGAATTCAGAATGTCACACTGCTGCTATAGAGAAAGACGGAAATATTTAAAACTATGTCCATGCCATGAACTATTCTGGCAATCTGTTATATTTTCTTCATTCCTCTCAGAGAAAAAAAGACTCCCAGTACAATGATGATATAGTGAGGCATACAGTGACTAAAACCACAAATGGTAACACCTTCCCAGCACAAATACGTAAATAACTAATGTAAATTCATTTGCTGCATTTGTGAAGAAGCATGTGATGGTTTACATAGCTTCTCTGTTCAAGTCTGTACACATAACAATTACAGCATGATATTTAGCTGATCACAGTGAGAAGTAAACCTGTGTAAAGCAGGATTTTTTTTTTTACTTCAATCATGATTGGTGTTCTCTATAATAGCATTCTGGACTAGTAACTTAACCACAAGAATAAGATACTCTTGACAAAACACACACAGTATTTGACCCATCACCCATTCACAGAACTGGTAAGACTTGCCAAAAGACAGGATGGCCATACGAACATAAGCTTACACACACACACACACACACACACACACACACACACACACACACACACACACACACACACACACACACACAC
>JBBIGA010000132.1:26687643-26738134 GCA_037576975.1 Alestes dentex | reverse complement strand
GGGCCGGCTGCGAACACTAAACTCGAATGAAGCTGTTTGAGTGTTAAAACATTAGAAAAAGAGGAGAGGAGAGGAGTGAGAGGGGAGAGGAGAGTACAGGAGAGAAGAGGGGAGAGAAGAGGAGAGAGGAGAGTACAGGAGAGAAGAGGGGAGAGAGAGGAGAGGAGCGAGAGGGGAGAGGAAAGTACAGGGGAGAAGAGGGGCGAGAAGAGGACAGGAGTGAGAGGGGAGAGGAGAGTACAGGAGAGAAGAGGGGAGAGAAGAGGAGAGGAGAGTAGAAGAGCAAGAGGGGAGAGTAGGGGAAAGGAGAGAGAAGAGACGTGGAAGGGGAGAGGAGACGTGATGTGGGGAAGGGGAGAGGAGAGGAGACCAGATTAGAGAAAAGGAGAGGGAGAAGAGGGAGGAGAAGAGGAGAGGAGAGAAGAAGAGCAAGAGGGGAGAGAAGAGAAGACAATCAAGAGGGGAAAGGAGACACAAGGAGCGGAGAACGGAGGAGAGGAGAGAGGAGAGGAGCGAAAGGGGAGAACAGAGGAATGGGGAGGAAGGAGAGGGCAGGAGAGGAGAAAAGGGAGAGGACAGGAATGGGGAAGGTGAAGTGAGGAGAGGAGAGAAGAGAGATGAGAAGATGGAGGGGAAGCAGGGGAGAGGAAAGGCAAGGAGAGGAGAGGAGAGGAGAGAAGAGGAGAGGAAGGGAGAAGAGAGGAGAGGGGAGGAAAGGCGAAGAGAGTCGAGGAGAGAATTGTCCACACTCGGTGGAGCTCCCTTACTGATCAAACCTGAAGATACATGAGTCAATACCTGTATTCAGCTGCTTAGGTAGATATTGGCTGCATGTCTATTAGGAAAACTAGAGGAACACTTAAAAATGAGGCACCATTCTCTACACTGCCAAACTAAACATCAGTCTCCTAGTCTGTTGTCTAGCTTAGTCTTATTCTCAGTTCTCTTAGCTGTGTACAAAATGAGCTTCATAACTAAAATACAGCCAATTTCATACAGTGAAAATGTGACAAATAGTCAAAACCAACCCTTGTAAAAGATATTTAACAGCTTTCCTGGAAACAAATCCAAATGCATAAATAGCTTCAAAGTCATCCCACAGAGCCATATGCAAGCAATGTGAAGTGAAACTCTGCCAAAACAAAAGCCGTATGTGAAAGTGAGAGATTTTAAGATAATGAAAAAAAAAAATTACAAATGCTTTATTTTTTGCTTTCTAACCGGGCAATCATGTAAATTTTTCATAAATATCATAAAAGCAGTTCTGCAGCTGTGATCATGTCAGCAAAGCAGCGATGTGTCACTGCTGCTGCCCCTTTATGGGGAAAGTCTGCTTATATGATGCTTGTATGGCTAAAACATCAGGATTCAGTAAAGCAGAAGGATCTAGGATTTATTTATCGTTGTACTACCTTAATCCAGACAGGCTGGAGACTGACCTGGACTTCTGCACATTGCTAAAGCTAAGGGACATTTCAGGATGGGGCCAAACCAAAATAACTGCACACATCACCCCAAAGCCACATACAAAAATTTCCACTCCCAAAACAAAAAGGTGTAAACTCTATAACGCAGGTGATTAGTTATAGATGCACATGTGCGGGACTTTCTATCCAATTTAGAAAGAGCGCTAAAACAAAAGACATGTCTATGGGTTTGTGTCCCAGAAGCAAAGGAAAAAACTCACAATTCCAGTACACAAGTGAGAGGATGCTCACTCACGCTCATGCACACGTGACGGTGCCTCTACTCAGCTTCACTGCTGCATCCCACCCTCCCCCTGCTCTGTTCCCTCCTACATCTTAATAAGATGCTCAGAAATCACAGCTCCGAGATCAATCCACTGTTACTGCGCTCTCAATAATGGATTATGAAAAGAGGAACGCTGGCCTGGGATCTGCCCTCTGGCACGTTCCCCAAATTTGAGACATTGCCAGACAGTAAAACATCTTCTCTGTGCAAAAGGCAGTGTCATATTTATGAAACGTATTTCATAACTAGATTATATGAATAATATCAAATCAGAAAAAACACACAAATCAGATCGTCTAAGCCTCACATCACAACAACTGAAATTATCACAACATTTAACATGATAGATTACACATTTTGTTTACAAACAGTAATTAGAGTAATAATAATAATAATAATAATAATAATAATAATAATATAATAAAATCACAGACCACTTGAAGAATGTAACAAATATATTCTATAGTTTAATAAGAGCCCCTTAATTCAATTTACACAGATAATTCAACAGACTGGAGAAAATAAAGTGCTCAACTTAATACTAATTATATTGCATTATGTATAAATATATTGTATGAGGCTTTGCGCTTATAAGTCCTGTCTCAGCTAAAAATACATGATTCAATACCTGTGTTCAGCTGCTTATGCTGAAAGGTATATGCCTGGTAGTTTCTAGAGTCAACCAGAGGGAGTATCGGCAACGCCCCAACTGGGCAGAGCCTCACACAAGGCTTGGTGCTGTTTAGGACCTTTTATTTTGGCTCAAGAGTAAATTCTCTCTTGATTAAGGGAAAATTCTTCAAATTAGGTCATTAGAAAACATGCAATTTATGTCTGTTGAGCACACCATCACTTTCACATTCTACCCCACATACAAACACTAAGTAAAAAGCTCTTTTTGATCTGTCTGTAATTAACACACAAATTGTTGTTTAGAGTTGATGGGGGTATGGTGAGATGAAGTGAGAAAGGAAGTGCAGCTTAAAAAATAAGGAACTGAAATGCTATGAGGAACAGTACAATAAGAACAGCTGGAAACATGAGGACAGGAAACTAAGGTTGATACAACTCTACTCAAATGGAAACAATAACATCACAGTTGTCCAAGTGCATATGGTTGCATACAATTTTATGCAGTAGGCCTGGTTGAATTGTCTTAGCTTGCACAAGATCCATCATTCCATCACTGAGTACAACTGAGTACACTGAAAAATGAATCACTTATCAAATCTCCCACTAACCCCCAAAACACACTTGATCAGCAAAGTCATGTCTGCTGTTTGATGTTTGCTTTTTTGTTGTTGAACAGGAGCTACAAGGATAATATGCAATGATCCATAAAAGATCTGGTGACTTCCTTTACTTTTTAGCTACATCAGCCTTATAGCTCAAGAATAAGTTAAAGAAAAAACAGAAGCAAACAGTGAACACCAAACATGACTTGACTGATCAACTACACTTAGAGTAAGGCAGGAAATTATATATTTTTTGGTATTCGTTCTTTTAAGGCACCTGTGCTGAGCAGTAAATTCTCTAGATCAACAAAGAGCTAGAGGACAGAGGAACAAGAGCCTATCAGTAATGGATTCCAGCTGCCATCACAAAGCACATTAGTATTGATTGTCATGGACACCATGACTTCACTGAAGCATGCATGATGAACACAGAATATTTCTACATCGGGGGCTAAATCACAGAATCATAGCCTACTGTGTGGCAGAAATTTGAGATGGGGTGGCTGGGGTGATTTTATACACATACCACATACATACACACAGATATAAAGTGCAATGTTGAAATATTTCTGTGACTGAACACTAATTAGACAGAAAGTCTGTATGCTTTTGGACAGTGTACGGTGTGGTAGTTTATTCTGCATCATCAGATTTTGTTGCACGTGCATGCCATCGCAACTGAGATCAGACCATTCTACTCTCATTATGAGTGCGTAATCATCTATCCTGGGGAGTAACAGTGAAGTGTTCTCTCCTTAGCCAAAAACTGTTAATCAGCACAGTGAGAAGAATGCCATTTGCAGTAGGCAGACGCGCACCTGCAAGGGTCAAGGGGATTAACACTACAGTGTGGTGACCTCAGGTGAGCCAAGGATTAGGTTTCTAATCAGGTCAGCCGCTCTGCACTTACTGCTCACGACCTTTCTAGCACCAAAGCCGCGACAGATCCACCCGATCCCAGCTCTTCCTAACTCTTCCCCAAATTAAAGAGGGATGAGGGTACTCCGACTACTCTAATTGAGACTATAAGCCCCCACAAAGGAAGCAAAGACACAAAGTTCAGAAGAATCTCAAATATTAGATGTAGGAAACAATTTTGGCATGTGACATGCCATTTCAAACACTCATATAGTGAAATACATGACTAACACTGTCTCAGGCTTGACCCCCTCATTACATATTAAAAGGAAATGTGCAGAAGAAGCATTGTGAATAAGAAAGCTACCTCAGTCTTTCAAATTGAACAGTGCCATTAATCTGGTTAGCACTCTAGTTCATTTACACTGGTCAAGCTACTTCTGCAGAGTGTTGTTTCATAATGAGACACTATTTACTTAAGTTAGCTGGCAATTTCTACCTAGACTGCCAATAGTTGGCTAGTTAGCATTGCAATGGCACCTTCACTGTTCTCACTCACATATTCATTACTGCTAAGAGCTGGCTGCCTAGAAGCAGCTAGCTAAAAGATCACCAATTAAAATATAAATTCTAGGGGGAAGAAACTTCCCTCTCCCAAATGATGTCTAAAATACACCCTGATCTCACTTTCTTTACTGCATGCTCATTCTCTCTCACTTCAGAGTATAGGGCTTTTCTGACATGTCTTCTCTCAGGTCTTTTTCTGTCAGTCTAGTCTTCAGCAGCCATCCCTATGGCCTTACTGTCAGAATCTCTCCAATTTGCTTTTATAAAGCAAGGGCTGCTCCTATTGTGGTAGAAACTCTAAGATTTTACTATGGAGGGACACAAGATAATAGTTATGTATTTGGAACAATATGCGAATGAAGAGATATGCGCCTTAGTTTAGTCAGTGCAGAAGGTCTGCTAGAGGCTTTTGCTTTTATTAGGACAACAAACAGCTAGGTCAAACTGCATCTTAACTATAAAGCAATGGTCAGGTTACATAAGACATTAGCATTGAGGTCAAGCGGAACAGACATACAGTGGTTTTATCTTTACCCGTTTCTCCCCTAGCACACAGCATCCCTTCTCCTCCTCACAGTAATTACATTTGCTCTGGGATATCTAAAAGACCTCTAGAATGCTGAAGCTAATGGGGAATGGGAGGGAGGGCTGACATTTTGCTATTCCGCTTAAAGAGGCCCTGAACAGTATTACCCACCACAGACGCCTAATCCCTTAGCTGTTCTTCTAACCCTCCCAGCCAGGCTTTCTCTCTAGAGCTGCCTGGCACGAAAGGAGAGGAGGAGTGTGTGCAGAATTCCCACCTGCTCCCACTCTTATTCCTTCAACAAATTTCCTGCACTTCTGAAAAACCAGCCAAGAGAAAAAACAGCGACGCACAGCCCAGTCAAAACAACTGTTACCTAAACTGGCTTCAGAAAACAGCTGGCTAACTGAGTAAATCACAGATGGAACAAGACTACAGCAGAATTGTGAGCCATAAATATTTTCTCAGTTCTCAATAAGGTGGAAAACCTGTTTGTTTTCTGTCTCTCTGATACGCAGAGATGAAAGATGGCACCAATACCGATGTGGAAGGAAGAGTTCTTTAATGTGCCACCTTCCAACTGCAAATCAATGCTTTATGCTCCACTGTCCTGATAATGTAAAAAGAAACATTTAAATGAGCAACAAAGCAGAAAACACAGAGTCAATCACAGGACATCTTCAAAAGCGCCTGGGTTTGTTCTCCTACCTCAAGAAAATCAAAAGTAGGTCTTGAGCTTATATGAGAAACTGGGAAACACCTGAGTGGTTCCTTTCAACTTCACAGGTTTAATGCTGTTGTCTTTTGTTCTCTCTCCCTTTTGCCACTTGATCTCTAGATCTCTCCCTCCTATGACGTTTATGTTGGCTCCGTAGTTACAAATCAAGGGGCCATTGCAAAACTATTCATAATGTCAACCTAAACAAACTATCAAACTGCTCAGATAAATATCATTAACTCAGCTACAACAAACTAAACATGTAAGCATAAGCAGTATGTCAGGTGAGCTATTTGAGGATGGACTCCTTGAATTGACTGGGCTGTTTTTTTGTCCTGGCCACACAAGCAGTCCTGAAGGCTCAGACTTGTAACAGGACAGCATTCTCAGCATACCATCTGTAAAAGACTCCTAATCAAGAGCAGTGGGCCCGCTGCCAGCTTCACAGTCTGGTCAGTGTGCATTCTGCAGCGGCGCACACGCGAGAGCTGTGGATTCAGCTCAACTTCCTCTTTAGAACAAAAGCATACGCAATTGCTGGAGCTGAGGGGGCTGCCTCGTGATACCTGAAGTC
This sequence comes from Alestes dentex, assembly GCA_037576975.1. Lineage (NCBI taxonomy): Eukaryota > Metazoa > Chordata > Actinopteri > Characiformes > Alestidae > Alestes > Alestes dentex. The sequence goes on along the minus strand of JBBIGA010000132.1, from coordinate 26,731,904 downwards.
ATTCAGCTCCACATTAAGCTCAGACGTCAACATCTGAGGATATTAAAAGTATGAGATGTATTATTTTCTTCCACCTTTTTTTCCTTTAGTAACAGGTTAATCTGCAATGGCAAGACAGCCCCCAACCCCTCTAAGCAGAAACTCTTTCTTGAACCCTTTTCAGTGCTTTGGTAACAATTTTTAAAAGGTCCTTTGAATTATCACATTTAGCCATTGAAAGAACAAATTAAGATTCTTGCTCAGCTGTATTTCTTTACATCATTACCTCATGGGAGCTCTGGGACATAAAAGTTATGGACAGGTGACATGAAGATGAACCTTTACTAGGTTGATGGAATGAAGAAAGCGTGGAGAAAAAGCAAAGCTGCTCATGATGCAGTACATACCATGTCAACTGTAAAAAAAAATGTATGCAAAGCTGCCATTGGAACTGGACTCTTCAAAATATGAGACAAAGTTATTGTATGCTGCTCAGTAAACGTGTGAATATTTGGTAATAAGGCACTGCACAATTTTTAACACACGTGGTATTGTTATTGAGAAAACTTTGAAATACAGTCATTGTATTTTTGCGTTTTTTTGGAAACGCAGAGTAGCTCTGGTTCCTGTTCCTGTTCCAATGTCATTTGTACTGGACTGCATACTTTTCTACTGTTAAAGTCAATGTGAATCAACATCAGGCATTTTTCTTGTGTCTCATGACAATCACAACAGAAGACTTCAATTCAAGATTGCAGGAAAACAAAAAAAAAATGTATATTTTAGATTATATGATATGCTTAATGGTGGTTACTATGGCCAGAATGGCAAATCTGTTGAAGTAAAGCAAGGTTCTTCAAAACAGCCAACTCACTAGTGCAGAGAAACCAATGTCAGAGGGGTACTTTTCAAAATTATTCAGCCATGTCCTACTCTTTACAAACAGCACATGATAACAGCCTAATGTGTGATAAGATCTTCTCATTTCCTCTCACTGCTTCATTGCATGTCATGATAAACAGTCCACTAACACTCAGTTTCTACGTGCTTATACAAATGAACAGGCAGCCTGAGTCCCAGTCCAGAGCCATGCAGTGACTTTATAATGCACCAGCTTAGCACTTCTCATACTATCTGACCTCAGGCACAAATTCCATCCCTTCTCACTGAGGAATTCACACCGAGAGATCTTTTTTTTTTTTTTCCTTCTTCAAAATGATATCTTCTTCACCGCAGCTCTATCATTCGGTGCGCTCATGTTACTGGTTTGTACTGTGCCTAGAAATTTGGATCCATTTTCCGGCTAGCTTTTCACCCCAAAGCCTAGCATTAACCTGTACTCACATGCTCATGGCTGCAGGCATGTGACAGAATGTCATCAGTCACCCATAACATAGTTAACATACCACATCAAAAGCAATGGGCAGAATACATTCAGGATAACTGAGAAGCAGCTAAATATACTTACTGGTAGAGTTCCCTTGCATCTGAATAATACATTTTGATTCTTTGCTGGTCTCCCTTGAGTTGAAGGGCCGCACCCGGACAGCAACTTTTACTGAGGCCCCAGACATTGTTGGGACTGCGGTTTGTCACAATGCGATACCACGGAATTGATCCCTGCAGATTTAAAAAATTATACATATACATTTTTAAGTTTTCAATAATTAAACTGATGTGCTCTTTGGAAAAGACAATATTGACTTAATGCATTCCAGCAGTGTAAAACCCAAAGTGCATACAAAAATTATTGTATTATCTGAAGGCATTGTTTGTTGACAAAAAAAAATCTTGTCAAATACTCTGCCGTGCCCTGAAGAACCTTCCTAAATTGTGCAAATAACTGACACCATAATTCAAGTCAAGCTTGAAGCCCAAACATGCTTTCATTAAAAAGGTCATACTTAATTTTGCTAGGCCTTTATAGAATACATGGAAACAGTTTAACAAGTCATCTGACAAGACTCACTTGATGATCAGGGTTAAGGCTAGGTTTATATGCGATGTTAGGTTTATATTTTAGAGTTGAAACTATGATTTGGGTTAGACCAGAATCACATCTAATAAGGAATTCACTTGCTTTTAAATAATTAGATGAACATCAGTCTTCAAAATAAAGTGCCAAAAAATAGAAATGTCAGGAATTAGATTTAAGTGTTGAGACCCTTCCTGACACCACGCAGAAATGTTTATAATGTACAGTATAGTGACTTATGCAAAGAAAATGGTTAAAACCCTGAGATCTGAGATAGGAATAGCAGATAATCTCCCATTTGGTCAGTCAGAATAGCATTTTGGAGCATCGCCGTTAGATGGTTCCCCTCAGCTTCAAACATGGCTGCCAGTAAACTGCAGCAGGGATGGGCCCACTTTTCCAGCTCAGCTCCCTGTGAATCGCACTTATCATCATAACCTGTCTTACCATACATATATATGCCTATGACCAGCAACGCGCTTATATAGACATTTAGCAGGAGAATAAACTCAGACGCTGGACTAAAACAGGTCCATCATCTCACTGTGAAGGAGCCTGGCTGCAAAACAGAGCTCCAGTCCTCCGTTATTCCCCTTCCTGCGCTTTCTACTTCTTATTTATCATCAGATCTTAATGTCTGCAATCACATCTATGGCTCAGGGTGCCTAAAAAGCATCTGTTTTCGTTCTTGCCCTTGCAATCAGCTTTTCCAGAGGCATACGCCCATGAAATATGTCGACTGGGACCGAGACAACAAAAGTAACCTGATCTGTGATGGAGGGAGGGTGGGGGCTCATATGACCCCACTGACCACCAATTGACACTACTATCTGGATCGAAACGACAAATCAAAGCAACAAAGTGTTGATTAGATAAACCTAACGTAGGAGATGAAGCTAAGTTCAGGATGGACGGCTGGGTTGTAGCCCAACGCCTAGGTGGACTACACACCAACTGTCAGCTGTCCAGCTTAGCAATTTAACTGTCATTACACCCAAATAACACAACCTTAAGGATTTAGGACATGAAATGAACACAACGTATCTTTTAAAAAGAAAAGATAGCTATACTGAAATGACCTTTCAGCTGCCTGATGAGGCTAGCCTCGAACTAGCAAGGATGACTAGCTTAACGGCAAAACACATTCTCTTCATAAACTATTTTATATTTGTCTTACAGAGCTTCTATTATTTTTTTGAGGCAAAAACTAACGAAAATAAAGCTTGGCGTGGTAAATTAACCAGTTTTTTTCCGTGAGAGCGAGCTTGCAAACAGACTTTTAAAAATGTCAACATTAGCGGCGCGAGCCCAAACCGTTACAGCATCCAACGTTACAGCCAAAGAGAAAAACACAGCTGTACCATTTAAACCGTTTTTTAAATTAAATGTTATTTGACTCACCTCTGTGTCCCTTCAATTTCCACCGGCGAGCCTATAGAGAATAAAAAAATCACTGATGTCTAATCAACGGTTAGAGCAACGTTGAACCGACGGATAGGCGTTTAATAACTCCTCTTATGCTACAGACACCCATTATAGCAGCGTTTTCATCTTCCACCGCCGGTTCGGCTTTACTTCGATGTTATTTTCTGCTCTTTAGCTGCTGCTAAGGGGGATAAGAGTCCTCCCGCTGTCCTACCACACGACTGAATGCCTTGATTTACAGAAACCATTACGTCAACTGCCCCGTCACCGCTTTGACCGACAGCTCCGTGGACCAATCGTGTTACAGGAGCCGTTGAGGAATTCACCGTTGGACCAATAAGCGGCAGGGATTCGTACGTTGGGTGGGGCATGTGTGACGCAATACTGCAGGATGGCAGAGAGCTCCTGCAGTTGTGCTAGGCCTGGACCTCCAGTAGCAGTGCAGCCTGCAAGACAGTGACGCCGCCTAGCAGATGAAACGTGTGTCTGCAAGAGCAAAAGCTGCATTTTTAAAAGCCACTCTGATTCATCTTACGTCAAAACTATGTGGTTTAAGACGGTCTCGTCCCATTTTTGCATGTGAGAAGCTCCAGGTGCAGGCGGTTTCACTGGTACCATGTGTTAGACCAGCTGATGTGTGTAAAGTTTCATTTTGTTATTTGTGAACACACCACACAGAGTGAACAGTATGAAGTCTCTGCATTTAACGCATTCACCAAGTGAAGCAGGGCGCAGCCAGGAACACAGCATCTGGGGAGCAGTGTGGGGGACAGTAACTAAATGGTGTCATTGGCAGTCCTTGGATTCAAACCCACAACATTCTGATCACAGGGTAATTCCCTAACCATCAGACCACCAGCTGCCCCTACCAGCTGACAACTACAAGCTCCTGACAGGTTTGCGAAATATGCATAGCACTGTCACCATCTAGGTTTTAAACAATGCAGGCATAATCCATGAGTCACTAAGTCTTGATAAGCCTGCTCAAACTTGTTGCATACAAAAGCAATTACAACAACTATTTGTGTGTGGGTGTGTATTACCATTTATTACAGTTCTGAAGTCCTGGGTTCAGAATAATGTTTGTAGCAAAGGAAGCAAATTCCTGTCAAGTAAAACCTTTGTCACAGGAAAACGACTCATTCATAATTTATGTTGAACTTCAACAACCAGGAGTAATACAAACAACAGGATCTGATGAATCTTCTCAATGTATAAAACTGTAAGTTTAAAGAAAATACATTTGGTGCAGTTGCATCGTGCTCACATTCTCCAGCGCTCAGGTTTCAGCTTTAACACAATGGAAATATTAAATTAGTTGCTTGGTTGGCCTTTCTCTGCAAGCCATACACACATGATCATTCAAAGTAAACAGCAAGAAAAATGAGATTTTCAATATGGACTGCATCCTCAACTGATCCTCAACTGATGCGCCACTGATATTTTTCCATCAAATCAACACCCATATTTTTATTTCCTACAAGATGATTTAAACCATTCATTTTCAAGCAAGTTTTTCCTCCCAGAGGCCAGGGTTTGTAAACGTCATGTTTGTGACCGCTTGTTACTAGTTTATGAATTTTAACCCATGGAGTACAATTCTATGCTTGCAAATTATCAAAATGTAATTCAGAAAAGCATAAAATGGCTTCCTGTCTTCTGCCTCAACTCAAAACCATCAAAATGAATCCTTAAAGTCAAATACAAGAGCTTAAAAAACATTAGAAAACAACCCAATTTGAATTTGTAGCATTTTTTGAATACATCCAATTTTCTCTGATAGTTGCATGCTGTGAAACCCAGCATCTCTTCACCTTGGTGTGCATCCAGTCAATTAAATACATATGTAATACATACAAAGTCATAAGCAAAACCTTTTAAAAGTCTAAACTTTATTATTACGCTTCAATTTAGAACCAAAAGCCTTTATGTTGACGGCCCAAGAAAAAAAAAAAAGGATCAAGGGAGAAAAATCAAATTAGGTTTCATGACAGTTTTTTTTCTTTGCTTTTTTCCCTTCAACCTGTTCCATGTTCTGGAGCACTGAAACCATCCTAAACTGGCGGCAAGCGTGGGTCACTGAGAAAAGCAAGTGTGGGTCACTAAGAAAAGCGTCCTCCTTGCTTCTCCCTCATCCAAGCATGGATACGCTCCTTCAGCTCTGGGACTGAAAAATAGATAATTTAACATTTAGTGTGTTTATGAAATGATACAGTCTAGGAGATCACCATGCATTAAGGGCATGTGCAAAAGAGACCAATATGTTCCGTACCTGACTCCAGCATGCTTTCAGTGAGAGGCTGTCTGTTGAAAGGGTCGGTGGGCGAGTTGAGGAGGTGGCGTAGGATGATGGCTCGGTCCATTATGTTTCCAGAAGGCAATTGCACAGGGTCAGTCATCAGAGTGTCCATCAGAGGGTCTGTCACATGACAGAAAAAGTGCAGCGTTAATCTCTGCTGACCATAATCAGCACCATCTGGCTACCTCGAGACACCAGGTTCAGTAGTCATACTCCAATAGACATTAATATAATGCCAATTCAGAAAAAATAATTAAAGAAATGTAAGCCAGAAAAACTGCATTCAGTGAAAATGAGTATGAAAACCTGTCATAAGAAGCTTTTTTGCATGAAAATTATAAGTAAAGCTTGTTAAGCAGAAACCTTATGTTGACACCTCAGTTGTTTTTTTTTTTTTTTTTGCCCTTGATGAACTCTACAGATATGTTAAGAGTGCAGGCAAGCAGGGGGTCATAGCCGAGAATCAAAGGAAGCATGCACCCTGCATTCAGTCAGTAGATTATGTTCACTCTGCGGTTAAGGGCCCATGACCTAATTTTTCAGTCATAGCAGTTACTCTGTTTACACTTGTAATGTTTATCTGAATATTTTTTTATTACTTAGTGCTAGCCTTTAATTTTCTTAAAGTAATTGTAACTACATTACCTGGTCTCACAGACATTTCAAGGGCACTGCATGCTATACTTGTGTATGTGTATAACTGTGTATGTGAAAAAGAATCTTGAATCTGTCAACAATAGAACTTAAGGCTAACACAGCACTTAAACATATGCAACACTCACCTTTAAACTCATCTGGAGCATCACTATAGTCCATCTCTGACTGAGAGTTGCGAGCCACTATCTCTTCCACCTTTTCCGACAGCAGCTTAAACTTCTCAATTGCAATGGTGGACTTAATGCCTGCCTTTCTCATTTTGGAAATAACTTCCTCAAAGAGTTCCCTGCTATATGATCTCTGAAAAACAAGTAAAGGAAAAATATGTAGTGTCAATGAATATATCTGGGCTTCTAAGTGTACGCTGTAATTCAGGGAGTTATGTATTTCATGCACACCTGATCATCAGCAATGGCTTTAGCAAAGCGAGCACAATCCAGCTGAAGGTAGATATCAGTGAGCTGGTCCAACAGCTTTTTGGGCTCGAAACCGTACTTTTCTGGGTTCTCCACCTTCAGGTCCCGACACTTAGGCCCACACAGCTGCTGAAGGTTGTAGTTCAGCATGGCTGCCAGACGTGGGCCCAGCTCCTGCAATACACAACAGCTCTCAGCAATTTAGAAAAAGAATTTGATACCTCCCAGGACCCCTCTCAGCCACCATACAAGAGAATTTAACACTTCAGTGCACACTATATATTTAGCCTTCACATACTGTTTTCACTTTTTGGAACACATAAAATTCTCTGCTTGCACTCTTTAAATAATCTCCATGCAATGACTAGCAGCAGCTCAGCTTTCGGAAGAGACTATAAATACCTGCATGCACCAGAGTGCAGAAGGTTTGTTTACAGAACAGTAGGAGTGCACTGATCGTTTGTGTTGACCCATTTACTGCGAAAACTCACTCAGAGGAAACAATATTATCATGTGTTTTCTCCGTTAACCCCTCTTAAAAGTCAGATAAAGGAGTTCCGTTGATCCCCTGCTTGCACAGAAATCACTATATTAAGGCACTCTTTTTGGATTCACAGGCTGTATTTAAAGCACAGCACAGAGGCAAAAGTGAGGACTCACGGGCCGGAGGAAAGGCTTCTGGACCTGCTTAGTCAGAATATGGAACATGTCCACAGTCTCTGTGGCTAAGGCCAGGTAAGATCGCGACACCCTCTCGTCCTGAGCAAGCTGGGACTGGCGGCTCTGCTGCTGCTCCTGAGAAGATCATCATTGAAATCAATGAAATCATTCAGTCCAGAGCAAGTAGATCAATGCAGCAGCACAAGCATTCATGTGATAAATCAGTTTAAAACTGATACATCACATGAATATAAAAAATCAATCCCCATTCAAACTTGCATGTTCTAAATTGCTATACTGTTGTATCAGTGATGGTTTTGCAACGATATAAAAAAAAAAATGAATAGTTGAACTTAATTGTATCAGTATTGCCCAGCATTACTGGTAAGACCTTTTAATAAAACAACTACACTGAAAGGTTTAGTTCATAGAAAGGTACAATCTGTGAGACAGACCCTGGGCAGCTGATCCCACTGCTCTTTGTTCTTCATCTCCTCCTGGATCTCATGGATGCGCCTCAGGGACTCTAAACTCTCGTCCAACAGGAACGTTGTGTCATTGATCAACATGTTGATGTAGCGTACAAACTGTTTCCCAGAACTGCAGGACGAGACATGGGAGAAATTGAAGGAAACATTATTTTAATATTGCAGTTTGGATTAATCCGTTTCATTTCTAACAATTTTTTTGTAATGTTACTGTGCATTTATAACAAACAGTGACACAGAACTTACTTGAACTCTTCAAGGAAGGTGCCATGGTGACCAATGTTTTGCCAAAGGCTCTTAAAGATGGTACTGATGTGGTAGCGGATGGTGAACTTGTCATAGAACTCACTAGTGGCACCAGTATGCTCAACATCTGACAGAAAAAAAAATCCAACACTGTTAAAGCAACATTTCACACATATAGTGGTGACTGAAAGTATGTGAACCCATTACAGCTGTCTGTATTTCTACATAAATAAAACCAAAAACATCATCCAATTTTCCTTAATATAGTTAAAGAGAACCCAGTTAAACAAAAAATATTATACTTGGTCATTTGTTTATTAGGGAAAATGGTCCAATATTACATTTGTTTGTCTAGCAAAAGAATGCAAACCTCTAGGATTAACAGTTATTTGGAATGTGAAATTAGAGTCAGGTGTTTTCAAGCAATGGAACGAAGGTGTGAGCAGGCATACTGTTTTATTTAAAGAATGGAGTCTATCAAAGTTTGATCTTCACAACAAAAGTCTGTGCAAGTGTATCATGGCACGAACAAAGGAGATTTCATGGGGACCTCAGAAAAAGACTTTTTGCTCATCAGACTGGAAAAGGTTACAAAACTTTAAAGACTCCACCGATCCACAGTCAGATGTAGAAATGGAGGAAATTCAAGATCACGTCATCCTCCCCAGAAGTGGACAGCCAAAAAAGAACTCCAAGAGCGAGGCATGTAATAGTCCAGAGGTCACAAATGAAGCCAGAGTAACTTCTAAGCAAGAAAAGGTCTCTCTAACATTTGCTGATGTTACTGTTCATGAGTCCACCATCAGTAGAAGACTGAAAAACAATTGTGAGCAAGGCAGTGTTGCAAGGAGGAAGCCAATACTCTCGAAAAACAAAACTCCTGTTAGACTTCAGTTTGCTAAAGATCAAATTAGAACACTACTGAAATAATGTCTAATGGATGGATGAGACCAATATATAATTTTTTGGTTTAATAAGAAGCATTATGTCTGGAGAAAGCAAAGCATAAGTACCTTATCCCATCTGTAAAACATGGTATTGGTAGAATCATGCTTAATATTTTGGAATGGCCAAGTCAAAGTCCTGACCTTAAGAGAAATGTTGTGGACGGACCTGTAGCAAGCAGTTCATGTGAGTGAACCCACCAACATCCCAGGGCTGATGTTCTGTACAGAGGAATGGGCTAAAAATCCCTTAAAGCCAATGTGCAGGACTGATCAACAGTTACAGGAGACATTTATTGCTGCACTTTGGGGGGGCACACCAGATGTATTGTATTGTAAAACAAAAATCATTGGCAAATCCCATTTTAGCCAAAGAGCCAATTCTACTAAGTCCACTAACCTGTGTAGAACTTCATAAGAGCAGGGACCAGCTGATTGACAGACAGAGGGTGGTTCTCAATCATCTCAAAGAAACGCTGAGTGCGAGGTTGAACGGCTGGATTAGTTACAAACAACACTTCCACCAGCTTAGCAATCAAGTAGGGGTTTCTGATGTAGTTCTGACTGCAGATGAACACAACTAGGAAGGTTACAATGTCCTGAGTGCAGGGCTCATACAGAACCTGAGGAGAATACCTAGAAAAAAAAAATGCAGTTAACATCATTAATAACATGTAAACTCTTTGCAAAAGTAAAACTGATTAAGACTTCTTATGGAGATGGTATTTTGTCTTTCATTCACCATATGCACAGTGAAATCAGGATCGACTTACTGCACAATGAAAAGCAGGAACTCTGCAACATCCTCAATGTAAAACTCAGGCAGTGCAGCAAAGCTCTTAGGAATCTCAGGATTCAGAGGCAGAGTGACACTGCAAGAGACCAGCATGTAAGATTAAGGTCATGTGTGAGCAAAAGTACAAGCAAAGATTTAGATTTTGGGCCCCGAAACACCAACCCAACTTCATAGAACTATTACCGATCAATGCCAACTGACTAGCGCTTCCGTCTCACTTGTCTTCTGTAAAACGTTTCTACTCCAACTGTTAAACATGAAAGTTGACTGGCAACATGGACAGTTTGCGCATGCTTCAATGAAAGCAACTCTCCTCACCAAGGGGTGGAAGTGTCCTACATTTGTCATCAAAAATGGAAACCAAAGGACCCAGTCCTAAATAGTTTGCATGTTTTTCTCTTTTCGATTTACATTTTGAGCACTTACTCACTATACAGAGCAACCGATCAAAGAAAACTCCCTCACCACCAGCCTGTGACACCTGATTCAGCATGCTCAATCAGCCAAATGGGCACTGACAAAAACCAACTAGTGCAAACAGTGTAGAGCACACTCCATAAGTTATGGCTGACGGATGGCAATGAACGGATGCCAGGACAACAGTGGCTGTCAGTCAGTTTGATGTGTCAGGGCACTCAGAGGTAAATGAGAAGTGACTGACTTTGGGTACACAGGATCCACCATGCGCAGGATGAGCTGAATGACCATACTGTAGAACTGGAGACATCTGCGCAGTAGATTCTCGTCCAGCAGGCCAGCGTCAGCACAAGCCTTTGAGCGCACAAGTTTCTACAAGCACAGCAATATCCACAGGACATCAGTGACAACAAGACAAAGCATTTACTTCAAGTAGCATTTGATGATCTCATTATAAACCTCAGTTAGTTTAAATATGTCAACTGTAGTTGGTCACTTAAATTTTTTTTTTTGCACAAAGAAGTGCAGAAGGGTTTTAGTCTTACAGACCTTTAGCTGAGTTTTGCATCTCTTCAGCATCTCTCTGTGACGACTGGCCAAGGGTGAGTCTTTCCACTGGCTCTCACTGTTTTTCAGCTCCTCCACAGTCCTGCAGTGTGTACAGACAAACACACACAAACACACACGTTACCTCAGTTAACCTCCACTCCAGACAAATAATGCCAAGAAGAATCATTGCGGAGTGTTATGAGCGTTGCCAACAGTAGGGGGAACTAGCCATTCAGAAGAGCCTGGCTTCACAAAAAAAAAGAAAACAGCTAATGTGATCAGCCTCCTCAAGGCCTTTACTTTTAATGTGAGGGGCTTGAACGTCTGCCACTAATGCAGCACTAACCCTTCTAAGCTGTTATTTCATGCGGTGTTTGGAAACAATAAAACATCAGTGAAGCCAGAAAAGGACAAAATGATCTGGGTTTTGAGTTTATTCCTGGCCTCAAACAGCTAAGCCTTTCATATGCATTCAGCCAAGGTTTGTAGTCCACATACCACTCAATGTATGCAACCTACTAAGAAAGTCTAGCAAATTATTTTCAGCATTTTAGCATACTTCTGAACATGAATGTCATGTGTGCATCTGTTCATATACCTGTTTAGATCTCTAATGGCTCTTAGTCTGCGGATGTAACGTCTGCACCCAGGTAAGATGGACAGGTGGTGTGTGTGTAGCGTTAGAAAGAAACATTCTGTGGGGAACTTGGGCTCTGAGAACTTGGATGGATCTTCATCTACAGAAAGAGGACAGAGACTGGGTATCAAAGTGCTGCAAGCAGGAGAACCAATCAACAAAGAACTGTAGCAATAAAGTAGCCGATCTTTGAGATAATTCACTCTGTGGCATTAAAGGAGAGCTAACCCTTAGCCAATGCATGTTATATTTCCCATCAACAGCTCACATGTGCAGAAATTGTTGACTTAAACAATAATTCGATGTTCACAAAGATTTATTTAATACAACTGGAAAACGATGAATATATTGTTGTGCATAGTCTTGTTTTGTCTTACATCATTTGTTGACACTGAATCAAACAAGCAAAAATGATTCAAACCTATTCATACAGGCTGTAAATACAGTTACCGACCTGTTTATAACCATGTGATCATGTAATTACATGTTAATAGTAGAGTAAAACAATGACAACCGTTTTACTGAACACAGACTCATGTTAGCCATGCACTCACGCAGCTCTGCCAGCCAGCTCTTCAGCTCCTCCATGGTGGCTTTAAGCCGGGTCTCCTCCAGGCTCACGTTCAGCCGACACCTGGGATGGAAAATGTAGAGGGGATCCACCGTCTCCAGCTTAATCTTCATACTTAGCTGCTGCAGGACCCACAGGAAGTTCATCATGAGGCCATCTGTGGACACTAGCTTATCATCCGTCTGGAACCAGTGCGAGGTGAAAGAAAAACAAACTATATTAGACCTGCACTGTATGTTGTTTGTTAATTGTTATGGCAACACTTGTCTTTGAAGTACTGATAAAGCAGAGGGATGCAGCATACAAATTAGCCAATCACAATGTTCCTTCTTCTTTTTTTTTTTTTTTTACTGTGTGCTAAGACAGCATTTTGACCAATCTTAAAAATGTTTGAAAAAATATTCACGGTATAATCACGGTATAATCACGGTATGTAACAATGTAACTGCATTAAAAAGTATTTTGTCCATATCCTGCAACTGTATATCTCCAAAGGTCTGCTCACATTTCTTCTGAAATTAAAAGGGAGTTTGTCACCCCTTTGCTGAAGTATGAGCCTCCACTCATTCCACTGGGAAGTCTTTCCACTAAAAGTTGGATCTGATTGCATTTAGCCACAAGAGCATTAGTGTGGTCAGGTGTTGGATATGTTGGATGATTATTTCTGGATCACAAGCTCCACTCCAACTCATCTTGAAAAGCACTGGATGGAGTTCCATCACTTCAGAGAACACAGTTCCACTGCTCCACAGGCCAGTGCCAGGAGACTTTATTCCCCTCTAGCCATTGCACAGTGTGGCATTAGGCATGGCGCCTTGATGTTATTAGAAATTCCATTCTATGGAGTTTATGCAAGCAATGGATGAATTCACTACAGGGCGTCCTCGGGTTACAACAGCCTCGACATACGATGTTTCGAGTTTACAACGTTCACTCCAACTGGGCTTATACCAATAGCCCCGTATTTATGGACTACGTGGGTGAACTAGTTTGGCTGCGGAAGAATACGCAGTAGCACGGTGTATGAGTGAGGGAGTTTTCCTTTTCCTGTGGCTTAGTTGTGTTTTTATGATTTTACAATTGTGTTAGGATTGGTAAGTGTCTTAGGCTAGGGTGTGTTTTGACTCACACCAAAATTCGGGTTACATCACTGTCAAAGGAATGAATGTGTGTCGTAACTCGAGGACCCCCCTGTATAAGATTCACTTTGTTAAAGAATAAAAAGAGATGTCTATAAACATTTGGAAATAATGGAACAGACCCAGATTAAGCCTAAGTCTACACGAAAAAGAATTTTCAATGATAATTCTCAACTGACACTGAAATATTGAATATGTGCCCATCTGCCCATTACCGAATTCTTACCATTTTGTTAACTGATATCACCATTTTTATCACCAATGGTACTGATGTACCATTTTGTCACTCACTGATATCAGATATGTTTAACTGTGTAGTGGTTTCTCCCTCATTTTGCAAGGTAAATCCTAGACAGAAATGAGTCATACCTGCATCTGAGCCTTCTTCACATTACGATTCACCAGAGCTCCCATGTAGCTCAGCGCAGCCTCCCTCGTTTCTCCATTCAGCAAGATGTTGTGGAGGATTTTAAACAGGTCACCCTGAAGACCACAAACCCATAATCACAGACTCTTAACCCACAAATAAGAATAAATTTGTGACGGTATAATTAAATGAATCTGATTAGAGACTGGTCCTCTGAGGGACTGCCACTGCAAAAAGCTGGAGCATGGAGGTCTCATTTGCCATAATTCCATTCTGGACACTGTAAAACATCATTTAGCCTTAAGGGCTAATAAAAGGAGACCGGGCCATCCACTAGCACTGCACCGTACTATAAAAAGAATTTTCTAGCTAATGTTCCACTGATTGATTGGAGCAGCACATTAAAAATGCATGAGCGCTTGAGCTGTAGCACTTACCCTGGCAGACTCCAGATAGTGCTGCAGGGACTGACTGACCACACGCGTGTTCTCCATGGTAATGGCAGGGCCTGAGAAGTACTTGTCTCCCACCTTAGTCTAACAAAACAGTATCTGATGTGTTACAATCACTTCTGAGCAACATGACACATTTACAATGAACATTAAACATAGTCTTTATAGTACCGACAAGCCAAAGACATAAGCACAGTACAATTCAAATTGTTGAAGCGACTCACATCATCCTCCGCAAAGACAGAAAGACTGAAGAAGGCTCCAAGGAAAGATAATCTCTGAATCTCTCTGCCTGCTCCAGGACTTAAAGGATCAGGACACCATAGTGGCAGAGACGTCATCTATCCACACACACATCCACACATTAGTGGCCGCCATATCCATACCTGAATTTTCTTTTCTTTACATCATTTAAAAACTTGTGTAGATGTTGCATGGACTGATTTCTTGGATAAAAATCTCATTACATTTTCATACATTAAAAATAAGAACATTAACTTTTTTACTTTAAGTTTATCATTTCAGAAAAAAATAGGTTTTCCTATAATGGCAACAACATATTCAAGCAAGAAATTCACATTCTGCCTCATGGTCTGAGGGTCACCGGATCTCACCAAAAACTTACCAAATTGCACATAGGGTGAGTCTTTCCAAACTTGATTTCACAAAGTTCGGCTAAAGCCTGTAAAAAAAAGAAATGTATATATGTATTAGGTTTAAAAAAAAATTTATCACAGTTGCCAGGTTTCTGTCCAGCCAAGTTCAGGTCATTTAAAAACGCAGAGCTTTCATCAAGAAAATATTGTGATATTCATATGAGACTACAAGACACTGGGCAACTTTTTGCAGTATAGTTAAATGAATGGCTATATTTTACACCATGAAAGGGCAAAGACAAAACATACCGACAAATAGCTAATCAATGCCACATTATCATCAGATCATTACGATCTCTTAACATGTTACGTGTGTTTTGTTCTGAAATGATAATGGTACTTTTCCATTAGCCTACTGATACCTGCTGAATGGATTTTGTTCTATTGTATGGCCTTTTTTTAGCAAATGATTATATTCAGTATCTTCCAATTCCACAAAGGCTTCATTATGATATGTCAACACTCCCATAAAAACATGTGGACAGAAACTGGCTAGTCTGGCTTTTCTTTTGAAAGTCTACATCAAAGTGTGTTACTGAGCCATAACGGTTTTACAGTTTCATTTTTAAAGATCATGCCCATGTCCCAAAACATAATATACCACCTTTTAGTAAGGCTGTATCTGCTTAAGACACAAATCATGTGTGGTCTAGCAGTTTTTGAACATAAATTGGAAATGAAACAGAACAAACTGCATTCATCCACATATAAAAAGCTTTAACAAGGGAAGATTGTCACAGGATTACAATAGAAGCAGCCTTGGTCTTCCTTCTCTTACCATCAGGGGGTACTTAAAGTTGTCACTGTCAAAGCAACATTCTTTCACAGCCAAACCGAGCCCTTGAAGAATGGGGATGAAGATCTGCAAGGGGAAAAACATTGATTACAGCGGGATACCGCTGAAAGGAGGAAAGTACTCCATTACTTCCACTGAGAAACAAAAATCAGGCATTAGCATGACTAAGGAACTTCCACTTTTCTAGCAAACAGCAGGCTCTCTTTGAACACCATCTGCATTATGACAACAGGAGGAACACATCAAAGAAACAGATATTGGATATGACAAGGGCTAAATAAGGATATGCTTTTAAACAGGGAGGATTATTGGGTTTTGAGAATGACGTACAGAGTTTTTCCACTAAAATATCTCCAGCACTTCAAATAAATAAATAAAGAAAGAAAGAAAGAAAGAAAGAAATTTAATGCCATTGAGAATGCCACATCAATTATCTTCCTCCACAGCTTCAAGCACAAAATGAATCAGCATGTGGCGTGCGCAGCACCTCCCACCTGTTTAAACACCTCCTCCTCCTGGTGAGTCATGCGCACCAGCTCCTGGATAAAGCCGTATGGAAGGTTCCGGCACAGCATGTAGGGGACTAGCAGGGAGGGCTGCAGTGGGGCCCTGGGAAGGATTAGAAAGAGGAGGAGTGCCTATCATATTCGCATGCTTCAAATGTACCAGTCCTAACAAAGATCCCTTTCTAGGGATTAGACACTAACATCTGTTTAAGGTGGGGCACTCTAATTGTATATTGACAACATATATGCAATGTTTTTAGATTAGCAAAGCAATCTTATTGTGTCTCATTACGAACAGACTTTTTATTCAACTGCATTCTATGAATAATGCTGCAGAAGTCATGCTGTAGTCATGCAACTTGTTTGGAGTATGAGTTAAACCTCATTAGCAAAATGGAAACCTCAAGTGATAAGGTATTGTGTAAAGCATTCAGACAGCACAGTGAAAAACACCCCCCGCTGTGTACAAGGGAAACTGGGGTTTCACCACCTCAAACAGAATCCCTGCAGTACATAGGAAATCTGTTTGCACACCATTAATCTTCATACTCATTTAGTGAGGAAACAGGCCTTGTTTCTAAACACATTTTTAGATGTAATGTAATCACTGCAGTTACCTTTTTGCATCACACTAAATACTATTATTTCCAAATCTCACTGCATGTCTCTTCTGGCTGTAAGTTTTATAAGCCATTTAAAAAAGAATGCATAAACATTAAGATATACCTTTCGGTGCTAAAAAAAAAAACCCAACAAAAAAAACCAAATATATATTGGGATCTTATGTACTGTATGATTAGCTGATTTGCTGATTTGCTTTTTCTTCCATGTAATTGTAGTCTTCAGTGTTAACAAGAAAAAACAATGCATCTCTTCATATATATATAATATATGAAAGAGAGAGAGAGAGAGAGAGAGAGAGAGAGAGAGAGAGAGAGAGAGAAACCAGTGATAATAGGACTGCTATATACACTGACCTAGGATGAGTGAGGGCACCCTGAAGCACAAGAGCAGCATGGGAAATACACTGGGAGCGTATGTTGCTCAGCAGCTGACTGACCACTGGCTGGCTGCACATCTGTAACAGCACAACATGTCACTCAGAATAAAGAAATACAGCAAAGACACAAAAACAACGCCACACTGATGAACGGAGTTCCCCTCAGCTCAGTGATATATTTTACTTTCATTCTAAGAAAAAGCACATGATCCTCCTCCCAGGCAATCTCTTTGATCTAAGAAGGGTGATATGATGAGAATATGCCAGTGAAAAGAGTTTCTAAAGCAGTAAATCCCCGGAATAACATAACGTTCATTTCTTCTGCACATAGTCACATCAGTCACATTTTACATGGAATATAGGTTCTCTTGAAGTGTCACCTTGGGGGCTTTCCTCTCCTCCATGCCTACGCTGTCAAAGCGCTCGATGAGGTAGTTCAGCATCTCTGTCTCTTTACATGCCTCAATGGTGAAGCGGTCACTGCCTGAGTCACAGGCCATTCCACCACCAGACGCACCCAGGCTACAAAAGAGGCAGAGAGATGGAGAGAGATAGACTGATATCATTGTAAACAAGAAAGAAAACAACCTGAAGAGTGACTCGTAGAACATAGACCTTTCAAAGAAATAATATCCTGTAAAAAAGAAGGCTTTGCAGGCTTTGTGTTAGAATGAAATGTTGCAGTATCTGATATCCAGTGAATACAGCTTACACTGCATAATTCAAAACAATAAAACAGGTTCATAAGTAGACGCAAAGCATTCAAAAGCATGTCTAAACTTATCCACATTTTCAATGTTAAAAACACAGCAAGTGCTTGGTCAACAAGAAACTCCATCAAGAAGCTGCCACTGCTATTGCAATTGTATTGATTTTAAATGAGAAAAATGCATTTGGCAAGAGCCTCCTATTACAAAAAACAAATGTTCTTTAGTCAAGGGCAAAAAATGCATATCCCAGTCTAATTTAAGGCTTTTACACAGCAGCCCTAAAAAAATGCTATGCGCCTCTTGCCTGATGTAGCATGCATTAGTGGGGGATTCCCAGGTGAAAAGACACACTCCACAGCACACCTCTGCCTCTCCCATTAGTCATGTTATTTATTCATCCAGCTCGGATTACGCACCTAAACTGCTCATTACCAGCCACATCCTAATGCTTGGGCAGTTCTTAATAACAACATTCAATAAGCCATTTACTTGGAAAAAAACAATGTAAGATAAATGAACAAAAAGTGGTAACAACAGATGCACAAGATGATGAGAAGGTCAAATGGATCACATTTTAATTCCTCAAGCCAGGATAAATATGAAATATTCCCTTGACATAGATGAGATATATTCTTGAACCCGCTCCAACCAACAGCCTGTCACTATTTGTTGAAGAGAAAATAATGCCTACCCTGTCCCTCTTCGTTTACATCACACAGGAAAAATATAGTTTCATCAACGTGAAATTCTATTCAAGGTGTTTTTATGTGTTTTTATGGCAAGGCCCATTTGTTGTGCCCGCACATGGCACAGTGTGTTTCTGTTAGTGGCCAGGCAGCACGCTGAAGCATGCAACACACACTGGCGCCTGTACCTTGACCCAAACTGAACCCCAGAAAAATCCTCCTCCTCCTCGTCTTCATCCAGCTCATCATCGCTGCTGTCCTGAGACATGTCAGACAGGGCAAAGAAGAGGAGAGAGAAAGGGCTGGCACAGCCACGGCAGACAGACGGGCGCATGATGGGAGGATGTGAAATGAAGGACAGGGGATGGTTTAATGAGATTTCTCACAAAAAGGAGACAATATAAATGGACTACTGTAAGCTTAATTCTAGTAATTATATAGATGGCCACACAGGCTGGAAACCAGCATATGTGCAAGTGCTGTGCGGGAACTGCACCACAAGCAGCAGTAAAGGGTGTAGCACAGGAAAAGTACAAAATAAATCTGTTAAAAATCAGTAACTTTCAAAAAGCTGAAAGTGAAATACAAACACCTACCAGTCTTTGAAACATGCGTAGGTTAGGAATTACAGGTCAGTGAAGCTATTAAAACTGTTTCATACATAAATATACATCATTACTACTTCATTAAAATGTACACATCTGCTTCAACAGGGTGCTGGTTAGCTTATTACTGGTTTAGTGGGCAAAGCTTCACATCTAAAATATCGAGGATGTACCTAGAGGGCATCCGGGCAGCCAGGGCAGTCTGTCTAGCCATAGTGGTGGGAGAGGCAGGCAAGAAGGGGAATGGGACAGCTGTGTGCCGTGTTCGGTGTCTGGGGGATGGCTGTGGAGCAGGCTGGGGACTAGCCTGCACAGCTGGGCTTTGGGTAGCAGTGGACAGGGAAGACAAGGGACCTGCATGGCCAGTCCTGGGACTTGGGCTCATGGGGAAAGATGATGACTGTGAGGGGCTGAGTGAGTAGGGCCTGTATCTCTGAGAGATGGGCAGAGGAGCAGAAGGGGTTGGTGAGGGTGAGCTGAAAGGCAGGGTTTGGGAAACTGCAGGTGGGACAGCTACAACTGGGTCAATGGCGGGTGGGGCAACTGTGGGTGGGGCAGCGGCAGGTGGGGCAACTGTGGGTGGTGCAGCTGCAAGTGGGGCTACTGTGGGTGGTGCAGCTGCAGGTGGAGCAACTGAGGGTGGTGCAGCTGCAGGTGGGGAAAATGCCTGTGGGGCAACTGCTGTTGGAGCAGCTGCATTAATGGCTAAAGGCACAGGTACTGCTGGAGTGCTCATCCTGAAGTTTTGAGTGAAAAGGTTTGGGCTACATCCATACAAACTGAAAACAACAGGAATTAGAAAGACCATGAAACAAGGAAAAGTATAGAAAGTGACAGACTCAGAACAAAAATGACAGCAGGCGATGACAGCAGAATATTACTTCATTAATGGTTGTGTACATTAAGGCAGTGTGTGTGGAAAACATGTTTTGGCAAGTTGGGTTTAGAGTGAAGAACTCCAAGACTACACATTGAATAGGAAATACCAACGCATCAGTTTGGGGTTAAAAATTGCCTGACTTGTGCACCTATCTGCGAGAGATGAATGCACACTATTGTTTGCCCATACTTGCCTGGACAAAGAGCTGGCACCAAACGAGCCTCCACAAGGCATCATGGGACTGCTCCCCTGGCTGGAAGGCGGGACAAGCGTCAGGTGGTGGTCTGGAGATTTGGCAGCAGTGATTGGCTGTGATGTGGCGGTCAAGCTGGCAAAAGGGTTGCAGTCACGCGATTGGGTGGACATCATAAGAACTTCCATTAGGATCTGGCCAATTAGGTCTTTGAAGTCAGAATAGACTGGTGGAAAAAAGACAGGAAGGTACAGACTGAAGCAAAACAGTTGCAATAGAAACATCACTGACAAAAAAAAATACATAATTCATTATCTGCTTGCAAGTTCGTCTGTTCTCTCTCTCACCATCTTTTGGATTCTGCTGGAACTCTGCAGCAAGTGAGGGTAGAAAGATGACATCACGATCCTGCTCTTTCCAGGAGACACGAAGAATCTTGCAGATGAGCTGCAGAGCCTGCTCCTCAGACACATCTGGGTTAGATGATGAGTCCTGCAATAGTTATCAAATCTATTAATTTATTTATTACTACTGACACCCTCAGCGAGCATGTATGAAGCAGTGTTTGCACTGTTAACATTTTTTCATGACAGCCCACAATATGTAAATCTTTGCTGCCACAGTCAAAAAAATGAAACACATAAATGGAAATTGCTCGCTTACAACCCCTCAACCCCAACCTCACCCGATTCGATGAAATTGCTCAACAACCACCCACCCCACCCCCACAGGGCGACAAAACAAAACTGCTTGCCCACAGCCACACGAAAACTCTGAATAGTTTTTTGCTGACCACTAAATAGTTTACACTCACACATAATTTTTAAAAGCTTGATTATTATGGCTTTAATGTCAGTCAAAAGACAGTAAGATTCCTCCACAAGACGCACTCAGTTTTTACCTTCTCAGTCAGGTTGCGCTTTTCCCTGCGGTCACTGTCCTCCACTTCCATGTTCTCAATTCCTGAGTCCACATCCACCTGGGACATGCTGAAGACACAACAGGATCAGACACACAAAATGTAAACAAAAACAACACTGATATGCACACCAAGCACTTAATATTGGTTGGACAAAGTCTTGATCATGTAAACAGCATGATTCAATCATCATGGTGGGACTAAGGCCTTAGTTGAACAAAGCTTCTCATTTAAAACATACGGTGCAGAACACCACTAGTCAGACTATGTGAGACAGATGTGGACATTTTGGTTGCTCCACTGATTTGCACATGAAGCTTTTGTGCTACTCCATGCTTTTCTGGTAGTGCCATATCTTTTTGATGAGAAGAAGAGACACTTTTCATGTAAAAAAAATTAGTCATAAACAGATATTTAGATAGAAGGAAAAAAGGAAACCTAATACTTTTAAGTGGAGGAAAAGTCATACTTATACATAACCTTGGTGCATTATTTACATTTATGTATTCGGTCTAATCCAGAAGGACGTGCAATTTCATCATGTTACAGAGTTAGAGGCTTGCCCAATGATTCTTATTGGTGTAGCATGGTGTGTTTTTGCCTGGATGGGCAATCAAACTGTGAGGCATAAACCACTGCACTGCAATAACCATGCTGGTCATAAAGGAAGCACTTAAAGTCTGTCAGACCCTGCTAACACGCATGTAAACAGGATTATAAATGGACCAGTCTTTGATATAACTCTTGTAAAGGTTATGGTTTGGTCCAGTTTCTTAGCTGGATCTTATTTGGGAATTATTGTTAGCATGTAAACAACACATTGTAACATTTTGCTCCCAAAGAAGCAATGTAGAATCTCATACCAGTTTATTAATTACTGGGACTGGCCTAAACAGCATTTTACATGCCTACAAAACTAGTTAGAAATAAGCACCCAATTACTCATTATCAAAGTCTCCCTTAAAAAATATGATTAACATTCCACAATGAGCATTCCTTTTTCTGTATGTCCGTTACTGTGGACTGAAATTTGTCCAGCAGGCTTTAACCATGTACTAATAATGTATACCTGTAACAGCATAAATGAAGAGAAACTGACAACTGAATTGACAAAGTGGAACTCTAAAGAGGATCACTATACTTACACTATTGCATAATAATAGAAAATGTGACCAGTGTCAATGCACTCACTAGTGTAACAAATAAACATAAAATCATAAAAGCCCACCATAACAAACTGTAAAACCATACTGAAATAACCTAGCAATACAAATGTAGAACAGTGCCAAGTCTACAGCTATATGCCCGCGACTGACATTTCATTCTGCTAAGCACTAGTGCAGTCTCAAACGGTAGGATTATGAGGCTGAAAGACAAATGAATACTGAAACTGTAGAAGTCTGTCTTCTAGGACAAATAATCATTTTCAAAACTTCCCTTTTCCACTTTACCTATAATTCCTTCAAACCTCATGCTGTTCACTTTGTTTTTTTTTAGAGCTGTTAATGGATAAATTCCTCTTTGGCCCTAAATAAGCCTCACCTCTTTTCGCAGGATGCTGTGTCAATGTCCATGCTCTGCGAGCGGGACAGGGACTGAGACTGAGTCTCAAGGCTGTTGGATGGGGAGCTTGAGAGAGAGCTGACCCCCTCGCTGCTCTGGCTGCGGTACGCCACCCCTACAGCAAAGAAAGACATCACAGCAAAGAAAGACATCACGAACAATGACTAGAGTGTTTCTGACAAGCCTTGAAATGTGACTTTCCTGCTCTAACACATTTATAATCCAGGAAAATCTTATAACTATTTAGCAGGATCAGGCAACCAGGACCAGGCTTGGTCATCCATGGCCTAGAACATACCTGGATGGGTAGATCCAACTACAAACACTACTAATCCTTTTGTACCTTGTGATTGCACAAATTGGTCAGCACATCAGCTACACTTACCATATGGGGGACGTGAAGGTACACAAATCCGTTAATCTGCTAAATACAATTTGTCAGCCACACTCTACCCTGTCCAACAGTGGAATATCACCACCACTGACCTCATGATATTTTGGTGGTGCACCACTGTTGCACAACAAGGGTACCACAATCGTGTTAGTCAGCATCACACTGGTACAAATAACCACTTTCCATTGTTAGATGCAGTAGGACTTTCCTAGAACTTTTCTGGAAAACTGGGCCCATATAGCAGCATACAGTAAGAGCACAAAGAGGAGTTGCATTGAAACACATCCTATTGCTGTAGGTGCTAAAGGAAAGCTGCAATACATTGCAGCCTTGTACTTATGCTAAAACAGCATTTTCATGCGGGACCAGGCTCTGAATGGCAGCCACAATAGCACCCTGTTTGTCCTGACGACACTACAGAAAAGGTCATTTTACAAATGCTGATGTACACCCCAAATTCCTGATTCCCCGAAATATAAACCACTGGAGGCTTTGTGTCCGCAGAAAACAGCATTTAAAGGGCCCACATCATGGAAAACCAAATCTTCCTTATTTTCTCTAAATGATATACAATGTAGTATGTAAAGAAAGTATCAAAAGGTTTTAATCACTCCCAAATCCATTTACTGTCCACATAAGGGAATTAAACACATTTTATGGCCACAAAAAACCAATGCATTTACATACATCATCATGAATGAGGCACAATACAGTGTTGTTGATCAGAACAGAGACCATATCTTAAAGGCAGAGCAACCAAAACAGTCAGTTTAAATGTAATGGAAAATGATCATGTAAAAATTAATGACTACAGATAAATTAATATTGTGGAATATGAGGCTTTTAATGTAAAAGGAGAATATAAAAAGAGAAAAACAGTTCAGCTTGTTTGGGTGACTTGTATGATCTGTTGACAGTGAAAGCAAAAGAAAAAATGTATAATAGATTTTATGGGTTTATGAGCTTATCCTAAAATAAACTGGCTGAGATTGGAGCCTTCAGTGCTCTCTGCTCGTAACAGCAGTGACGAGACTACAAAGGTAATCAGATAGGATATGCAAACACTCTTAGAACAACTAGGTCATAACCTACATGACAGTGAGCGTACTTGTAATCAACAGACTGTATTCCCTATGGCAGTAAGGTGCGCTGTAAATGTGAGACCAGGAGTGAGTTGTTCTGTCTGGCTCACCCACAAGTCCTGGGCTGAACTCTGGCCAAGGCTAAGGTACTAAGAGACTGCCAGAATGAATATGCACTTTTTCAGGGGGACTAGCACCATAACACCGTGAAGCAAAATACACCAGGCAGTTTTTTCTTGCTTTGATATTAGAACTGCTCTCCAGAGATTCCAATGATTTCCAAGGCCTTCCCTGAGCTCTTGAAGATAAAAGCCAGAAAATTCAATTAGAAATCCCTAGAAAGAGAACAATAATTTCTGCAGGGTACACCAACATGTTCTTTTGAAATGTAACTGAACCAAAGTTCAGTACAGCAGTGTACCACAATGTTTCATTGCGCTAAACATGTAGAAAACATGTAGCAACTAAGCATGACAATGAAATATTTTCAAAGGATTATTACTCATTTGAGACACTCCTGATTGAACATGGACTATACCTCCACCGGGGCATCCAGAATGACACCAGTTAAAAGTTATGCTGGGGCCGAGAACATCCTCAAGGAGACGTTTGATGAAAAACAATCAGCTTGCTTTCAGTTTTAAAATGAAAGTGATAGAAAAATCTCCACACAAGTAAAGCATGTCCATAACCTGCTCTCTTTTTCAGTACAATGTACAATACAATGTTACAGGCATAGTAAAAAAAGTTGGACATCCCCAGTAATTAAACCAACAGCCAAAAAAAAACAAGTGTACTCAATTTTCCATTCACCACAGACGTAGCCAATTCAAACAAAATTTCATTTGGTGTCCAAATTTGTCCCACTTTAGTTTAGCACCGTAGCTACAAGATTTGCTAACAAACAGTAGAAGTAGGGATGTAATCACACACTTAGTACGTGATTCGACAAAAGATTTTGGGTTGATGTTAGCATTTATGTGCAGGTTGCTTGCAAACCTTGGTGCTCAAATGAGCAATTATAACTAATAAAAGGTTCATCCCTCAGTCTGCATTGCAACATCACAATTTTTGACATACTGGTCTAGACATTGTTCTCCCAAATTATTGCTGTAAAAATTCTTCTCCAAAACCTCTCCCAACCAGCTAGGACACAGTATGACTTGCATTAATTGCAAAAACGAATAGAACTTCGCCACTACAGGCAGTCATTTCAGGAAATGCCTGAGCTGCTATTTTTAAAGCAAGACTAAAATAAGAGCATTTTTTCCATACTTATGACATTCATAAAAAGTAGTTCAGGATCAGCGTTCCCACTCCTGATGTGGTTTTTAAAAACCCTGTTGTCTGAAATAGCTGTCGAAGCATTTAGCTACACAGTGAGTTTTCACTTATGTTTACAGCTCACAGTAAGTCATACTGAGTCGTAATCCACAAGTCTGCACCATCTTAAGAGTGGAACGCGGTTTGGACAGGTTGAGAGATTAGATTGAAAAGATTTGGAAGACTATTTACCGTCACTATTTGTTAGCAGTGCTAGCCTTTCAGTTCCAGGGCTGAACTAAATAATAATTTGGACTCCAATCATGTCATAGCTGACTGACTACATCTGGGGTAAGTGGAAACAGTGCATTATAGACGACATAATGCACTGCACCATGGGTAGCAGTGAATAAAACTCATTATAGACACAGATTCCCAGTTTTTGACAGTATTTTAAATGTGACTCTGCTGGTTCTTGTATGTTCTACCTTAACAAAACACTATAAAAAAATATTCTATTTTCCCCCACATTGCACCACCCACACTTTGGACAATGCTGCGCCTCACAGGAGGTCATTGATGCCAGAACAGAGCTCTTACCTGAAGCCCCCATTGGGGAAGTGGCAGGGGTGACATTTTGGGCATTGAGGCCCAGAGTGTGGGATGGTGCTGGTGGCAAAGGCTGTGAAGAGCCCCCTGAGGGCCCTGGCAATGGACCTGGAGGGGTCTCTCTCTGTGGGGACGTTAGGGGGGTGCTCAGTGGGGTAGTGGGCTGGGACGTCTGACCTCCAGCTAACCGGGCCAGTCGCCTTCTCCGGATCTGCAACAATCAATTAAAAGTAATTAATACCTTATAACAATTATTTAATCCTTCAAAACACAGAACTACACAGAAATGCACAACAGAATCCTGTTGGCATGTGCAGACGAATACAAAAGAACTGGAAATACAGTATACTTATATTTGATCACTCAAACCAATAATGGATGATGCAATTACTGTGTTCTTGAAGAGCAGCATGTTTAGGTAACTACGGGCTGAAATAAATAAACCCAGACCAGGATCCTGCACGACTGAAAAAAATAACAGATTTTTTTGTTGTTTGTTTATTTCAAAACATCATCATCAGACTCTTGTTGTCCAGCAAGGAAACGCTTCAGGAGGATCACTGCACGCTTCAGTGACTCATAAGAGCCTCAGAAGGTAAAACGAGGACCTCAGCCTCCCTGGTAGAGGCTGATAGTGAAATGCCAAGAAGATGAATGCATGACAGGATAATTTAGCCTTGTCCTGATTCAGTCTTCCACGCAGCCAAAATCTGTAACTAGCGATTACTCCATTATTACCATTCCTCTAACAGCGACGGATATTGTAGTTGAAGTTCAGAGATGGATCGGATCTGAATTCTCATATGCCAGAAGAAAGAAGTTTCCATGCTTTTTGATTAACAAAGACATAAGAGTATCTAGTAATCTAGTAAGAGTAGTCACAGCTGTCAATCAGTAGAGAATCAGTAGGTAAACGTATCAGCTTTCAGCCCTTAAACCTGCATTATTACAACTATATTGAGTATACCATACCAACATTTACTCCCAAGAAGATAAAAATGGAGATGAGGTGTAATATTTGAATCTTAAATTTCAGCGCAAACGCATATATAGGCTTTTTATCCAGCCGAGGATCTCTGGTCTGGTCAGATATGAGGGTCATAAGCCTAAAAACAAAACCAACAGGACAACATGTACACTGTACAACACATTTGGCCCTTTTTAAGTCATCCAGAGACTACATTTAAAAGGTTAAACTGCTTTCAGAGTAATGTCAACCCTGTTTTTGTGGCCATAATCTACTAAATAAGATTAGCCTACATATCTGTCTATTACAGAGTGATACTGGAATACTCATCAGTACTGGTGTTTTGACTCTGTGTTAGGCACGTGGAAAGAAAATAAGACCAGTGATACATATGGCAGCTGAAAAATGACAACAAAAGAGAAGATTTGAGGTCAGAAATGTGTTTAAATTCATCTTTTTCTGGACTTATTTAACATGTATATGAATATCTGAGCGTGAAGGAAGGGACCTGGTCTTTGGTAAACATAAAGCAAAAAAAAAAAAAAAAAACCCCACACACATATCTATCTATCTATCTATACATGTGTGTGTGTATATGTATGTGTGTGTGTCTGTGTACATATTTACTATGTTCGTAAATATATCCAGTATGTACATATACTTATATATAGGTTTGTATACATAGTTATATATTTGCGTACAAACAAATGTATTTATCTATTATTTGTATAGCGTACGTTTTATTCTACACTGTAGTGTTGTGTGGCTTTTATTCTGTTGTTTTTGCTGCTTATACCTTTGTACTATCCACTTCCAAACTAAATTTTCAGCTTGTGGGACTACTAAAGGTTTACCTTGTTATTTAGCTGCTGTTACACAGCAATTTCTACGCCACTGACACTCGACCAGTTCCCCTCAGAGTAGAGTAATGTTATTGACCACCACGTAAAAAGGCAGAGGTGACAATAAACGCTTTTTCTTTAGAAAGTAAACCTTAAGGCTCTTATCCACTATATTTTAAGACTGGAAAAACAACGGAGCTAACGCAGCAGGCTAACCCATCCAGAGAGGCTAGCTAACCTGGAGAGCAGTAGGTGAGCTCCACTGACTAGGCTGCTAAACTAGCCGGTAGGATGACATAGCAGCGCTCATTTGACTTTGTGTGTGGACATCACATATCATCCCCCCAAACAACATGTTACGTGTGTATATTACAAGCACATAACCTCGGAATATGGAGTGTTTACTGACAAGACAAGAGGCGCCTCAGTTTAGCTGCCTGCTAGTTCCAGACCAGGTGCTGCCTCGGTTGAGAAAAGAGGGACCAACGACACACTGAAGACATTTATGCCATAAACACTGGCCCTTTAACACGGAGAAACACTGCAGATGTAAAACACCAGCCTTACCTCGTCGGCACTGAGCTCTTCCATCGTTTTTCTCTTAATTCTCTTCCTGGAGCTTAAAATAATGTCGCTAGCCAGCCAGCTAGCCCTCTTTCTCTCTGTCTCTCTTATAAACACCCAAAGTGCATAGTCTAAAATAACGCCACAAAAACAACCACAGCGTCTGATTGTCTGCTCGAAGCTGCTTGAGTTAAAACATGAAGTAGACGTTTGTGTTTTTTCCGTGAACACGATTCCGAGCACGATTTTTCTTTAAAAGAATGAAACAAACACAAAAAAGTATTATTCGTCAAAACACCAACGCGGCCATTTTGGCTCTGTGGTCACGTGACAGCGATGAAAAAAGGAGGGGGTGCTGCTGCAGAGTGATGAAGAGGAGGAGGAGGAGAGGGGGGAGTTAGAGGGCTGGGGGTAATTGTGTATGGTATAAATACACTATATGGACAAAAGTATTGAGTCACCTGACCATCACACCAACAGGGAATGACACTGCATTCACAGACTTGAATATCGAGTTGGTCCCCCCTTTGCAGCTATAACAGCTTTCACTCTTCTTGGAAGGCTTTCCGCAAGATTTTGGAGTTTCTGTGGGAACTTGTGCCCATTCATTCCGGGGAGCATTTATGAAGTCAGGCAGTGATGTTGGATGAGAAGGTCTGGCTCACAATCATCCATTCCAGTTCATCCCAAAGGTGTTGGAGTGGGTTGAGGTCAGGGCTCTGTGCAGCCAGTCAAGTTCTTCCAGCCATGTCTTTATGGACCTTGCTTTGTGCACTGGGGCACAGTCATGCTGGAATAGAAAAGGCTCCTCCCCAAACTGTGTCCACAAAATTGGAAGCATGATGTTGTCCAAAACATCTTGGTGTGCTGAAGCATTAAGATTACCTTTCACTGGAAAAAAGGGGTCTAGCCCAAACACTGAAAAACAGGTGTGTCCCAATACTTTTGTCCATATAGTGTGTCTGATACTAAGCAGACTCTCAAAAATGACCCCTAAGAATGCTCAATGCTCATAATGCTCAAACACCACACTGCTGTTTCGTTTCTTTGCTAAGTTGATTGGGTTTGTCTTTTAGGATTAACACCAAAGAAATACACCCTTTAATCAACACTGTGATGTTTAATTTCACATAATCAGTTTTACCACATTGTAATTTAAACGTCATGTGCCATGCTATTTTTAGCGGCCATTGCACACATTACATTTGTGTGGTTTTATGTACAAAAACAGTCATAAATAATTTTTACGGGGCCATTTCCAACCTCTTTAACTCCTAAACAAGATGTATATATAGACTTTGAACACGTATATGTGTAAATGACCAGTGTTCGAATTGGTTGTGGTTCATTATGACTCAAATGGGGAAAACAAGGCCCAAAACACTCCAGATAACTCTATTCTATGGTGCCATGCCTAGCACCTATATGTGTGCTGTATGGCTTGTGTAATGCAAGGCATACTTAAAAATTGCTAGTGTTTACATACACCATACAATACTCTTTAAAACGTATTTTAAATTGTTTTACAATATATAGGCCCTTAAAACAAAAAGCAACCATTCATGTGAACTGCTCTTGGTTTCGCAGCAAAGAATTTCACTTGGGACAACAGCACTGACTCTGAACTTGCTGCAAGTTTTATTGTAGAATTGTCTCCAGTTCATAGAATTCACATTAGTTCATATCCAACCCTAAGGACCAAGTCACTTGGAAGACTGTTAAACATTCATGACACCTTATTTTCCTTCACAATACACAGTTGATATGTAAAAAAACAAGTAAGTTATCACACACCGTTCCTGCCAATTTTCATGAGTAAACCACCATGTAGATCCAAAGGAAACATTCAGTAAACAAGCATTTACATTCAAAAGCAAAATGGCTTGTGATGTATAAGGAAATCTTTAGTTAGTACAGAGTAGACTAAAACGCCCCTGCTCTAAAGGGACAAGTAATCAGGGAAGAGAAAGAAAAACAGCCCTAGGTGAGACCCTGACATGGATCATTCTAATGGGACTCAGACTGGCCATTTTAAATGGTGTGTCTCCCTCTAGTGGTGCTATGGTGAATACAAAAGGACTCCGTCTGTATTCCTGTAGTTCTTCACTGTTTTCTCTGCTCCAGCACACTTGATCCAAGGCAAAAATGGCTTGAATTGGCCAGTGTCTTGGCTCTGGCTTGTTAAAGGAAGAGAAACACTAAAATCTGTATAGTGGTCCTCTAGCGCCAGAGGTCATGATGTGCCTTTACAGCACTGCATTCGATAAATGCTTGAGAGCTTGAACCTCTCCAGGTGAAGACAGAACTCATGGTACTGCCACTCCCTGCATTATCAAGCTTAGGACGCCTTAGGCACCAACTCTTCTCACATTTTTAAGCAACTTGTTTGAAGACCTGCTTGCAGACTTGGCCTTCACAATACAGCTCCTGTAAGAAAAAGAACAGAAACAGTGAATGAGTAAACTATTATCAAAATCATTTATTTATTTAAAAAACATACAGAAAGTAAGCGGTGATGCTTATGACTCAACTAGGGTCCTCTGATGTTTGCGTGGCACAGGGCCAGATAAAGATCTTAGACTAAATGGATGCTTTAATAGTGAAACACCATTGGCATCAGACTTTTAGTCCAAGAAATTCCTTAATTGTTGACTTGTTCCAAGTTTTGTTGTAAAATTTGCACATATTGCATATTCTACTTACCAGGTGCAGTTTATCATCCTCGATCCAGTGAGCCCAGCCTCTGTTCTTCTTCTCTCCCTTCTGGGTGCACACCATCCTGTTCCCTTCCCAGGTCACCACAGACTGCAGGCAGAGAGAAAGAGCATTCTGTGAGTGGGCTTTTCAGTGCACTGCCTCTGCTGTTTTGTGTTTTAAGTCATCACATGATTTCGCATACGATGTCATTATTCATGAAACAGAGTTTTTTCATTTTCAACAAACCAAATTAATAGTCATTTATGATGGCACTTCAGGAACCATGTTAATGTAAATTACTAATGTAAAAGTCAATGTTAACAGTAGAATAAACTTGTACACAAGTATTAGAGTTGTTTTAAAGTGTAACAGACTTCAGTCTAAAAGTGAAAGGAACAAATATTTATGAGTGTCATAAATCGGTCATAACTTCACAAGCAGTCGACGCTTCTACAAACCTGCTGGGTTATTTAATGCATAATGACAGGGAGCAGTGTGTGGGGATGGTACCTTGCTCGAAGGTACCACAGTGGTGCCACTGGCAGTCCTGGGATTTGAACCCACGACCTTCTGATCGCAGGCGCAAACCCCTAACTACCAGGCCACCAGCCGCCCCAGAAATAAAGCTAAAATTAATGTTTGTAAACTAAGTCCCCTGTTACTTTAAACCAGCTGGTGCCTAAAATTTGTGTCTTGTGGAGGCCAAAGTGTAATGTTTGTGGTGGCTCAAAGGCCAAAAAAAATAAGATTCAAATTGAGTTTATGTACACTTTTCACAACTCTCTATTTTGTATGGTGTACAATACATTTCAAAAGAAACATTTAAAAGAAAGAACTGAAGGTATATATAGTATATACATTATTTTCTTTGGTCTTACTTGGGGGAGTGGGGTTAGGGTGACTCTGTCCCTATGGGCCTACGCAGGTTCATGGGCCACCATTTAGGAAATCTTACTTTAAAGCACCCATATCCTACATTTTTCCAATATATCCATTATAATCAAACTGGCTGCTTTTGTTAATGTGCCTTTGAGACTGATATTTGTAAATGAGCTCCTGTTTTGAGCATCAAATCTCAGTCTAAAGACTAAAACACTCCTTACATTTGAATGGGAGGAGCTGAACTGCTGTATGCTGCATATATGAATGTAAGTGAATATGTCGTTTTTTTTGACACCATAAAAACATTGCATTCAAAGTGGGCTAAGTCTCTGTATATGGTTTGCATAGACTGTGAGGTAAGGGCACATTCTGAAACTTTAAATAAAAACGCTTTTATTTTAAAAACCATGATAATTCTTATGATACAGGCCCTTTAAGCCAGTGGAACATAACATTAAGTACCAATATCAGCAATCAATCTGTAAGCTTTCAATCTGCATGAATATGCAAAATCACATTATCTTACAGAGCAAGCAGAGTGTACAGTATTACCTTGCAGCGCCTTTCATCCAAGCCCTTGGTGTACTCATCAAACTCCTCACCAATCCTGAAGGAGAAGACGTAGTTTCTGAAGGTGCTGAGAGTTTTGATCAAATAAACATCGCCAACCTGCTCGATCACCTTGCGGAATTTTAGCCTCAGAGCAAATTTCCGAGTGGACAAGCCGATTCCTGCAGAAAAACAAGAACATGTGAGTCGTCATTTCGCTACACGTTAAAAACGAACACAATCCTGTTCTCAAAACCATGACATTTCAAATCTTTTTTTGCTATGCAAATGAGTCGAACTCAACCTTACGCTTTCACAGCGTACATTAGATTAATGTGAATGTTCCTATTCACTAAAACAGAGGTGATGAATTAATGTAAATGCAGCCTCACCCAGAGCAATCATATATCCCTCAAAGTTGACATTACTGATCATGTCCCAGGTCCCACACAGGCTGGCAGGCATTTTGTCAGGTGACTGGTAAGAATCACAGAAGGAGAGACAGAGAGAGAAACAAACCCAGTGAGTGTGAGAAACACAGAGTGCTCTCAGGCTATAAAAAGAGACACCCCCCTCCCCCTCCCCCTTCCCCTCCCCAGACAGCAGGCGGGGCCACCTGTGTCAGCAGATGTTGAGACATTCCTCTGATAATACACACACAGGCAGGTGTTTAAACTGGAAGACAGAACACACCTTGAAGCACAAATCTGACTTTGTTTTGCATGAGTTACGTAAATTATTAATAACTCATTCATAATTGTCTGTTTAAACCACAAATATTATACTACACAAATTTTAAATATTACATGTCATAAAAATATATTGTCATATTAACTGAGCTATAAATGAGCTCCATAGTAACAATACAGTTGTTTTCTCTGGAAAAATGTTGTATAATACTTTAGTATTACTGGTGTAGTGTACATTTGGGATCAAAGTTAAAATACTTATTTGCTTAAAAAATTACTGATGTAAAGCTAATATTGTACTGATTCGTTGAATGATTGTTGGTGAATCACCACGGTCTGTACCATTTATCCATTTTATGCATCAGGAAACCACATGATCCCTTTAAGTGGTCTCCAATACACCAAAACATCACTATGCTATAGTACTAATATGTAGTATATCAACTTGCTTTGGACTAGAATTAAAAGGTCAAATCCAAATGAAGGATCCATTCTTGTGGAATTAAAATAGTCTGTCTGATCTGACCAACAAGGAGAAAACAGCACTGAGTTATTTGGAAAAACGTCAACAGCTCAGTGCAGAATGACGTTGGTCAAAAGGGGGTAGGACTCGGAAAATATCACACAGAAAAGGAGACGCCCAGGAAGCCTTGAGAGATGTTTCCCTTGAAATGTTTCCTGTGTGAAGGTATAAACCAGATTTCCACCAGCTTTTTCATCTCCTCACAAGCATTACTTCCTTATCAGCCGACATGATCGGCCACGGTAAGGCGTTCTGTATAATTTCCCCATTGTATGCATGAAGCAAGCACATGAGCCTTTCAGGTATTCCCCCACACATAAAAACTGAAAACATTACCATTCAATGGCTGCTGACGTGATTTTTTTCCCCCTTTAATGTTCCTATCACATGCAAATTCATCACCAGTCCTGTGATTGATTCCTTAGCAGTGCCCACAGCAAAACAGTGTATAAAATGTTAATCCCCAGTGTGACTTCATTTGCATAAACACAAAGATTAAGGGGGTAAAAATAAAGTCCAGCACTTCAATGTAACATTTAACATCAAATGAGGTGAAAATTCAGCTCTGCTATTAATCACGTTAAAAGGTGTGACTAAGATGTTTTATGTAAGCAACCATTCCACCCTACCCTTACCCACACTAAACCTTCCAGCAAACTCTCTGATGTTCAAGCTTTTTGTCAAAAAAAAAAACAAAAAAAAAAAACAACAGTAAAACTCGAACCTATTTCTGTGCATGCAAAGGAAGTGAGACTATGTTAAAGGCAAAGGATTAAGGAGGCGGTGATAATTTGGTGCAGAGTAAACTTCTCTGCATCATTTTTATTTCAGTAATAACAACAAAGCAGCCCAAATGATCATCCATCCAAACTATGAACTTTTATCTGATTTATGATCTAAAAACACCCCAATAACATTATCAAAAGTAGCCTAGCAGTAAAAATTCACTTCTGTAGTAAAACTGTGATTTAAGTGCCACAAAAGTTAGCCTTTGAAAAAGAAAACTGAATATTGATCTGAAGTCTTTGATCAATAAGCCACTCCAGTCAGCGGTCAAAACCCACCACAATCAAAACCCACCTTAAGGCATAATAAGAGCTAAATGTTTGTTCAAGCAGCACTTCTCAGATAGCTGAATCACAAAGTCAAACCCTGTCCAGCAGTCTGAGACATTTGGCTTCAAAGGATACTTCTTCAACCTAAAGTCGATTTGATGCGTGGGCAGCATATCATCCCTTTTGCAACAAAACCTATTTTGTTCAATGAATTTTATTTTAAATAATGTGAAAACGCCAGCTGCCGTTTACATGTCAACAGTACAAGAGGAACAGAGTTTTCCTTAATTCGTAGTTATTGCTTTGGAGATTACTCCTCCGGTTTTGTTCAGACACTCTGAAGATATGATCAATTGCCAATTACACAATAGAAAACCGACTCAGAGCACACTAAGATTAAAATCCAATGGGAAGTTGCTTCAATATTCTTTTAAACAAATAATTCACTGAAAAATCAAATGTACACCCTGCATGTAGTCATTCAGCAAATTTAGTGTCTGAGGTTTGCTAGAAGTTTACTGGAAGGAATAACAATGCTAATGTAGTCAAATGCTAACGTGTAATGAGAGTTTATTGCCCAAATTTTTTAAACCGAAAAATATTAGCTTATGAAGCTTATGATAGCTTCCAGTGCAAAAGTACAGATGATGTTTCGGCCGCCTGGCAATATTTGTTATAAGTGGGGAAATAGTGTATGTTTGACTTATTATTATTATTATCATCATCATCATTAAATTATATTTAATTTATATTATTATATAAATGTTTCCTCAAATGTTGTTCCTTTACTTCGTAATTTTTAATTCTTATAGTTTCTTAAATCTGCCCTTGTCATATTCTTAAAATGATTTACCTGTTTAAAAATTGAGTACATGCACAAACCAAAGGTGCCCACCTAATCAGTTATCTGTAATATCACAGAACAGGTCAATGGCTCTTGCATAGGAGGGTCAACAACACACGAAGACAGCAAAATGGACAAAGCTCTGAGGAGGGAGGGGGTGAGTGGTGGGTGAGCTTAAATAAATAACCCCCTTGATAAAGCACATGGCTCTGTGTAGCAAGGGGAGCTGCAGGGGTACTGTATTTGGCAACGCAATAGTCCCAAACCCTAATCCTTTTCACAGACACACTACACAGTGTGTGTTTCACTCCCACAGCTTAAGAGCAGCAGCTCAGTCTGTGTTCTTGGTGTACCTCTGGAGCGGAGCGAGGATGACATCAGCATTCATCTGCTCACTCTCAGTGCTGTACAGCTGCTTGTCCTGGATGTAGCGTAGCACGAGGTCAGGCAGCAGGTAGCGAACGCTGTGACCCCTGCGCAGCGCCCGTCTCACGTGAGTGGCTGAGATGTCATTGGTCACCCACTCTCGGACGATGTGGATGTTCTTGCGGTGCTCGTACAGCACGTCTGATTGGTAGATGAACTTCTCAGCATCACAGCCACTCCTGGTGATACACACCAGGCCATACCGGCCCACAATCTCGACAATGTCCTCCTGCTTCCACAGGTTGGGCACACCGAAGGACTCCAGCACATCACCTCCGCAAAGCAGCTTCAGCTCAGGAGTGTCTGTGAAAAGAAAAGGTAACACAAACTCTCACACATTACTGTGAATCAAGTGTGATCCAGGTTGGAAAAATGACCCTTATCACAAACGCAACTGATCGGCCACATTATTAGTGTAGTTCTTCAAAGCCTGCTTCTTTTGTTTTGCCAGGGGCGTATGGATAATGAAGTAAGTGCAGTCTGTCACCCAAAATCTTTTTACAGGCATGCAGCTCCAAACATGTTTAGGCCCATTATTCTGTTTGGGGTGAGGTCATGTAAAATTGTGTAAATGTGATTTTTCTGTGAGTCCTTCTTTAAAACACAACACATCAGGAGGCAGAGATGATTGTTTGATCAGTGTAAGGTGCTTTAAATATGAAACAGAAATAACAATTACAATTAATGCATTCCTGTGACGAACTATGATTGAATGGTGGGACTCACATCCCTGACATCAAATGTTGCACATGAATATGAAAATCCAAAAAGATGTTCAAGGAGGGAGTTCAGTGTATACCTTGGGGATTAGTAGTCAGAGATTATATTAAGCTTTCTGCAATCACACCTATCTGTTTATGTAACCGCAATGTTCAAAATACTTGAAGGACACCCAAATGAAGCAAAACAACATCATCATTATGTTCAAGCACAATTTTAGCAACTAGAGGTGTTTTAAACCTCACTAAACATAAAAGATACTAATGCTGTTAGGAAAAAATGTTGCTGTCCAGGTAATTTCTACTTCCACAAGATACATACACCATATATATACACAAAGGTACAACATGGTCTTTAGGACCATAAAAAGGTCTTTAGGGCAGCTGGTTGTCTAGGGGTTAGGGAGTTGCCCCTGTGATCAGAGGGTTGCGAGTTCGAATCCCAGGAATGCTGGTGGCACCAGAGGTACCCTTGAGCAAGGTACTGTCTCCACACACTGCTTCAGTTGGTGAATGGGTTAAATGCAGAGAAATAATTTCACATTGTTCACACTGCACACTGTGCTGTGTTGTGTTCACACATGACTATAAGGGGCCACTTTCCTTAAATTTACATAATGTACTATATGTGAGTTTTAAACGTACAACACACTCACTTTCCCTAAAAGTTTTTTTGTCTGAGAGTGTATGTAACATGACTTGTTTCCCATAAGCGCCAGTTAATGGTGTGAAATCCATTAAATCATTTGTGAACAGTCTGAGGAATGTTGTCTGACCCTGTTCTTAAGTGCAGAAACTCCAGGACAAACAACTTGCCATTCTTATCTCTTCTTCGCCTTCAGGGCACATCACATGTTCCAGGGTGTCTGTATGAGCTAAAGTGGTACGACTCAATGACAGACAGAAGAAACTCCCTCCTGTCACTTTGTTTTAGTGCCCTAGCCCCAAGATGCATTATCATGAGGGCTGTTTTTTAAATTGTACCTGATCTTCTGTGATCTGCAGAGGAACTTTGACACACATCCTTATTCTCCTCCAATCTTCTCCTCTTCACATACTTCACAGTGTCCACCTCGTCTCTGTCCTGCTCCGCTGCTAAAACCTCAGCGTGATGGTGCCTTGTGAAGATTAGGCCGTTAAACAGCTGTTACGTAACAGTTTGGTTAAACAGTCTAGTAACAAGCAGTATGTAAGTCGTAACTGAGGAACAAAACCTCATATTATAAACCTCATCAAATGTTAAGAGAAAAAATATCGTTAGTTTCAATGTACGTTAATGTAAATTGTATTTGTAGTAAATTTGGACCATTTCTGTTGGTCAGTCCACATTAAAAGCTTCAAACTTTTGTGTTCACACAATGTAAAGGGCAGCTGGTGTTAAAAAAAGAAAAAAGTGACAGCAACAACAGGCAACTTTAATAGGTGTGCCTTTTCTGAGAAAGGCCTTGAACGTCAAATTTTACAGTGTGACGTGAAATGTCACAGGTCATTTAGGAAGAACTGCACTGAAGGATTGCAACAAATGCACAACACATCAGGGTGAATCAGGTACAGTCACACATATTTCCATTCCCCTGCATTTTATAGAGTGATGTAAAAAGACGTGCTCACCTGACAACTTTGGCCGTCTCCACCCACTCGGCCTGCAGGCTCTCCCAGTCATCCACAGTGATCCAGCTAGAACTCTCTGTAGCTAGCCTGGCCATCTCCACTCGATGGCAGGCTTTAATCAGGCCCTTCTTCTTATAGGCATCCCCTACTGGAGAGATAATGCCTTTCACCACCTGGTACCTTCCTGAACACACAAAATGAATAAACAAATAAATCCAAAGAAACTCTGAAATCAAGTTCTTCCCACATTCTTAAACCTACTGACCACCTTATCAGACATATGCTCCGCGTTGGTACACCTTGTTAGTAATTAGAGTATTCAATTTATGTGGTCCACTTTACACTTATGAATAGTTTAAGACTGTTAATGATTTTTGTTCAGGTCACAAATACTTAAAAATCGTTTATAAGCAGTTATTAACCATGAATAAAAGGGCAACAGTGACAAGCTGCTGCTTGCTGAATAGTGAGCCCACATTCCGTTAAAGCTCAGATCTTGCTGGTTACTTATCTTCGTCTTCTCCATCAGTCACCATCATTCCAGGCAACTTCAAATTTTCATATTTATCAGATACAGCAGCACACCGTTTCATTTATTTATAGCCGTGTTATAACTGAGAATTCACAAGGTGTGTGTCACCTAATCATTAACCATTTATAAACCATTCATAAATCTTTTATTAGGGTAGTTTTATTAAAAAGTGGGTCCACCTGCGTTAGTTATACTGTAGATTTTTATCAGTGGTCAGTTTCATTAGTTGACCACAGCACTGTTTTTGTGGGCTTTTTCGGTGGACAATTCTCAATTCAGTAGTGACCATAGCAGTGCGCTGTGCTTGATACCTGTGCAACATACACACCACCATAACACTGCCATACTACGTTGAGAATAGTTCAGCACCCAAATAGTGTCCTATGGTACCATTTAATTGATGGATAAGAAAGAAGGGGGCTGATAAATTCTGCAGCAGCTGATGGGCTACAGTCATTATTGGTAAACTTACAGAACGTACCGATATAAACTGCCAACTCTATTATTATATGAATATAATAAAACACATTTTCTGTCTTAAGCAAAGCTTCAACTGTGTTTGCCGGCCATCTCTTTCAGGAGAATATGTAGAGTATTTAAGTACATACAATAATAATAGAAGCATCTGTACATGTGACTTTCACGTACCAGTGTCCTCCAGGTGATCCCGAGCCAGCTCAAACAAACGCAGGTGCATGTTAGTGATGGGGTTGAAAGACCCACATGCCAGAAGAACCACTCTGGTTCTCTCTTGTGGTGCCATCTGTGATGTGAAGGATTTTATCAAAGAACTGATTCTGGACCTGCAAAAACAGACAAGAAATGAGTACAATATGAAATATTCCACAATAATTTGCTTTGGCTAACTACTTCATTGACCAGAACAGATCACAATTAACTCAGTTCTGGTCTGGTTCAAAGCACTTTACAAAGTGTAGATACTTCTAACTATACCAGCAGCCCAGATCAATGACCAATACCTCAACCAATCACTGAAGTTGCTTCCAACCAAAAATATCAAATACAGCATCTCAAGTTGAAGTTTGTGGATCGAACATGACAGAGGCTAAGAATGCAAGACTAACTAGATGCTTCTTCCCACAGAAGTACTTTGTCATTCTCTTACAGTCCATCAGAGTCGGACAGTTCTGCACTACTGATGAAGCCTGCAGTTTCTATGGCAACGCTGGTACAAGTACAGTAGAAAACAGAAGTAGCAGCTCAGGACCTGCTGATAAAGCTGCTCACTTCTTTATTTTATTATTATTATTAGGGCTGGGTGAGTTGACGCATTGCTTTTTTTGTGCTCAACCATCTCACCTCACTCTAGCAGGGACGCATGCAACAGAACATAGACTGCTTAGGCTGCTCCCTGAT
Organism: Alestes dentex; assembly: GCA_037576975.1. Taxonomy (NCBI): domain Eukaryota; kingdom Metazoa; phylum Chordata; class Actinopteri; order Characiformes; family Alestidae; genus Alestes; species Alestes dentex. The sequence continues at coordinate 26,691,748 of JBBIGA010000132.1, read as the reverse complement.
TTAAAAAAATTGGTTCTGATGGTGCCTGAAAACTGTAAAGAAAACAGATTTATAAATGTTTCCTTGCTGCTGCTCGGAAGGTGTGTGTTATAATGTTATGATCGTGGCCCTGGACTCTGGAGGGTAACTTGTTTTTCTATAACAAACTAGATAAAACATGAATGCCCTGCAGTGGCAAACAGCTTTGGTTTTATATTTGATTACATTAATATTTAAGTTGAGAAGTTACTAGAAATATTTGAACTGCAGCTGTGTTAAAAAGCACCTTATTTGTTTAAAGTGTTTGCAAACCAATTATTATTGCACTTTTGTTCATACAGCATTACTTTTAAAGTAAAAGTGCGCAATACACTTATTCATTATTGAATGCTGCATTTAACAATGCAATGAATTGGGATTAATCACATTTCATATTTAATCATTGAACAGGATAAATGATATGTCTTATGTTCAAAAGCAACCAGACACTCAAAAATGTTTTATGTTCAAAAGCAACCAATCCCCTCAGAAAAGCATAGCTGATAGAATGGGATGTGCTGGAGCAGCCAGACATGAGCTTATGGTCACCACACGCAATGCCAAGCACTTGCTGGGGGGTATAAAGTAGGCAAAGAATATCTCAAGTATCCCACATCCTGATTTAATCAGCCCTGCAGGACTGATCAGGTCAGCGTAAGATCACAGGACTCATGTGGCTCAGTGTGTGTGGACCTTTAACCCAACACACATTTCCCAACCCTGGGCTGATGGAGCTCCATCCAGTATGTTAGGGGTAAACTGGAGTGGTACTATTAATCCAGAACTAATCATCCAACATCAGTACTTCACTGATGCTCTTGTGGCTGATTGCAATCAAATCTTCACAGCAATGTTCCAACATCTGGTGCAAAGCCTTTCCAAAAGAGTTGGAGTGGTGATATTGATCCAGAACTAATCATCCAACATTAGTACTTCACTAATGCCCTTTGGCTGAATGCAATCCAATCTTCACAGCCATGTAAATCCTCTCCAAAAGAGGAGAGACTGTTACTGCTGCAAAGAGGGTTCAAACTAGCCAATAAAAGCCTTGATTTCAGAAGAAACAGCTGCAAACAAATAATAAATGTAGGAACAGACATACTTACTACTGTATATGATGTGAACTCTTATTAGATAGTCTTAGCAATGCAAAAGTAACCCAAAAGTATCCCACATCCAGATTTAATCAGCCCTGCAGGACAGATCAGGTCAGTATGAGACCACAGGACTCAAATGGTTCAGTGTGTGGAGCTTTGATTCAACACACATCACCCAACCTACACCAGATTAACCACATTAACCGGTTTATTGGCTTCAGTTTAGTTATACACACATACTGCTGCAAGCATTGACAAGGAAATGCCGACTACAAATATGTGTACTCCTTTCTGGTGTAAGCAGTGCATTAGAACAGAGATAAATCCGATCAGGCATGAAAATAAGTCACATTAGTCACAAGAGTCCACTTCCCCCATTACTTACCAAGACAGCAGCCACTCAGCTGACACTGTCTTCTAACACCAGTAGTGATTAGTTCTTTATTCAGTAACACTATCCCTGATTGGTTGTTAGACACACCCTCCGTCTAGAACCACCATACTCACAAAATTATGACTTTTAACAGCCATATGTATTGTATAGTCTAATATTCAGAGAAATATGGCACAAATTTTGAATTGAATTACTGATAAACGAGAGATTTTGGCGTGTAAATAGGAAAGAAATGCTCGTTGTTCTTTTGTTTACATGACTCAGCTCGGTACAGTCTCCTGCAGGAACTGGCTCTGTTCAGAGGAAGACTGAAGTATACCTCAACTAAAAGAAACAAGAAACAAACATCTTTCTGGCTTTCTGGTTCGATTACTTTCGTGCAAATACGGCGACTGCTTTTTTGAGAAGGTGAACTGGTGAGGAAAATATTTTTTTGCTCTAAACTGTTGGCTTGTTGGCTAATCTGTGTCTTGCTAGCTTTATTGTTAGTTGCCCTGGGTGCAGAGAGACTTAAAAGCTCTGGTTAAAGCAAAATGATGAAATGAGGCCTTACATTTCACAAACCCTTTCCTAAAAACAAAGAAAATGAATAACGCAGGACTTCATAAAGCTTTGCAAGGCAGTTAGCAGCTAATATTAGCCTTTAGTCAGGTGAGGTGAAGCACTCCTCCCTTTGACAGGTGCCAGTAAGTAGGGGTTGCTCTATACCAGGGGTGCCCAAACCTGTCCAGAAAGGGCCGTTGTGGGTGCAGGTTTTCGTTCCATCCAAAAAGAAGCCACACCTGAGTAACTGAAAACCAAGACCAACTGATTACAGAGGTGGAATCAGGTGTGCCTCCTGCTTGGTTGGAACGAAAACCTGCACTCACAGCGGCCCTTTCTGGACAGGTTTGGGCACCCCTGCTCTATACTGATACAGAACCTTGTACAGAAGGTTCTAGATATCCATGGAATCATGACACGTAGTTAAGCAATATGAAGAATCTCCTGTAATATTGGCTGTAGTAGTTCCACTTACTCGTTTTAGAACATATGTAAATTTGTACACAAGGGTAACAAATTCAAAACATAAAGCCCTTGGAGCATTTATGAGGCACTGATGTCAGACAAGAAGGCCTGGCTTGCAATCTCCATTCCAAAGGTGCTGGATAAGGTCAGGGCTCTGTGTGGGCCAGTCATGTTTTTCCACACAAACTCATCCAACCATATCTTAATGGAGCTTGCTTTGTGCACTGGGGTACAAATAGAAAAGGGCCTCCCCCAAACTGTGTCCACAAAGTTGGAAGCATGTGGTTATCCAACATGTCTTGGTCTGCTGAAGCATTAAGACTCATACTCTGAAAAACACGTGTGTCCCAATACATTTGTTCATATTGTGTGTCTTGCTAAGGCCTTGCTCCACCCTGCAAGCCTTGCACACCATTCTCCCTAAAGATACTCCATCAGTGTTCAGCTGGGTGGAGATCTGGTAACTATGAAGGCCAAGGCTTATGGACGATTTACATTAATTTTCTTATTCATTAAACCATTCTGTGAACTTTTGAGCCATGTGGATGGGGGCATTGTCATCTAGTCTGTTTCCATCAGGATAGAAATGTTTCACCACAGGATACAAGTCATAATTACTTTTGCCTTTAAGAGAAGAAAATGGACCAGGGCAGTAAAATGCCACCCCCAAAAATACAAAGCCATGGGACCTCCTCACTGTAAGAATCACCTATTCAGGCCTTTTTTTGAAGGATGACTCATCTTTTTTTATCACTTTTTCCACTTCCTTGTAGACCAGAGGGTTTTTTGTACTAGAAGCATCCACATTCATTAAGTTCATTTGTAATCCATCTTTACACTGAAGGTACCCAAGATGGCCTCTCGGGGAAAATCAGAAACAGGCAAACTAAAACAAAATATGGAGGAGCAACTGGACCGACTCATGCAGCAGCTTCAAGATTTAGAAGAGTGCAGGTACAGCAGTCAAATGGTTTTACCTGTCATTTTGAATTGCCTTGCATTCCAGTGGTTAACTTGTTTTCCCAAGTGAATATTTCCACAGAGATCTTTGTGGAGATGTGGTAGAACAAGTATACTTTTGAACACTCTTAGCATAGAGCTGGTCTTCGAAAAGGCTCATAACAGACTGGTCAAGCGCTGCCTGTGGAAAATTGTTTTACATGTTTGTCGTTTCAGAGAAGAGCTTGATGATGAAGAATATGAGGAAACCAAAAAAGAGACTTTGGAGCAGTTGAGTGAGTTCAATGAATCACTGAAGAAGCTCATGTCAGGGAATATGACGCTGGTTGATGAATTAGGAGGAATGCAACTGGTAAGACATTTGAATACACAGTGCTAAAGTCAATTTGCCTCAAGGTTGGAAATGAAAAGAAAGAGTTAGTGCTTCAAAGAGAAAATGTATGTGTTGGTTATTGTTGGGGACATGCATACATATTAACTTTTTTTTTTTGTCAGGCTATTCAAGCAGCTATCAGCCAGGCCTTTAAAACACCTGAAGTTATCAGATTGTTTGCCAAGAAACAGCCCGGCCAACTGAGGACAAGACTAGCAGAGGTATGTATGAATAAATAAATAAATAAATAAATAT
>JBBIGA010000132.1:26670746-26687543 GCA_037576975.1 Alestes dentex | reverse complement strand
TGTATATATATATATATGTATATATATGTATATATGTGTATATATATATATGTGTGTATATATATATGTATATATGTATATATATGTGTGTATGTATGTGTGTATATATATATGTGTGTATATATATATATGTGTGTATATATATATATGTGTGTATATATATATATGTGTGTATATATATGTGTGTGTGTGTGTGTGTGTATATGTATATGTATGTGTGTGTGAGAGAGAGAGTATTTGTTTGTATGTACACCGATCACCCATAACATTAAAAAACCCATTAAACCACCTGCCAAATATTGTGTGGCTACCCTTGGTGGCACCAAACTGGCTTTGACATGTTGAGGCATGAGCTCCAGAAGACTCTTGAAGGTGTGCTGTGGTATCTGTCATCAAGATGTTAGCAGCAGATCCTCTAAGGCCTGTTGGCTGTGAGGTGAGGCCTTCATGGTTTAGACTAGTTTGTCTGGCACATGCCCACAGATCAGACTGAAGACATAATTTTGAACTCTTTGTCAAGTTCCTGAAACAATTCTTGAAGAATGTTTGTAGTGTGGCATGGCACATTATCCTGCTGAAAGAGGCCACTGCTGTTGCTTTAAGGGGGCGAACGTAGGACATGTCCACACGTACACGGGTATTTCTGAAAACAGACACTAGCTCTGGTAATGACGTCCCCCCTCCAAGGCTTCTGATTGGTCACCAGTGCTATAAGGTTTAAGGTTATATCGGCACCTGTTGCCGTGGTATGCTTTTGGCAGCGTGTTTTGCAATTGCATGTGGACGGAGATATTTTTTGAAAACGTGCTTGTGTGGACGTGATTAAAAAAAAAAAAAAACGAAAACGGAAAAAGTCTAGCGATGTTTAGGTTGGTAGTTCATGCCAAATTAACCATCCACATGAATGTGAGGACCCAAAGTTTCCCAGAGCGTCACACTGCCTCTGCCCCTGGCACCCTGGTACCATCTATCTCTTCTCACCCATCCACACTTGTAAGAGAAAACATGACTCATCAGACCAGGCTGATAAATAATCACGTGCGCATTTTAGGTGTTTTTGGCTGTGGACGGGTCGGCATGGGCACTCTGAATCGTCTGCGATTCCCACAACCTTTTTTATAGCCAGTGCCTGTCACCAGTTCTTAAGTTTTCCTTCCTTGGACCACTTTTGTAAGGTATTAGAATCTCTCAAGACCTGCTGTTTTGGAGATGCTCTGATACAGCCTTCTAGCTGTAACAGTTGGGCTCTTGTCAAAGTCACTTTGATCCTTACACTTGCCCACTTTTCCTGCTTCCAACATATCAACTTCAAGAGCTGACTGTTCACTTGCTGCGTATTATATCACCCGCTGACAAGTGTCACTGCAACTAGATAATCGACGTTATTCACTTCACCAATCAGTGGTTTTAATGGGTGTAGGTACAGATCTTGACATAAATTTAAATGTCTAGGTGGGTTAGTGTTTGTGATTTTGACAGTGATGTTCTTTGTCTGTAGATGGACCGTGATGTGATGGTGGGAAAACTCCCTAGAGATCAGTACACACAGCAGAAAGTGGAGATCCTAACAGCTCTAAGGAAGTTGGGGGAGAAGGTGAGAGTCCTGTTCCAGATTCATGAATGACCTCTTAATGATACAGAGCTGTAGATGATTTCCTGAATGACAGGGTACAACAATGAATAGCGAGAATTAAGAAATGTAACACCCAGGAAGTGGTGATCAAATCTTGAAGTGCATAACAGAGGAATTTATTTATACTTAAATTTATTCTAAATGGATAATCACAGTACATGATAATCACAGAATATCATGTATAGAAAAATGTCATGACAAGTACATGAAGTAGAAAAAAAAAATTGTGTTCATATTTGTGTATGTCATTATTTGTGTATATAATATTCCTCCCTTGAACCCACAGCTTACAACTGAGGATGAAGCTTTTCTTGCAGCAAATGCCAGTGCCACTCTCAGCCAGTTTGAGAAGGTTACTGCGAACTTGGGTGAGTGCTGACCGGGGTAGATAACATAGTTTGTTTGTGGGCATCAAGCCCCTGAAAAAAACTGACTAGACATTGTTTGGGTGCATTTACTGCCTTTTATGTCAAGACAGAGAATCTTATTAGTCAGAAAAAATGACTTATTTGAAACATATTGCCCTTTTCAACATAATCTATTGCAGTGCTTCTTCCTCGAAGGGTTATGTCAAATTAAACAATTTTTTTTCCCATTTCTTACAGGCTCTGAAGATAAGATAATGGCCTTAGCTAGTTCTGGAGTTGAGAAGACCCAGTCTTAGGAATGTACTTTTCTCTGCTGCCGTATTCTGTAAATGCTGTGAGTGAGTTTTAAAAAGTGTTTTAATGTAACGTCAAGTCCGTATGTTTGGACTGCAATTCTTAGGTGCCATTTAAGCTCTTGATTTTCTAATCATGTACTCCTGTAGACACAAGGACCTTTCAAGCTGTCTTATAATGTTTCCATTTTTGCTTTTTTTAAACCTATTTCACACTAATTTGGTACAATAAAGCTGCAGTCATATACAATGTAAAAGTACAATTGCATAATGCAAATTGTACATGCTTATCATGCATTTTTTCATAACATGATTGTATGGCATGGAAGAGTATTAGCGAGTCCTGATTGTGGCTTTAAAAATAAACACAATACCTTGGTGTTAGAGTATCTTGGACATTTTAGACCAAACATTTTAGACAATTTTCTTTGTTCTAGTACAGAATATTTAATTTTTTAACATGAACTGAAGTCATGGGTGTCATGAGTGTTAGGACAGTTGTGAGTGTTCAGTATTGCATGTTTTTGGTGTTTCAATATTAGTATGCTCTCAATCGGCCTTAGCCATGAAATATGTGGCTATTTGATTGTATGAAACGATAATTAATAATTGTAAAATTTCCTATGTATTCTGTACATTAAAAGCTAATGCTTTGTATGATGATAGAAAACTTGTTCAGAAGCCAGATTTTTGTGTTTTCACAATGTATTTTTTTATGAAAGGGTCTCTATCCTACATTTATTTTATTTTTCTGAAGTCCTTATAACATTTCTGTGGGTTCATGTATCAATGATAGTCGTTTTGTATGTTATTAAACCCTCTCTTATCTGATACAATTAAACTTTGATGCTGTGCCTTTAATACTGATGTTAATAAACTTATGTTCTTCATTGTGCCCTTTTCAAACAGCAGTCCAGTTTAAAACTTTCCCAAATATGGACCACAAAATAGGCTGGAGAATGAATGGCATATGTTGAACAGTAGTTACATACTATGTGAAATTCTTAATAGAAAAATATGAGAAACATTCAGTTTTTCTGGACCATATAAATTCTTAGAACCGGCAAAAAACATGTGGTTTTATCTTTAATCTTTTCCCGATAATTTTGAGATGGTAGCGGACATTTTGGGAATTCAAGTCCATGGACTTTAATAAGGAGTTGGTCCCCCCCTTTGCAGCCATAACAGCATTCACTCTTCTTGAAAGGCTTTCCACAAGATTTTGGAGTTTCTGTGGGAAATTTGTGCCCATTCATTCTGTAGAGCATTTATGGGGTCCGGCACTGATGTTGGACGAGAAGGTCTGAATCACAATCTCCGTTCCAGTTCATCCCAAATGTGCTGGATGGGATTAAGGTCAGGACTCTGTGTGGGTCAGTCAGGTTCTTCTACACTGAACTCATCCAGCCATGTCTTTATGGAGCTTGCTTTGTGCACAGGGACACAGTCACGCTGGAATAGAACAGGTTCTTCCCCAAACTATGTTCTTCCCCAAAAGTTAGAAGCATGGTGGTGTCCAAAATGTCTTGATACGTTGAAGCATTACGATTGCCCTTCACTGGAAGTGAGGGGCCTAGCCCAAAGCCTGAAAAACAGGTGTGTCTCAATACTTTTGTCCATATAGTGTACGACTATACAGCATATGCAACACATTTTCAAGAAGGAATGTGACTTTACTCTGAAAATGATTTAGTCCCCTGTCTATCCACATCACCACAACACTAGCAGTCCCACTGCAGAACCTAATAACCTTCTCTGGTTCTCCAGTGGTCTACATTTTGAACGCTAGATGGCAGTCTACAACAAATATTCTGTCTGTGATGACTCTGTCCAGGGCTGTTACAGAATCCAGAATTGTTGATTCCCAACGAAGTGATTGGAATCTATCGAGTTGATTTCTATATTTTAATCCAAATAATATTCCAAACCAGTCAAAACAGATCTGACAAAAGTCGTACAGTTTATATGGTATGAATAACAAGAAATAGTAACTAATGTAATATTATGCTCCCGCCTCAGCTGATCCACAATGCCAGTGTAATTATATCAACTATATCAATTATATCTGAACTTAACGAGGCAATGTGGGTAGATAACAAGCTATATTGTATGGACAAAAGTTTTGGGACGCCTGACCATTACACCAATGGGGACTTTAATGACACTGCATTCAAGTAGTAGGAGTTTAATATGAAGCTGTTCACCCTTTGCAACTATAGCAGCTTCCAATCTTCTTGGACCGCTTTCCACGAGATTTTGGAGTGTTTCTGTAGGTATTTGTGCCCATGCAATCTGTAGAGTATTTATAAGATCAGGCACTGATGTTGGACAAGAAGGCCTGGCTCACAAAAATGATCCGTTCCAGTTCATCCCAAAGGTACTGGATGAGGTCAGGGCTCTGTGCGGGCCAGTCAAGTTCTTCCACTCTGAACTCCTCCAACCATGTCTTTGTGGAGCTTAGTTTAGGCACTAGAGCACAGTAATGCTGGAATTGAAAAGGGTCTTCCACCATACTGGGTCCACAAAGTTGGAAGCATGGTGTTGTCCAAAATATCTTGGTATGATGTATCAAGATTGCCCTTCGCTGGAAGTAAGGGGTCTAGTCCCCAAAGCCTGAAAAACAGGTGTGTCCCAAAACATTTGTGAATTTGTGTATTGACTGATGCATAGAAAAATTAACCTTGTTTGATCGTGAGCCAGGCTGGATTGGTTCTCACTCTGTCCTGTTGATGTGTATATTCTAAGGCCGCATCACTCAGTCAGAATGACTACAGACAGTGACAATACCTCATACACGTGCACTAAAGCCTTGTGGAATTGAGTCCAAATCTGCTGAGTCGACTTACATTTCCCGAATGTCCGAAATCGACTTTTTGGATTTGGTTAGAGAGTTGCTTCTGTGATCAGAGGGGCGTGGGCTCAAATCCCAGGACTGCTAGTGGCACCACTGAGGTACCCTTGAGCAAGGTACCATCCCCACACGCTCCTCCTCGGGCCCTGTGTCACCAGCTCCCCATTGTTTCACTTGGTGAATGGGTTAAATGCAGAGAAGAATTTAACACTGTGTGCTGTGCTGTGCTGTGCTATGCTGTGTTCACGAGTGACTATAAGGGGCCACTTTATTAATAGCTCTGAATGCTAAGGCCATGTAGAGTTAGTCAAATTCTACAGCATGTAAACAGACAACAGAAAAAGACACAAAACCACACAGTATGAAATTTAATCCCATCTCATCCTTTATTTTGTTCATGAGCAAGCATCAACTTCACCACAATTTGTCTTCTGAAAGGTTGAAAAGTGAATGAGCACAAGGGCAGCATCCAACATTTTCTAGAACTCTCCCCACCATATATTTTAAGAGCAAAAAAAAAAAAACAAAACAAAACAAAGGAAATCGGTAGACAATGACACTTTGAAAAGGTCTGAAACTTGTGAGAGAGATCTTTGATTCAGTAGTACCGTTTGCGTATTACCCTCAGATGCCGCGAACCCACTATTCTAAGTGTAATACACAAGAAATATAGCAGTTGTTCATGCAAAGTCAATGGCCCATTAAACACCCACCTGTTCACATGCTCATGTTCACAGCTTTATTAGGCTGGCCATGGCTGCTACAGCAGAATGTTCATGTGAATTACCGGATGGGCAATAAATGGGCAAACCTGCTTAGAAAATAACATTGGAAAAAAAAACATTCACACGAGTTAAAAGTAGCCCACCTTGTGCTGGAAAAAATGGATCACGCAACTACCTGTGCAACGTCCATTAGTTCAGATCTGGTCTCATGGGGTATGGAATGGTTCGCTTTCGACCAAATAAACAAAACATCCAAAGTGTTGCATTTGCAGAAAAGTAGGGAATATAAAATGCCACGGGGGCAAAACATCATCATTACGCAGCTTGTGCAAAAAAACTGTGTATGTGGAAGGGAAAACGGTATTTTACTGGTTCTCGTGAATCTCATGCTGCCCTCTTATTATTTTCTTGGTCAGGAAATCAGGCAATACACTTCAAAAAAGGAGCTTTCACTATACACAGATTGTTAAAATTCATACCCATGTATGCTGCCTAGAGAATTATTTCAGTAATATACATCTCTGTAGAAGTGGATGTTCTCAAACATGATTTAGTACAATATTGATGATACAATATGGACCTACTTTCTCTACACATCGACATGAACACAGGACAACTAGGTAGGACGATTAAAACAACCACTTCTGATAAACCTAGCTGTTGACCCCTATTACAACGACGACAAAAAAAAAAAAAAAAAGAAAAAAAAGAAAAATTAATCACCTCCCTACAGCTGTACGAAGTCTAATTGTAAATAATTAGGAAAGAAGAAAATGGCCACAGCTAGAATGGCGTGGATGAGTGTTTCCGTTAGTTATGTTAATAATGCGCAGTGATAGGCAAAAGGCACTCCCAACTCCACCAGCTGAAATCTGGACCTCAGCTCAGGCTCGAGCTTTTTACATTTTTATTTATTTATTTATTTATTTATTTACTGAAGGGGAACGACAAACGGACAACAGAACGTAAAGGAACTATATTAGAACTCTAAAAACCATCCTCCTCCTGAAGTTACACTAGGTCAGAAAAATAGACCAGGCTTCCTGATGAGAAAAAAAACAAAAAGCAAAAAACGAATATTATTAACAATCTAAGAAAGCTTTTAGGTTTGAGCAACAAACTGAGAACTTCCATCCATAGAGTCGGGGAAATGGTTTTAAATCAAGTACCATGTACCGTAATGCTTCACCCATGTCCAGTCCCTCCTCGAGCCAACATTCTTCTAAATATCTCACATTCTGTTTCAGACTCCACTAAATGGTCATAACTGAACGGACATAACTCCAGGGGCATGACTTCTACAAAGGTCCAGTTAAAGTAAGAGTAAAGCGATGCTCTCAGAGGAACTCTGTGGAGGAGTGACCTGCAGGCAAGTCTATAGAGCTCGAAAACCATCGACAGGAGCATAAAAAGTTTACTAAATGTAAACAGAAATCTTTTAAACAGCGCTACAGTACAGTTCTATGTACACCAAAACCTAATGGTATACTGCAAAAATATTCTTGCTGTTTTATGTGTATCTGTCAGTGAATACCTAAATGGTGAATTTCTCAAGCATTCATAGTTGTTTTACATGAATGCCTGTATCACTATCCGTTATCCTTGCAGTATAACCTTGTATATCACTATAAAACAAGTTTAGACACCAAAAAAATAAATATCCCCATAAAATATTTCTGCAGTACAGTTCGGCCTACGGTAAAACGGGCCACGGCAATCTACAGATTTCGTAAAGCTCACGCCATCACTGAACTCCAGAGGCTCCTTTTGTCTTAAGTTATGTCAGATTGGTGTGATCAGAAGGGGCTATAACAGCGCAGACAGCATTACGGAAAAAAAAAAAAAAAGAAGTAGAGATATATAAATCACTGCTAAAACTTCAAAATGGCTTAAATACCTGCAGTGTACCTAAACTCCATACCATACAGTACCGCTCGTAAAACAAACATCACCTGGACGTGATTATTCAGAGTCTCCGAAATATAAAGCTGTCCAACAGTGGACCTTCACGGAAATGAAAAACATCAAACGTTAGTCATAGCTGCAAGCTCAGCTAGATTTAGCAAATGTACAGCCAAGAACACTGAACCAATTCCACGCTCACCCACTCGACTAGATTAAATAAAGAAGAAGAAGAAAAGAAAAAAAAAAAAAAACGACTCCAAAAGACTAGACAAAATGAACAACACTGCCACAGAAACCTCAGCCTCTGTCATGGGTTTCTCTCCGCATAGCAGACGATCTCGTAGAAGCACGACGGAAGAGCTTGGCCAGATTGTTCTGCAACATGCTATTGCCTCTGTGACACAAATAATATTCTACAGCAGGTACTGCGTCGCTTTAGATACTGGACACCGTTGGTTAGGCTTCTCACTGATACACACTGACTAATTACATGGTTTCATCTTATTTACAAAATATCAAAAAGCAATTTTTCGTCTTCTATAAGCATGACTCTGCAAATTTTTTTTCTCCATGCACTATAAGAGAGAGAGCGAGAGAGAGAGAGAGAGAGAGAGAAAATAAACCGATCATGAGCAAGAAGCATCGTCTCCTTTCTGCCTCCCCAGCAGGGAAAAAGCAAAGAGGCAAAGCTTCTCTTTTTTAAAAAAATTCCGCAGCAAACAAATTGCATGTCCAATATACATAAAATCATTCTCAGTTTGAAAGACTTAACATGTAAAAAAGTGCAAGGTTGTATCCTTACGTAGCTAAAAAAAACAACAACAAAAAAAAAAAAATTCTAAGCCAGGTTCCCTTGGATAAAAAGAAATAAATTAAAAAAATGCATTCAGCTGGTATGTGATAACTATACTACATTGAATACCACCACTAAGCTGACACCAGGGAAGCCTTGGCCAGTGGAAATTAAGCTGACTCCGCAACATCTGTCACCACAGGACACTAGATATATATGTATTTATATTCATATATATGCATTTAGCTTCAAGGACTTGTTTTTTTTGTTGTTATTTTTACTCATGGCTCCGTAGGTGGGGAATCTGGCAAGGGAAAGTGGGATTCCCCACTGGTGATGAAGTGAGTGAGTGAGTGAGTAGGTGGGTGGGTGAAAGTGTGTGTGTGTGTGTGTTCTCGGAGCAGTGTGTGAAGCTTGTTGTGTGTGTGTGTGTGGGGGGGGGGTTTCAGTAGGTAAGAGTGGAGTCGTCCCACTCCAGTTGCTGCTGCCTGCTCGCTCCCTGCTGGTCCTCCTGCTCCGCGCCCTCCTCATCCTCGCTGCTCTCCGACTCTGCGCTGGTGATGTCATCTTCCTCTTCCCCATCCTCACTTTCTTCCTCCTCTTCCTCCTCTTCCTCGCTGCTGTGCTGGTCCTCATAAGTCTGCTCAAGATGACAAGGGAGAGAAAGAGAGAATGTGAGTTCTTTTTCTTCTACACTGCATAATGCATGAGTACACTCGCTTCAGTGGATTCAGTTAAGGACTCCTCTGCAGTATTTCAAAATGAGGCAACGCTAGTGCAAATGCTACAGCAAGTGGATATTAGATGCTGTTTTCACCAAGCGGGTGTTTCTGATATGGCTGCACTATTTGGACTAAAAATATTTTAGTTATATTGCTATGTATTACAACCGCAACTTGTCATATATTACACACACATTGATATTAAAGATCAGCCAGTTTTATGTTGACCAAAATGATTTACCATTAATTGATCAAACAACTGGAAAACATGTGGAACAATTGACGTTACAGACGCTTGTGATTTTGAAGAAGGCTGCTTGTTTGCAGTCTTCTGTAATCTCAGCACAGCAATAGCCAATACTACAATTATGATTAACAAAAATATATTTAACAATGAAAGAGATTTAACAGATGTAGCAAGCAATGTCCAAAATATCTCCCCATCTTTACATCAGCCAGGCAGGAAAAGACAAAATATTTGAGCTTCATGGTGTTTAGGCCAATTCGCAGGAAAGGCTGAGGAGCTGACAGCTGATGCTTTCGCCTACAGCATTGGAATATCTAAAAAAAAAAAAAAAGGTCTTTTCCATTTTAAGTAATCTGGCAGAACTGTATTAGTGTTATTTTGTGCATTTATTCAAGCATATTCATGAATCAGTGATCGATTCTTAAAGGCGTTGGGGGGTCTCACTAACGCAGAGAGTGCAGGGCCAACTGCGCTCTGTTGGACTCCTGGATATGGATGGCTGTAGCACTGACATGATATCAGATTCATGGGGCCAACAATTAAACAGTTGTGCCATTTGGACGACCCAAGATCTCTGGGCTTTCATTACTTTTGTCAATACTGATAATAATAATAATAACTGAATAATCTGGCAATTATTTTAATGATAAAATTAGCCGTTTTAAACAACAAACATTTAGGGTTGGATATTTGAAGGTAAGAATGTTCTGCATATACTGTTTAATGGCACAATCCTAACGTAACATGTAATGCAACTGTTAATATAAAACACTTGGTGCTGGTGTTATGAGTAGTGGAAGGAGACCTACACCATTGGTTAAAATTGCTGAATTATTATTTTAAATTATGTCAAATTTGTTTTTGGCAGAGGGTATTTTATCATAATTACACATTTTTGGAAACATCACTGCTGTGTACACAGTATGTTTTTGTTAACAATATAAGAATTATGTATTAAATGATGAATTAAACAGTACAGGTTTGTATTTTATCTGTCGCAGCTGTTGCTCCAGTACCTCCATAGGATTGACAGTGATGGTGAGGGCGGAGTCATCCCAGTCCATCTCGTTCTCTTTGCCATTCTCCTGGTCTCTCACGGTGCGCTGGTGAGCGGCACGGATCCGGAACACGCCCAGGATGATCATGAACACCAGGAAGCTCACACAGACCACGATGACGATCGTGGCGGCACTGGGGACGACTGGGATGAGTGGAGAGATGGAGCAGGACAGAAAAAAAAAAAAAAGAGAGCCCATGAGGGCATTGTTTAGAAAAGACACGCAGCATTCAGCCATTCCGATTGGGGACAGTGGAAAAGAGGTCACATTAAGAGTCGTGACTGGCTATCCAGATGTCATGCATAATCCTCAAACTTGCACCATTAAAAGCAAGTCCCAAAATTAATTAAATAAATAAATAAAAGAACCCAGGCCATATCTGCCCCACATTTTTAATTGACTTTAAGCTCCTGGACAGCTCACAGCAAAAGAAAACAAATTCATTCTGAGCTAGAAATTAAGAAGATTACGCCTTTCATTACAAGTCTTGGATTAATTCTAATGAAAGATTAGTAAAATAATCTATGAGCTGTATTGTGAGTAATGGAGCATCATTCTGCCGGCGGGAAAGAGGAAAGCTTGGAACAGATGGGAGGATTGCAGGAGAGCAGGACGGAGGGATGATGGAGGAGTACCTGAGGCCTGGTGTGTGTTGGCCAGGTTGTGTCCAGACAGGTCCACTGAGGCGTGCTTGACTTGGTTGATGAACTGAGGCTGCCACATGGCATTGTTAGCGTGCTCCATCGGGTTAGCTGTGTGGATCACGTTGACCTGAGAAAACACACAGTCTAAGACACACTGCACTGCAAACCATTTTACTACAACTGAAGCTGGTGCTTATTCATGGACTTAAAGCTAGGATATGGATATTCCCTTGGAAGCAAACACAGATATGCTTACTTATTTGTGCTTGCTTATATAAAATACTTGTTTTACATGTTAAATGGATTCCAAATACACTGGCTACTTTTCAGAGCGATGTGTGATCTCCCACAATTGTGAATCTTGTTACTACGCAACAGAGAGAAGAATTTAGTTGAAGATAATGGCAGCTGCTGAGCTGCTGAAAACAACTCATCAGACGTTCTTGACAACACTGCAAGAAACAACAGCTAATCCTAATCATACAGCAAAAACACAGCAGGGTAACAATAGGTTACTGGAATCATAGAGTGAAACTTTAATGTGTAGCCCAGTAAGGTTTTGTATATTCTCAGCCTTCAACAACAGCACTTAAAATCTTATGGATTAGAAACCAGCTACAGGCTCACTCTATGAATGCTTAGTGTGATGGGTGTAAAGTGGTCGATGATGAGATCCAAATTCGTTTACTGATCCTCAAACTTACACCATTAAAAGCAAGTCCCAAAAATAAATAAATAAATAAATAAATAAATAAATAAAAGAACCCAGGCCACATCTGCCCCAGTTTTTTAATTGACTTTAAGCTCACACCAAAAGAAAACATTCATTATTACTGCCATTTAGTAACCAGATAGTTCTTCCCTATACTGAACAATACAAATTTGGTAGCAGGGATCCATTTGGGCCACAACCATCGTGTTTTATTCCAAGCATGTTTTAGGAGAGCATGTGTTCAGTCCTACCTCAACCTTGAAGTCGTTGCTGACGTAGCGACCATTGAGTTCTGAGCAGACCAGTTTGAACTTCCTGTCAAACAGGGCTTCAGTATGCCAGTTCCTGTAGCGGATCAGGTGCAGCACCTGCTCATAGTTAGCCATTGTGTTCACACCTGAGAATGGACAGTTTTTTATTAGTGTACCAGAGTTACTTAATGTTATGTGCAGATATGATTGTAGAGAGAATGTTCACACTGTTCATACAGAGAACTAAAACATGATATCAATTCCAGTAGTGTGAAGATTCCCTTCATAATAAGCAGAAACTGAAGGCTCTTGCTTATCGAAGATGATGCAGACAACTAAACTGAATGCATTATTCTTTGGAAAGTAATTTGAGGACAGTCAATACTGATAATTTTTTGAGGTGAAATGTTTTTTGTTAGAGAAACACACCAGTGACGACCATGCCCACGTTGGAGGAGCTCATCTCCAGGCCTCTCTGCTGGACCTGAGCCAAGTCCACCTCCAGACTCTCATGTTCTCCATCCAGATCATCTCCCACTACGGTCACTTCGCACATGTCCAGGTTGTGCATGATCTCCTCAGAAACCACTGTTTCTTGAACTGCCATAGAAACAGCAATCGCATGTTAGTACATATCCACAGATACATTTTTCCATAATGAATTCTTCTGGTAATAACATACTAAATGCACATATTCAAAGTAGCCTAGTACTGTTGAATAAAATATTTGCTATTTTGATACTCAAAAATGGAGCAAGATGTATTAATACTTTTCTACAAATATTAAAATGAACAAATCCCAAAATAACACCCCTCAGACTTTCTGGGCTCTACATAGAAAGTAGTCATTTGACCACAATCATACATTAGTAAATCTCATAAAGAGCCTTCAATATTGAATAACATATTTAGCTGTAAAATTCCACATCATTACTATTTGCTTAATTCACAGAGTAGCATTTTTCCTACTGAAGTAATTGAGAAATGTCCTTAAAAAGCCACTAGTTTAACTTGGCTAGAACGTATTGTATAATGCATTCTCTCATTTTCTCTCTTTCTCATCGCACAGATCGACCAGATGGCACTGCTGTCATTCTGCCATTCCCTCCTCACCTATAAATCGCTAATGCCTTCCAGCCTCTGAGCCAGACGCTGTTTATTTTTCTCTCTCCTATCCGTTCCCCAGTCATTAGGCATCTGGCTGTGGTGTCCATACCTGTGGGGTCATCCTCTCCCTCCGCTTCAGCCTCCACTTCGCGTGTGATGGTGCTGACGATCCGCAGCTCGGGGAAAAGCGTCACCCCCTCGGTGCTTTCGAACTCTGCAGCTCCGCGAGCAAAGTGGTCGATGCCACTCAGGCTGATCTTGGGCTCCTCAGGCTGAAGTACCATCACATAGCCCTCAGCATCGGGCACAGAGATGCAGGTCTCTTCGTTGAAGCACCTGTGCATCACACCACCAAGGCACAGATTCAGATACCAGAGCAGACAGACACGCTGAGAAACATGTTAAGGTCCCATGCCGAGTTCTTTTGTTATTACCATCATCATTTAAGGTTTGTTCAAAAGTCAAATTTGCAGTAATTTTTCCAATCAGTCAAAATACGCTTCGATACTGAATTCAGGCTTCAAGATGGCTTTAACCATGCAATGTAATACTGTACATTTTAACAGACACAGCATGCCATACCGGCTCAAAAACCACATAAGATAATCAGTTTGAGATTATGTAACAAACATAAGATAGTTAATTGGAGACTGTAGTATTGCTTTAACTATTACTATTGAAAATACTGTATTAATGGAAAGGGAGTATGGTGAAATACTGACTTGACAGTGGTGGTGACACGGAGGTGGCGTATTCCTGGCGTGGGAAACTGCCTGGAGTTCAGATAGGAGATGTGCTGCATGACCTTCTCAAAGCTCTCGATATCATCTCCTTCCAGAGTCAGAGAGGACTGATTGGGGTTAAACTCCACCTGCACAGAGGCACAAACAGAATTCATGAGTCACTGACTCACTTTCACCAGAGCCCCAGAATTGCTCTGTTCTCATACCGCTGTGTCTGGCTCATGTGACATTTATTTAATAACCTTTCATGTGAAAAAAACAGCTTTCTGCCATTTAGGGCTTGAAGTTAAATAGACACATGAGTAATAGTGCACTACAGATCAAAAAAATGTATGCGTTTTCAGTATGAGTGCCCAAATATGGCAATTTTGGTATGAAGCCAAAATCCAGTGTTTAAACACAATCAAATTCTACTTTGAAATACAGTCAGATTAAAGTTTCTGTCCAATATCAATATTTCTTAAGCAATTATCTGCCAGTGCCATCCTGAATCTTCATACATCCTCACTTCTCAATACTATGAAATGGCAACTAATGTATCATTCTAACTTCTGATTCTTTCACTTTTTTACATAGGCTGGCCATACACTGTCACCGTATGCTGCCCAAAGCAAATCAAATTGTCCATGCTAATCTCATTTATGGCATTTAACAGACGCTTTTATCCAAAGCGACTTCCATTCCCTACAGGGGACGGTCTCTCTGGAGCAACTTGGGGTTAAGGGTCTTGCTCAGGAACCCAGTGGTGGTATACTGAAGGTAGGATTCAAACCCATGACCTCTTGGTCCGGAGGCAAGTATCCTACCCACTAGGCCACCACCACCCTCAGATGTTCAGATTAGACTCAGATGTTCAGAGAAGTGTGGTACTGTTTTGGAGTAGGATGTGCCCTGGCTTTTTATCAGCAAAAAAACGACACGTGAGGTAATTCGTGTCCAGTCTTTTTTCTGTTGTTGCTTTGTTTGCTTTTTTTTTTTACAAGCACGCCTACATGTGAACAGCTCATACCTTCACAGCAGAAGCCACCTCCTCTGGGAGCTGAACATCCAGGCCCTCTTTGCAGGTGTATAGGCAGTCGATCACCTTCTTATTCTCCAGCTTCCCAGAGCGGATCATGAGGCCGGCCAAATTACCGCGGAAGTACTGAGTCATGCGGGCACTGCCACCTGGACGAACCCACAGAGAGTGAAAGTGAGAGAGGTTGACAGACAGATAACACATGGCCCATTCCAGGGGCTTAAGCATGCTCTGCATCCATGTGTGCCTATGTGAGTGATGTTCATGCAAGTTAGTCGAGCTGCTCTGCTCTGGTCTGACCAGGTGTGGCTGGGGCTCCAGAGACAGAGGATGAAGGATGAACATACACAGGCTTACAGCCTCATGCAGCCTCACGTGTGGAGTCAAATCACTGTGAGTCACGGAGATAAAGTGATGAAGAATGAAATGTGAAAATGGGTGGAAAAACTAACCTCACTTTCTGATCATGTAAAGCTAATGTCTAAAAGCAGTCTTTCCTATGAAAATTTAACATGCCAATGAAGACTTATTTCATATGGTCACAAACTGCAGTAGTTTTAGGCATGGTGATTGATAATCAGTTGTCACTTGTGCTTTTGTTCATAATATTAGCTATTATATCCATGACCATTACTGCCAGTAGGCTTGCCACAATCATGACAATCACCAATTGCCTTTAATTTTTTTGCAATTAGTAAAGTTGATCACAACAATTTGCCACTTTTATATAATTGTAGTATTTTCCATTGAGTTGTTATTTGTTGAGATGTTAGGTGTTTTATGAAGAGAAGAAAAGGAATAAAGAACAAACTCCTATTTTGTGTCAATATCTTTAGAGACCAGCATTGAGCAATGTCTGGTTATTTGAGCCCAAGTTTTTCATCAGTTGAAAGCTGATAAACAGCCATGGAGCAAAATGGCTAATCAGCCAATTTGGCCACTTTGGCCACTTTGGCCAGGCTGTATACAATGAATGAGAAGTACAGATCATTACTTGCAATTATTCATTTGGCAAGTGGTCATCAGTTAAAATGGCATGAAAACCTAAGCAAGGGATGTCTACTTTTATCAATAAAGGGCCTCTGTGGCTGCAGGTTTTCATTAGACAAAGCATCCCTTGTGTAAACACTGCCAGTAAGACAACGAACTCATCAAAATCCTAACAAATGATTCTTCTCATACTGAACTGGTATTTTCGTTGCAATAAGAAACAAACATTAGTGTTGCTCATTGCATTTGCCATTATTTGTAATCAGAACAGTAGCTAATCGCCCAAGCAGCATATTGGCTGGACCCTAATACTAATATCCCCGCTATCATCCAATCTTCAAGTAATTACAATGCCACTGCTGTAAATGATACATCTGTTGCTTGTGCTCTCGTATCCCTCAGAATGAAGGTGAGCGTGAGCAAAGGCACCTGCTCTGGAATCTCCTATGTGATATTCCTACACTGTCACATCAGACTCACAGATAAACGAACCCATGAAACAAAACAGGCAGCGCGGTAGATAATGTAACATGCAGAATGCTCCACATGCATGTTATTGTTCTGACTTTGGTGCATCTCCCTATCAACTGAGCAATATGTTTCCTGATCTGCAGGCAAAACTCAAAGTAAAAATGGCTGGTAAAGAAAACAATACAATAAAGACATGACACAAAAGTTTAAAAAAAAAAAAAAAAAAAAAAAAAAAAAAAACAAAAAAAAAAAAAAAAAAAGAGTTT
>JBBIGA010000132.1:26638673-26670736 GCA_037576975.1 Alestes dentex | reverse complement strand
GCAGAATGTGTTCAGAATCGTCTCATGCTCATGTTATGCAAGTAAAAGCGGAGTGTACATCCAGTCCTCACACAGCTAAAAGACAGCCGCGCGAGGATCGCATGTACAGGGTGTTAATTCATGAACAAACTGTCGTTTTGGAGCGATTAGGGAAAGATTTAGGCAACCTGTCAAAGGCTCAGAGACAGTCTCAGTGTCATTGTCATGTCCTGAGAGGTCTGTGGAAGTAAGACAGAAGAGTGGGAAAAGACGAGGCCTCGCTTTAGTTAGGAGAAGGTAAGCTGGATTTTAAACGTTATCATGCATTACACTACGCTTCAGTCAAACACTGCTGGCTGTATGACTTCTACAATCTAAGAATGATGTCTACAAATCACATCTACATGACAAGCATGAAGCATATTACTAAAGAAAACAAAATTACTAAAATGCTTCATGCTTCCGATTCATTTACATTTCCAACAGAGGGGAAAATTTCACCTCTAAATGAGAGGTTGCATCATTTTGAGAGCAGAAAAAACACGGTGCCAAGAGTACCTTGCCAGCAGGCGCCAATAGTGAGCTGGGTTTCGATCTTGGAGGCGTGGAGAGGGTAATCCTCCGTGACCAGGAAGGGCTCAAAGGAGGCTCCATCTACAAACAGAGCCACTGCAGGGAACTCGATGTTCAGCACATAGTGATGCCACTCTTTGTCACACACCTGAGGAGAGACAGCACATCAGGAGCTCTGTTCATACGACTGCCTCTACAAACTCTGCCTTTTCATCTAATACCTTTTTAGCACTACAACATGGTAAACAATTTTATAATCCAACATATATGTCAATATTGGATTCTGTCTATAAGCACATGCTAATACAGAGATGCACTTACTAGCATATCTAAACTGAGGGAAAGAGTCGTTTCCAGTGACATGATTTATTCAGAAACCCTGTGTCCCTAGAAATAGTTAACAGAGGGTCTAACCCATTCTGTATTTGTTTTAAACAAATGCGATAAATATTCCCAATATTTTATACTTTTTAATGTGTGGGTATTTTATGTCCTTACATTGCTATTAACATAAACAGCAAAGTTAAAATAAAAGTTGCACATTATTTAATTACAATATAATTTTATTATAAAATAAATGTATGTGCAACTGCAATATTATTTTCTAATAATATAACATGTGTATAGTATGTATAATTATGTTTATAATAATAGCTGCATTTGTATCATAATCACTGAAAAACAGTAAAGAAAGTAAATACATACAAACAAGTAAGTCCTAACTCCCCTTGGTACGAAATCAAAATGTTGGTATTATGACACCCCGACACAAAAACAGAAAACAATCATGATCACAAATGTCTTATGGTTACAAATACAGATTCAGACGTAGAATGAATCTGTTTTTGAAATACTACTATTATATCATAATCTCCTGCACAGCAGTGTGTTCACCTCCAGTCCACCAAGACCTTTTCATTTCCTCTCGTCCGCAGTCTCATTTCCCACAATATAATACTGTTTTTGGTCACAGTTTATAACATTTCAGAGAAATCCAACATCCTACAAAGTCCTGTGGACTGCTAAAGGGGATCCAGGTGATTTAGAGATTCAAGTTGGATATCTTTTTTTGAAAATAACTCTCTACTGGAAAAAGAACTGTCCCATTATGCAAACATAGGCAGTTTCTTCAAATGTATTAGTACATTTAATGCTCCAAATAAAACATGCAACATTTAAACGCTGGAAAGTATATAAAATTGGTTTGACATACAGTTTATGTGACCAACATTTTGAGCATTTTTTTAAGATTTCTCTCATACACGCAGGTTAAGGGAGGTGGAGGTTATACTTAGCCCTCTATATCTGGCTGTGAGTAGGTTTACATACTCCACAAAGTTCCCCATTCATTACTGCCACTCACAACTTTGTGTCAATATGCACACCCAAACAGGCCATAGGAACGCAGTGGAGACCACCTTGCAAATGTTACCATTCTAAAAAGGCCCTTGTTGACTCACTTGGTCGAGTTTCCAGTGAAACTCTGCTGGTTTGTAGTTCTCGGACTCAGTGGGGTCCTGACGCAGGAGCAGCACCAGACGACAGTTGTGAACATACAGTGAGTAGTGGTGTCTGTTCATTTCTGCAAGAGAGGACGCCAGCACAGGCAATAGGGTCATGTTTGTAACCCCTTATCATTCAGTTAATAACATTAATTAGCTTAATTCATGAATAACAATACGTTTTAATAACTGTTTCTTCATACAGCATGTTACATTACAAAAATCTTGAAGAATTTAAGGAAAACATTGGAAAGAAATGTATAGTTTACCTGAAAACACAATACTGAAATTAACATTATAAAATGTAAATTATAAGAAGGTTAATAAACTAGGCATATTCTAGTGTGTCTGTATACACACACCCATACACTGTACTGTGAAAGAAACGTGAACAAATGTTTTACTGTGACAGGCTGCAAAGTGCCTAAAAGTACAAGGTGCCTAGATGAAGCATTCAGCATTCAGTACCACCAGTATACTGATCACTGCCTGATCACCTGGACTCATCTGCACCTGTTTCTTTACTGGTTCAGGCCTTAAGTTAGATGGCTTTGTTACTCTTGAACATGCATAATTTACAGTGTGGCTTAACAAACAAAAACCCATTCTGCTGAAACTGGTCAGGTTCAGGGACTGGACTAAAAATGAGAGACTTTGAAGGTCTCTCAGGATGCCTGGAGAACTGTTCCTCAAGACTATATTTAAAATCCAAAAAATTCTGGGTCTTTGGCTGCGACACGCGGGGCCGTCATTTGTAGTGAGGAATTAAGTTTACAGTTCTGTCCTCAGTTTCAGCCTCGTGCCTGCATGGCATGAAGGCATCCAGCACTGGGTCCAGCCCACGTGTTTAATCAACTAATATAAACAAGGACTAGGACAAACTGCAGGAGTGCGATGGGCACGCTGCAATCCTGCTTTCTCACAGACCAAAGCTTCTAGTACACAGGGATGTCCACATGATGTAATCCCTCTTACATAAGCCCCAAACCAGCTGATGACACTATCCAGCTTTTCTCTGACATGAGAAAGGGCTTAATGACTACCCAACAAAGAGATTTCAATACCCACAACACCCTGCTCTAAAATCAAGCGTAAGTGATGTTGTTATGACTACTTGGGACCAGCAACCACAACCTGACTCTAAACATAGAACACATTAGGTGAGTAAGACTCATCACAGATTATTGATCCAAGATTCTGGTACACTTACACATTACATTTCAGCCTTGGCCCTTTACACGGCAGCTTCATAATTCAGTTTCAATCTAATATATAATATTAGATACAATAAATATCTACTATGAAAGTTATACAAGAGTATATGGGCCCACTTCCATTTTAAGCTACCGAGATGTGTGCACCCGCACACACACACACACACACACACAGCTGGATTTTATTTGTGTCCATTATGGGGTGTCTGCTTTACTTGATGGTGTTACCTGTCTTATCAGAGTTGCAGAGGATGGTTTCTTTCTCCCTGCCGCCAGGTCCGTGCCTCATCCACACAGAGATGGTGAAAGGTTCCTTCAGGCTGGTGCTTACCACACCCTCGGGAACCTTAATGGCCTGAGTGCCATTAAACTCAAAGACCTGGTCGCTGTCATGGCCATTGTCAGTGGGCAGGCCCACAGTCCAGTTAACGGCACTGCTGGGAGCAGGCAACAGTTCCACGGTGCCTGTGCTGGCACCTGAATGAACACAAAAATGAAAACAGCATTTATAAACAGTAACAGTGAGATCATTGAGATAGCAGTTCAGAATCAATGAAATACAGTAATATGCAAAAGTCTGGGTGCTGCTGGTCACATTTCAAATTATGCTGGCTTTCTAAGTGAAACACTTTTTCCTTTTCAAACAACAACATTTTTGCACATTGTAATGTACAATTACTTGCAGCATTTAACATAAAGAAAAAATGTAAAAAACTGTTTTAACTTGCGCACTCTTTGAAGAGAGTACTACTAAGTAAGAAAACAACATTGCATGGCATTTATTAAAAGATTCCAAATTACATGACACATTTTTATAACAGTAATGTTACCTTTAGAAACAGATAAAACAGTAGTAGCAGTTTTGCTGAAGCACGCATTTTGTCTAACTAGATAGAACAGCATGTTATACTGTATCAGAAACAACATAAGCAAGTTTATTTTCAACTCAACACAACCTGAGGCCAGTGTGAGATGCCTCAGTTTTCATAACTGTGGTCCTAGGCTTCCAGTTCTTGTTAGCTACATCAGCCTCCCAGCTCTAGTATAAAGCTAAAGAAACAAACTTAGAACATAAAACAAGTACTGGCTGACTGACTCTATTTGAAGTAAAGGGAAACTAAATTGCATGAAGGACATAATGATTTTTTAATGCAAGCTGCATCAGTCCTCCCACTGTTTACCAGCGGCAACGTCAACACACAGGTTAATCACCAAGTCCGAGACATTAATCTTCTCTCAGTATAAACTATATAAAAAGCATTTCCAGACTTGGAGTCTAGACTGCCACTCTACTGTCACATGTTTGCTGTGACTCACCACACAGCCGGTGCAGGGACTTCTCTGAGTATGTGTCTCGGTCACACCCTTTGCCAATGTGGTTGGTTTCCAGCTCAATGCTGGTCTGGATCGAGGTGATGGGTTCCTCGCAGGTCTCCAGACGAACGCTGGGGAACAGGGCAAGGCTTCCTGTGCCAGGCTCGTACTCAATCCTTTTATTGAAGCCTGTCAGAGTCAAACACACAAGACATGTTTGTTATGTGGAAACTGATCCCCAGTCTCAGGAAAGGCAAAAAACAAACAAACAAAAACAAAACTCCAGTAAAAGCCATAAGAGGTGGATTAACATTGTATCCATCAACAGCCCTTAACTGAGGCCAAATTAAGCTGCAAGTGCCAGTTATTATTATTATCATCTGTTTGACTGAACCCAAAAAACGTAATCACTGTTATACGCTGCAATGAACAAACGAAGAAACTGAGGCCAGTGAATAAAATAGGTTGAGAAAGTTAAGAAATTAAGGCCAGGCTCAGGCCAACTTAACAATGCTTTGTTGAATCTGGGTGCAAAAGATAAAGGGGTCTTTGATACCTTGCCAGCTTGGCTTGCATGTGGGTTTGATGTTGACTTTGACGAGGACGTCCTCTGAGGCACGATTCTTCCCACAGTCATAAGCCGTCACTGTCAGCTTGTACATGCGCTCCTTGCTGTAGTTCAGCTTCTCCGTGTTCTTGATGTTGCCTGTAAGGGGGGGGGGCAGCAATATCCAGTTTCAACAACAATAAAGCATCTTTATGCATGCAGCACATTTCATAAGTGGTAAGTAGGCCAAAAACGTATTTAAAAAAAAAAAAACATCGGCAACAGCAAAAGGAAACACAAAAATCTTTGAAAAAGGAAAACTAGAAGCATCAAACATTTGAATCAATACTCCAGAGTGACGCTGGAAAAAGTGTTAAAGGCTTCCTGTCGAAGATGAAGCCTATCTCAGCTTTTGAATAATTCAGTAAAAAGAACATTACAATCGTTGAGGATGAAAGATGAAAGTATTAGTCAATGTCTGTGCATCTCACCGAGTTAAGTTTTGTCTATCTAGGGCCAATTTAAAAGATAAAAGTGACTCTAAGCATACATTCCATCACTTTTCCACGTGATCAAAGGAATACGAAAGACAGCGCTGTTTTACTCCATTAAAAGTACCACAGGTTAAAGAGACTGGTGCCCTGATAACCCTTCAACAGAATCAGAATCAGACTTATACAGTTGTTTGTACAAATCAATAAGTCTGTCACCTTCAGGTTGAGGTCAGTGTGGCTGTGTGTTAAGAATGAGCTGTATTTTTGGCAGGAGCTCAGTCCTATCACTGCGTCTTACCGTCTTTATCGATAGTGAAGGGAACATCGGGTGTGACGATTTCATAGCTGCAGATCTGACTGAACTGGAAAGAGCAGTCGGCATCCACCGCCTCTACCTTCACGATGCTGTCGTATTTTTTGCCCTCGATGACTGTAGCTTTGTAGGACTTCTCTTTAAACACTGGAGAGTACTCGTTCACGTCATTCACTTGGATATGGACGGTAGCCCTGGGTGAAAATCAAACAGTCATTATAAAACAAAGAGCAGTAAGGCCAACTGAGGATTCTGCTTTTATTGAAGGGAAGGTAATTGATTGTTATTAAACTACACTTGAGCACTGAGGCACAGCAGGATTATCAGTGCTATTCTATGCTCCCCTACCCATTTCCTCATCACTTGCACAGTAGTGCTCGTCAGTAATTATTCTCACGAGAAAAACAACTAAAACGTACGAAAATAAAAATTCAGTTTAAATTGCGGACTGATAACCTTTGCATTAGTAAGAAGAGAAGATATTTTATTATGATCTAAATGTGAATGACACACACCACAAAACAACAATAAACAAAAGAACAATAATAAACCTAGACCTCTTAGGATCAGTTTCCCAGATAGGAATTAAGCCTAGTCCCGGATTGCACAGTATTCTGAATGGAGATTTTCCACTGAAAGAGAAATGTAGTCCAGGACTAGTCTTAATTCTTGTCTGAGAAACTCCAATAGATTTAAAGTACTGATGCTTCAGTATAGCTAATATGCTACACACTTGTGAGATTTCTTCATGTTGGTTCCATCAGGACCCTCTCCACAGTCGTAGGCCTGGATGGTGAAGGTGTGCTCCTTCTGAAGCTCGCAGTCCAGTTTGTCTTTGGCACGGATTACCCCCTCGCCCGTAGACTTATCCAACATCACCGCCTCGAACGGCACATTCTGCCCGTGAATCCGGAAGCCGCAAATCTCCCCTGAACACGGTGAGAAACGGCAAAACACAGGGGTTCAGTTCAGGACTGTCACCAAGACAAACAGCAACTGCTGTTCACGGCACAAAAGAAACCCACAACAAAAACAAACAGCACACCACACTTAAATAAGAACAGCCAAAGTTGTTTTTGGCAGCCAAAGGGGTTGGTACATTGGGGTCTGTGGAGGAAGCCAGAAGCACTGTAGAATGGGTGAGTATTTAAGAGGGGAGGGGAGGGTTGGGGGGAGTTAAAGGGAAAAGGCTGAGTGTCTCGTCCAAGCCACTTGATCACATTGCATCCAGTCATGCAGTAAGAAACCCAGAATGTGGACAGGCATTTCACAGGAATACTTGTCATCGAAGAAAAAAAAAAAAAAAAAAAGGACAGAAAGGAAATCAAACAAAAACAGTGAATGGATTGCCAATATCTTCCACTTTATCTGAAGATCACATTTCATTCGTATTACAGTGGCCTGCTTGTTGGTTTTAGTGAGAACAAAAAACAGAAAAGAAAGCAAAGTCAAACTGATACGTTATTAGAGGATGCGAAAATGAAGCGTTATGATAAAGAGGTCCCGCACCGTTTCAGAAACAGCACTTCAAAGCCCTGAAGCAAATTAAAAGGCAACACAAATAAACAAACAAACGAAAACGGATTACAGCAAATTCCCTTTCTAGGTTTTGGCATGGAGGAAGTCTTCCTGTGCAATGTTGTCTCTCTCACAGCCTTAAGAAACTAAAGAGTGAAACAAAAAAAACGAACAGAAGTGGTGAAACTAAACCACTGGATGAGAGCTGGGGTTAGAAATATCGACTTGCTTGACATCCACATCGAACAGCAGCAGCTGCCATGCTGCAATTCAGATTAGAGAAGGAACAAAAGGCCTCCGCAACGGGTAAGCGCGTCACATCGTACTCGACCAGAGAGAGCTTGCAACGTTTCAGCTTCACTTTGGTCCAGCATTAAACAGAAAATTAATTTCTTGTATAATTAAACCGTGGTCACGATTCTGTGTGTTAATACTGAACTCTGATTTTGTGTCATTCTCTAGACGGCATATTGCCAATATTAGGAACTCCAGGTCTAAAATGGTTTAACCCACTTTAAAAATGAATGGCATTTTTTAAAGAGCGTATCTGACAGATGTTCCGACGCCCAACAGTTATATACATTATTATGAAACACCAGCTACTGGCAAAGCAACTTAGCTACCAAATGTGCGGACGCTTACTGGTTTGCATGGAGAATTTTGGTGAGGTTATGATGCCACTTGTGCAGTAGTGTTGGCTTGCATGTAGTAATATTCATATTCTGGCTCGTAACTCAAAAAATCCAGCAACATTGGAAGGAAAAATGTCTGTATCGCAAATCATATCAGTTTAGAACTTTGTTTACAATTTTTATGAATGCCATTCATTTTTTCTCATAGAGAAAACCAGCTTACACCCTAATATGGGCATGATGCCAACTACAGAATATGGACTTCAGAGGTCTATTACACTTCACTGAATGCATAGAGCTGAATAGGAAAACTAATGTGCATATGCATACGGTGTGTTAAAAGTATATTACCCTCATTCAAAAACAATCATATCACCACCCCTTAATGTCCAGAATAGATTCATACTATCTAAAAATCGTACTTTAAATATAGTTTCTAGAAATGGATAAACTTCATCCAGTGCATGTGCCCATTAGTATAATATATGTCTTATATGTCTTATAGCTGAAGTACTGTTAGGATCTGCAAACAATGGATGTCTCATGCACAGATATTTCTAGACTTATTTAACCCCACTACAAACATTTCATCCAGGTATTATATCTTTTTTTTGCCAAATAATTTGTGGGTGAGGGGAAAAAAGTAAACCAAACCATAAAGAGAAGTGGGAGATTATAGCATGACAGGAGTTTCTGTGTGAAGTGCCAATGCATTTTGCGTTAGTGGGTTAATTGAACAATTTACAAGGCATTGAAAAGAGCCCGGCATCACCTTCTTTGGTGAAGGTCACCTCAAAACTGTCTACAAGAAGGGAGAGAAGATAAACCTGGGTCAGTCAGAGAAAGGAGGAGATTCAGATCACATCACAAAGAGAGAAAGGCAAAGCGACAGAAAAGGTAACTTTACATACATATATACATATGTAGGGCTTGAAATACTTTAGTTGGCCTACAGAAGTATGAAACTGTACACAGATCTGCTCGGAGGAAATCTTAAGCATTTGCAAGATGCACAGCGCAGATTCAGATGTTATTTTGAGCTCTGATATGTATGTATACAGTGAATATCCAGTATACATTGTATACATTATTAGAAAAGTATGCTTCAGATTCACATTCACAGAGCCAAGTTGGCAGCAGTAGAGAAAGAAGATTTTAGTACAGTTCAGTCAAGCAACCTTCTAATTAAACTGCATCATCCTCAATACATAACTTCTTATTTGGAGTTAATATTAGCAACCTCTTGTACTTGCAGAGTAACTTACCAACAAAAGTTCCAAACACACTCCAAACAGCATACACAACAATACACATTTTCTGATACTGTCATACCATGTTCAGTGTTTCCCCCATCATTAAATAATCATTTTGAGATTGAATTCAATTTATTTTTGGTTTGTTTTTTTGTTTTTTTAAAGTTTGACCACAGTTTCCATTAAAAACCACAAACAAAACCTTTAGAAGACAAGGGCATATTAGTGCTCATTTTTCCATTATCTGGGGTGTCAAAGGTATTCCAGAAAGCATTAAACAGTGTCTTCAAAGACAATGCTATAATGTTCAACTATGAGCTTGATCATGATAATGGGGTCAGCAAACTTAACATTACTGAACAAGACCCACTGATGTTAGTGAGGATTTCCTTTGGGTTGTGCTTTATTGCATTATCAGGTCCAGTCTGGCCCCCATCCCTGGCCCCAGACTGGTGGAGCTGTCTACCCTGTTTTCACCTCAACAATTAGAGATGGATTTTCTATTAGAAACTGCTGTTCAGAGCAAGTCATGCAGGAGCAGCTTTGTGCCTCTTCAGTGCACTCGCCAGCTCTAATGACGGGCTCTGCACGCTCTTCTAAACTACAAAGAAGCACTGCAACCCAAACTCCTCTTCCAAAAAAAGCACAAGGAGCACTGCTCGCTGGTCATCAGTGAGCCATACAGATAACAGCACCTCATGGGGTCGTAATATAGCTGAGATCAAGGCTATAACAAACATTCAACACTTCCACATTACCAAGCAAAATACTGAACAATTCTATGATATTCAATACCAAATTTTAGTATCAATATGGTCTTAACGATGTTTAATTGGTTGTTTAAAGTACATTTCATACACATGTAATGTTACGCATGTAATGTTTCATACGCTAATGTTCATCAGCAATTGTTGTTTTCGCTGCAATTCGTTGCAGTCGGCAAGTTGGAAAAAAATAGGATACTTACATTTTCATGATCCACAAATGTTGACAAAGATCAAATGTTCCTAATTAAAAACTGCCATCCCTGGGTCAGGGATTTTACTTCAGACATAATCACAAACACACATGCCGCACTAAATCAAATGAACAGGAATAATTATAAAATCTTTGTTGGTCAGTGTTCTTCAAGTACTGTCCACAATATGCTCAGAAAAGCATCAAGTGAATTATAATAATGATTAAATGCTGTCATATTGTGCACTTCTAATAGTCAGTTATATACCCTTTCTGACACCACACATTCATTTCTGCTTGAAGCCACAGCCACATTCACGCTGTAATTTTGAACAATATCCACCTCTAACACTATGGAATGGACTGTTGGACATACAGAATTGTGTAATCATCATCACCATCATCATTACTACTATTATTACTGTTTTAAAAAATACAACCACCCAATCACTTTGCTTCAGCCCTTAACACTACGCAGCTTTGGTTGGGGGTTTTAGTAAATTCCAAAATCCAACATGTAGCCTATTCATTTTCCGTTAAAGGTGCAGTACTGCTCGTTAAGGACCAGGTGACATGGGAATATTTAACGGTATTACAGAATGACATTCTTAATTCAAATCCGTGAAGAGCTGTATAGATTACGTGGCAGAAATCTTTCAGCATGATAAACGCTCAGCTGGGAAAGTATGAACAATCTGCAGTAATTGATTAATGCAGCAGGCGCCACGCACTCTAGGCTTTTTCTTTTCCCTCAGTCGAGACATATGGAGCTGCTTCAGTGGCAAATCTCTGCATGTTTCCAATATTGCTTGTGATTCATCAAAGGGGGATCTTTATAACTTTGTTGTATTCAATAGTAACTAGGGATGACCGGATCATGAATTTATGTAGCTGGTTCGGATTCCAGCTCCAACTGTGCATCATTAATAGCAACCCTGTGAACGAAGTCCGAACCTGACCAGAAGTTAAAAACTCACTTCCAGTAAAGAAAACTAAATCAGTCAAACACTAGGGAATAGTAGATTTAAAATGCAAAAAAATAATATACCTTATAACAGTAATGTCACCTAATTAACTTACTTCATCTTATGCTTCTTCAGTTTCCAACATAAGATGTATCGGCAATGAAAGGGTCCTGTCTTTTTGTTGATTTTGAGATACAAAGGGTCCCAGTCCATTCTTAACAATCCTTATCTTTTCTGCCATGGGAAATTAAAGAACTGCAGCAAATAAAAACCACAGTTTCCCCACCGTTTTGAGTTTATAATTAGACTTATGGTTTTATAAAAAATCCACTGAGAAAATCAAAAGCCATTTAGGTCTAAAATTACTATGTTCGCTCCCGCTACGGACACTAATGTTAGCAATTTGAAATATCTCCGGCGTGGCATTAAAAAGGAAATACTGTTGATAATTTTCAGAGTCAGAGCTCCCCAAGTGAGGGTTTAACAGCACATTATGTGGTCTGCCTGACGATCGTGAATATAATGTGTGCTGTAATGGACAATCAAACATAACTAGAACGGGCTGTGTTACTGGAGCCCAGCAGTAAAAGAAACTGAGTGCGTGCCTGAAAACACACTCACAGCCATGCTGCATTAGTCAGCGTGGCACAAAGTCCTGGACTAACCAAGCCTGGCAACCAGTCACCCACACAGCCTCGTGATGCCTCCTAACGCAATCTGAGAACGAGTGCTGGTGAAGTCAGTGAGCCAAGCTTCTTTACTCCCACGGCAGGCTTACCACAGACGAGTCCGTCCATTGGCCTGTTTCTTTTATACTAGTGAATGTGTCAGTGGATTAAAAGTCTACCTACAGCATAATACTACTGTCTACCAGGACATTTATATTCCATAAAGAATGCTCAGCATGACTATTAAAGTGGTATGTAATTAATAGGGATGTGCATCAGTTTGATTTTACTGATATTGGCAGTGACACTGATAGCGCTCAATGGTACCGATACTTATTATCGATACTCTTATTGATACCACTCTCCATAATTAGAATAATCAGAAAAAACAGAGACATCGCATGGAAAGATACAATTACTTTTCATTTTTTGGAGAAAAAAAAAAATCTAAATTGTGTCTTGAGTTTCCTGTATATGTAAGGAGAGAGGAAGTCATTACAAATGTCTTGTCAACACATGTGCAGTGAGCCTCACTCCCGTCCCTCCCACTAAACCAATCTAGCATCAACCACTTAAAGTGAAATGGCCCCTTATCGTCACACGTGAACACAGTGTGAACAGTGTGAAATTCTTTCCCTGCATTTAACCCATTCACCAAGTGAAGCAGGGGGCTGCCAACAGTGAGGGGCGCCCGGGGAGCAGTGTGTGGGGACGGTACCTTGCTCAAGGGAACCTCAGTGAAGACACTAGCAGTCCTAGGATTCAAACCAACAACCTTCTGATCACAGGGGCAACCCCCTAACCACCAGGTCACCCAGATGCTCCAAATGCCAGCTATGTTAGAATGCACTGAATTTGCATAAATATTGATGGCAGCATAGTTTGTCCATAGCTTATCGATATTTCGGTAACGACCAGTGAGAAACCAGTATTAGCCAAGTACCGGGTCTTGGTACCCTAATTAATAGAAATATAAAAATGAGGGGTGATCTGACAGTGACAAAACAACTAAATAGATTGAAATGCATTATTATAACAAATAACAAATTATTTTTATCAAAATTATCAATTAAAATTGGGTGCGAGTTCCTTGCGAAATTTCATAATGTGCTGACTCATTTCCTAAAAAGTCATAAGCAAATCAAGAGGTCAGAAATTTACAACTCAAGTAATTAAACAAGATTTTAGCCAACAGACATTTACGGCAGGTGGACACGATTCCACAGGAGCTGAAATGCTCCCAAGCAGGCGATGTGAAAGATGGCCTGGGAGAACTCTGGACTGGCACTAGAGCTGAGAGAGGAGGCAGAGCGTTCACAATGCACCTACTGCATAAAGAGCTTTGAAATGAGGCCAAAGTAAATCTCCCAATGATTAGAAGAGGCCAGAGCTAAAGCTAGCGCTGGGCGTCCTCTTTCGCTGTGCCACGCACGTTCAAGAGGCAACAATACCATATAAGCAAACTAGGCAAACTGATGAAGGAGCCACTGTCATGTGACTGATTTATTTAAGGAGTTAACTATGAGCTTTTAATACATAAACATTCTACAAGTCCAAAACATAACAATTAGGGGGAAAAAACTCATTTCCTTTTAGAACATGTTAGAGGAAGAACCGCAGGTGGTATTTTGTAATGAAAGTATACAGGTGCTCCTGTACCACGGCACCCAACCAGCATGAATATTTTACAAAGGCAAATAAACCTCATTAACCTGCCAGAGCAAAGCCAGAGAGCACATTAGCAAAACTAAAAACTAACAGCAAGAGCTGACTCCACCGATTAGTGTTTTCAACTGCAGGTCTAATGGCAATATAATGACATTAGAGAAGGAGTAATGCGATTAAGCTTTGCCATGGAGGCATCTCTGAACTGCATACACACACAGAAACCAGTCCAACCTTTTTTTAATCACATAATCAAAACCTTATTCAACAAAATCAGGTCAACAAAGAGCTTTCAAGCCCTGAGTACAAAGTACATAACAAGAAACTGAAATATATCTATCCAGTCCTGAAATTGGTCTCAGGGCGACTAATTTTCATATTACACAATTCATAAAGGTCAGAAAGGTCAGGGTTATTTTTTTAGTCTGAATAACTGAGATCATCTATACAGCTAACTTAGTAATGCAACCAGGTAGATCAGAAGAAAAAATAAGCAGATTTTTTTTAAATCTATGCAACACAACTGCTGCAAAACCAGTGGAGATGATGACTGAATAGAGAAGGTTCAAAGAAGAATAAGTTCCTCTTACCTGCATAGCGCAATGGGGCATCCTTATCCAGGGCTATCAGCGGAGGATCCAGGAGAACTTTGTCGTCGTTTTCTGTTACGATCCCATGATACGTGGTCTCAATCCATGGCTTATGCTTATTAACTGTCAAAAAAGGAAAACAAAAAGATTTACTTTTTTTTTTAAGGCCAATATAGGGCAATTCAATAAATATCACAATACACTACAGGTTACTACAAAGTCTAGTTTTGAGTGGTATATGAAGAAAGTGCAAGGGAGCGCATGCACCAGCAAACAATACTACAAAACAGAAAATACCATCACTTTCATAAAATACACATTTTAAGAAGAAAAAGCAACACAAATTAAACTGAAAAAAAGGAAAATGGGCTGACACCAGATCAGGTGCTTGTTGCTATGGCTGAAACATTTATTTGACATTGGTGAGCATGCAAAAAAGAAATTCCATTTGTTGAATACGCCACTTTTTCATTAATATTTTCAAAGCCACTAGGAGTCCTTTAACCTGGAGCGCAGCAACTGTCTGCCAAACGTCTGAATTAACTTTCCATGGAAGTACAACATTACCTTTGACCGAGTGAAAAGAAAATCTAAGTGCCTGGTGCAGCAAAACAGTCATTAAACAGCAGTTTTCCCATCATTTCAGACTGAACTACAGCTGATTCTTAAGGAGGTGCAGTTGTCAGAATGTGCCAACAATGTTGACAATGTTACATTACTAATACTAGCCACTGCAATAGTTCAAGCTGTCCTGGTTCTGCCCAGTCAAAAAATGACTTCGGTGGTAAAATGTTTAGTGCTGTCTTCTCACAGCCCTGCCAGAGCAGCCAGGGTTTCAAGATTCGAGATTCTTTATATGTCATATAGACAGTTATATAGTACAACATGTAGTAAAATGTCTGTGAGAGTGTAGTGAAAGAGTCTGTGTTCAATACAGTTACAATAAATTAAAGAGAAAATTAAAGGCTAGTACAAAGTAATGAGAAATACTTTCAAATAAACATTAGAAGTGTAAACAGTAAAAACATTTACAAGTGTAAACAACACCTGAAGTGTGCAAATGTCCAGAATAGACTATGTACTGTAACGTTTAGTGCGGTAGTAACTGTTGACGTATTTAGACATAAATTACAGGCGGCGCTTTAGTTACTGTGGGGTAGTGAGGACAGGGTCCTTACTCTGCTAAGTTTGCATGGTCTCATTGTGTCTGGATGGATATTCTTGGAACATGTTTGTCTGTGTGTCTACCCTGTGATGGATTGGTGACTTGTCCGGTGTATTTCTATGCCTTTCACCCGACCCTGCTGAGAGAGCCTCCAGCACACAGCCCCACCCCCCCAACCCTGGTTAGGATAAGCAGCTCAGGTAATGGATGAATGGATGTAAAACTGGTTAATAAGTTTAAAGTACAGCTCATTCTGTCAACATTGCTCATCCTGGGTGACTGACTAGTAAAGCTCATCCATTAGAACGGCTCAGTAAAACATTAAACTAAGTAAATTATGCTTTATGTATTTAAAGTAGTTCAAAATTATGGCCATGCTGAAAACAGATGCATGAAAAAACAGTGATCTGGTGATTTGGTGTTTGTTTAAAGACAGAAACTCTGTCACAAAGTCATTCGTATCTTACTAATTAAAGTAAAACAAATGTCAAACTGTTTTGTTACAACTCTTTCCATTTTCAGGCCAAATTAAGGTTGATTAATCAATTTTGTTCATTAACTGACATGAATGATCGACTACCAAAATTTCCATTCTTTATTTGCAGCCCTACTTGTTGCAATATGTTGTACAGCAGTGGTGGTTGTATACAGAACCACTATAATTTGTCTTTGTCTTTATGATCCATGCACTGAAAGTTTCCACAATGTTCCCTAAAAAGCACATGTGATAGAAATGTATCACCACCCTTAATTCAGTATCTGTTCAGTAATCTTCAGTAACTGGTATCTTCGGAATCCATTTAATTTGTTACTGGAACAAATGTTTTTGAATGACAGTAGTAAGTACTTATAAGCAATAAGTGTGGATGAAAGTTATGAAAACTAATGGTTCCACAGTGTGTCTCCTTCCCCCTTCAGTCCAGGTACAGTGGTTACCATGCCTCTACTTATCCTGAGAACAGTGTGGAACATCTCCAGCCACCTCATTAGTGTTGATAGAGGGCTACGCGCTCTGCTGGAGCTGAAAGCCAGGCAGACAAGCCTGCGCCTTTGGCTTTAGGTTGCAGAAAGTGCTGCCACAACACCGTCAGGACACACACACACACACACACACACACACACACACACACACACAGAGAGAGCACGAAGGGGGAATGTGAAGGGCAGACTGCTCGCTTCCACGGCTAATGGGCATACACACCCAAATGTGAACGCCTCAGCGGCTCCTGAGCGAAATGCAAAGCCCTCACTGTGGCGCGCTCATTGTGCACAGGCAGCACTGACAGCAGGACAGCAGCAGGAAACAGGAGGCTGCTGGGAAACTGGGGGAGCTGTCCACGCCACAGGCCAGCACTTCACTGAATACGGCTCAATCAGAGTCGAAACACTGCCAAAGCTAAAGAATCACAGGGCGGATAGCAACCCGCCTGTCACAGACTATTAAAGGGATTCTTTAAAGGTTCTAGAAAGATTCTTTAAGGGTTCTAGACACAACCACGGCAGCACAGCACTGATTCTTTCCTGGTATATTTAAAGCGGAAAAAAAAAGTTCTCACACAGGGTAGTACAGAGATCGTACTGACTGGGTGATAGCACTAAAAGAACTGACTTCGTTTTTTTAAGGGCACCAAATTGTTCAAAAGCTATTCAGGCCGCTCAAAGCAAAAAAATATTAAAAGATGCACAAGCATATTGGATTCATATTAACATGTTGGGTTTTTTCTGTTTTGTTTTTTTTTTTTTTTAAGCCAGCATTCGGTAGATGTTTAGACGTGACTGATATTTCGCATCAATTTTGTAAATGTTTTGTATTCAGCTAGAACAAAATGATGGTTCTGGGTTGCTGTCCTAAAATTCCTGCATAACATTTACTTGAATGCATTTGTAACCTCTAATTTATTATAATGAATTTGTAAAAAGTAAGTTCCCCCAAAAAACAATTCTAGACAAATGAAGTCAAATTTACATTTCAGAATCTGGCATCAACCTACACTTCCAATAAGAGGGCACACATACATTATCTGCAGTTAACGGCTTTAAGAAAAAACACTGGACTGATGCTTAGATTTGAACAATATCTGAAACTGATATTTGACGACACACTGATTGCACACTGAAAGAGCAACTTTTACAAGACACTGGCTGGGCTACTGCAGTGCAGCTAAAATGTCTGCAGCACAAAAGAGCATAACCTCCAGTCACTCGTCCAAGGTGATGGAATTTATCGCTCTGGAAGACCAGCTGTCCTCTGTTGTGGTGAATATAGGGTTTCCACAAATGTTACATCTTGAGCCACATTACACAGATTATTTGGTTCAGATTCTTCCACCTAAATCGTTGCTTGGTTGTCCACTGTTCATTGCTTGGTTGTAAAATGTCCACAAATATTTCCTCATCTTTGTATTACTTAAAATGTTTCACGGGAATAAAACCATCTGTCACTACAGAAGTAAAGTACGTTTACTTCAGAAGTGAAATATCCAAACATATGTGGAATATTATAATGCCTGCACTATACCCACACTCACAGTGGTTGACAGTACTATGTGTACACCCTGGATGGACCCAAATTTCAATTTACACCTATAACCAAAATAATTTTAATCTTTATGCTTTTTATTATACAAAGCATTGAACCGAACGTTGATGCCTTTGAAAGGCATTATAAGTAAGTACCTGAAATGACTGCAACCTTTCTGCACATGTTGATTTCCGACTCATAAAAGTCTGATTCACACAGTATGTTGAGTAGCGATTTGGCAGGTGCTTTTATTGTCTGTAAGTCAGTTGTGATCTCCCTCATAAATCGTCTTAACGGCAAAGCTCACATGACCTGAGGAGTGCTGCAGCTGGCTGTCTTTGGACAGATTGTGAGACCAGACTACCCAGATAATCCCCTTTAGAGTCCCAGGTTCGTAAAACCTTAAGAGGCGACACACAGTTAAATCACATGCCTAAAGGGCAGACTAGGACAGGATGATACTTTCTGTCAAAACTGTTTGGTCAGAGTGGTCTAATATCAGCTTTAGGCAACGATATCAAGTCTTTCAAGCTTCCACGCTTTACTGAAAAATTAAACAGCAACAACCTAAGAAGTGTAACAAGGGAAAATGCTAAATGAGAGGAAGAACAGAAGGATCAAAAACAATAACATTTGGCAGATGATTAATTCAGTGATGGACATCAAATAGTCTGCACCACTAAATTAATTGTACCTCTGTGGCCAAACAATTGAAACCGAGCAAGGCTTAGCTCATGTGAAAGCAGGGCTGCTGCTCATTAGTTCTGGCAAGCATCTATGTTTCCCAGACTCTGAAACCCCGCTAAGATATAACGTTTTATCCCCTGAAATATTCTACGGTGAGTGAACGTGATAACCACTCAGAACGCTACCATACAGTAATAAAGTGTCAATGCACCTCAACGCTCATAGTCAATTCAGTTACTTCAGCTAATAGCCAAGGCCTGGCTTGCATTGTGTTGGGACGGGCATCCCACCCAACTGGAGAGAGCAAGGCCAATTATTCTCTCCTAGACTTGCAGCCATTGATGGCTGTGATATCCTCCATTTAGGATGTAAGACAGCTGTTAACTCAATTCAAAGGTAGTAAGGCAACTCCAGTCTGAGCCATTATAAGACCACAGGTTCCGACCCAGCTGACCACATCCTGCTGTTGTGAACTCTGTAAGGGTGGCTGACCTCAAGCCGCCCCAGAGGTTGCAGCAAATTAGCTACTTAAGAGTCGCTCTGGGGAACAATGGCAGACAAATAAACACTAGCAGAGGGGTGGGCTGTGGGCTGGGTGGGTAAATGAGACTACTGAAGGAATTCTGATGTGGTCTATAATGTTTGAGGGCAGTGCTGCTCCAGCTCGTGCCAGCAGTGTGGCGAGGCACCCGGCCAGCCAGCCGCGCACACTACCAGCACATGTGGAAATAATTTTCCGTCATATGCTGGACCATTATCATCAAGTGTGCAGATCTGAAGCCACATCAGCCAGCAGTGCACACTCTGATGGCTGATAAAGAAACCACAACAGAAGACACGACAAAATACACAGCTGGCATTATTCTCTGCTCATTAGACAAGCCCACCACAACACAAACTCGAAAAGTGTCTGCCAGTGATAAAATGTGAGCTAGCGAGGCTGTGTAAGCAATGAAGCACTACAAAAAAAAAAAAGCAGACGGCATGGTCTATTCTTTAAGCTTCAGGAAAAAAATCAACAGCAGGTTTTTGTTATTTTCTCAGTTTTATTTATGACTACTCACACATCCAAAGCTGATCTAGAGTCTGTTTAGTCTGCAGAACTAATAATCAGCAGCTGGCTGACCCGGTGTCAGTTCAGATGAACATTCATGTGTTGGACACACACGACAATTTCATACACCGAAGCGCAAGTATAGATATGCAGAGCTTGTTTTTATTAGGCCTGTAAAGGTCTCACACTGCTGCAGATGTAGTAAATATTGCAGTGCCGCTCGGCTTGCTAATATAGGTCGCTGTTATATAAGCAGACAATCTTATGCAGTGCAACACTACAAATGTCAGTCCGGACACTTTGTTCTCAAGCAAAAAGGGACTGTATTGTCAATTTACGTTTACTTTTCTATTTTTCTCCACAGTTGTCAGTTCAGCTCTTGCAGTCCCCTTAAGCCCACTCTGACCCACTAACGGTGACAGTCCCAGAACAAAATGGTTTGCAGTGTCTCAGTTCATAACCAAAATGAACTTGGATCCATCTTTCATGAAAAAAGCTTGAACTGCTTTTCTTCAGATAAATGGGAATGGTAAGATTTCCCCAGATTGCCTTAATGTGAGTTAAATCTACAACATCGCACCACTTACTCCTCATCAAATCTTTATGGAAGTCTGCGGACTGAAATTAGCAGCTAATGATGGAGACAAGAATGGAGACATGCATGGCTTGAAGCAATCTGTGGCTGTGCAGTGGAAAGAGAGCAAATTTAGTGACTGAACCCAGAGGGCTCCCAGATAACCAGGGCAAGGGAGCGAGCAAGTGTGTGTGTGTGTGTGTGTGTGTGTGTGTGTTTGATAGCAGGGGTAAATAAGCCCTGTCTGCCGCAGGGAAGTGAAGGTATCCGGAACAAGCTTGCACATCAGCCAACAGCTAACTGCCAACCTCAGCATTCCAGGCTGCATACTGATGCTAGCAGAGAGAGAAAGGCCCCGTCGCTGCCGTTTCACATTTTCTCCTGCACAGATACACACTCAGGCCCAGCTTCCAATGTTAGCACAGGCCAGAAAGAGAAGTAGGCCGATAGGTCAACGTTCAGTTTATTAATAATCAAACAATCATGCAATTGCTTTAATGATAAATCTCACTTTTTCGAGGTCAAACCGTACAAATGGGCATCATACATGTGCACCACAGATTTAAAACACTTTGCTGGAAAAAGGAAGCCTTTAAAAATGCGAGCTATGGGATGTATCTGTATTAGTCAGGTAGAAAGAACAGAACTGCAAACATGTCACACAAAAAGCCTGTTTTGTCTGTACCAGAACTGAGACATGGCAGTATTGACCTGAGGTTCATTCTGTCTGATGACTGAAATCTGATACTGTTGTTTGAAAATGTTCTAAAACATTCATGACTTTTTATACAGACATGATATCTGCCTGCCATAGCGGCACACGGTCCCTAGCCCCCCATTCCCAAAGCAACTCATGTAATTGTCACCAGGTACAGTCTTTTATCCAGAAGGTAAATTTAAACACGCTTTGAAAAACATTACGTCAAGGCAAATAATGTCACACACACAGATGGGGGGAGCACAAGAGGTTACTACACAAGGCATGTAAAACTGGTCTCCAACTCGTAAACCCAGTGACACCTAATCCTATAACAAGACACTCCTGTTTCATTCACAGACAAGGTCATGGACTAGCAAGATTTTAAGTGGTATCACATATCCTGTATGAGAAGACCCTAAGGCTAAAGGCTAGAATCTAACAGCGATGTGCAAACACAACACAGTCATTAATCACTATACCTACACTGGACTAAGCACCATGTAACCGCCATTAATAAAGCAGATTAATTCAGAGTGGAGAAGAGGTGGGCTTAGTCAAACAGGGTCAAAGACAAGGACTTATATAACAGAACTTATATGAAGGCTTATATCAAACCGTACTAAAATATTCATTTTACATAAAACAACATACAACATATACTGATCATCTGAAAAATATTAGGCATTCTTAATGTTGATATAAGTACCTGAGAAAACTCTACAGCTCCTTTCATCAAACTAAACACTAAAATTCCATGTAGCTCTAAGAAAGTTGGCTTTATTATCTGATGAGAGAAAACATTTCTTTAAGCACCTCTGAGAGACAGTGTGGGCCACAGGGCTGATGTTAAAAGTCTAAACATTTCGGAAGGAAAATAAATGATCATTTTGTGGATAATACAGTTTTATCGCTAAGCAAGTCATTATCCTGTAATTATGGGTGAGGCGGCTCAGGCAGAGCTATCAGCGGTCATAATAAACGGACATAATTACTGTGGCTTGGGCGCAGGAACCCGAGAGACATCTTAACTGTTGCAGCCAAGCATAGAACAATTTCACATGATCTGCTGTTGAACCTGACCGCAGGCAGGACTCACATGGGTGTGAATACTACTTTAAAAAGAACTATGTATTAAAGTGAATGGGTACAATGGCTATGACAGCGGGAAATGTAGTGTATTACACTTTCATGATGCACAGCAGTCAGAGAGGAGAAAAAGCACCAGCAGTGCCACATTTAAGAATACTATCAACTATTAAACTACCAATATAGTGATCTTAACCAGCGTTTAACCTGCTGCACTGCACTAAAGCAAGTTAAACAAGAATAATCATATTTTTATAGCGTAAAATGCAGTTGAGTGGTGCTCCTTATGCACTAAAAATATCCATAACATGCTCAGAAAATAATACTGAGCCATAGTATGACCTTTAGTGTGATACAATGTAAAATAATCATACTGCACATCCCTAACTTTGCCCAATGAAGTAGGATTAAAATGTCAGTCAGCCTGTTCCAACCGGTCTTGGCCCCATAATGAAAGAGACTCACATCACTGCTCATGTGTGCAACTGGAGTGAATGAAACTATGGAGTTTAAGAATTCTATAAAATAGCAAAGATGGGTGATTTTATGTTATGATATGGTTAGTGCAATAAATGACATCATGATTACCTTTGCCATGCGTTTTAAGGGTTCTGTCTATTTAATTACACTTAACAACTTCAAGTTTCTGACGTAGAAAAGGGCTCGAAGTGCTGTAGCCGTTTATGATTTCGTCCTGTTGTCAGAAAATCATGAGCCGATCCCACGAGACCAAGAGAACAGAACTGGTGTTGCTTAGTTGGACCCACTGGTGTATTGCGCCTGATCCAATTTATCAAATCTTGGGGCAAAAAGAACCAAACAAGAATATCACGACATGTAGCATGAAAACATCTTCAAGCATTATTGGGCACGTTGCAATGAATAGATGTCTTCACACAATCATTCATTAAATGTGTTGAAGACGTAAGTATGCAGACTCAGCCGAG
This sequence comes from Alestes dentex, assembly GCA_037576975.1. Taxonomy (NCBI): domain Eukaryota; kingdom Metazoa; phylum Chordata; class Actinopteri; order Characiformes; family Alestidae; genus Alestes; species Alestes dentex. The sequence goes on along the minus strand of JBBIGA010000132.1, from coordinate 26,647,818 downwards.
GTCAAATTTGCACTCTATTTACACCACGAGCCCCATATGAAAACCTCGTTTGTTGACATTTCTATTTAGCCTTGACAGTCTGCATGACAATCCTGTATCTGGCAGCTTTAAATGGCTTGGTTAAGGATCGTTAAGGCCTGCTATTTCCGGTCAGTACAGAGCAGAGACTGTGACGTGAAAATAATCACACCCGTAGTGTGACTTACAACCGCCGCTGCCAATTAACACCAACCCCTCCCTGCTCACACCTCTAGTGCAAAGGGGTGTGAGATCTCACAAAGCACATCCAGCAATCACAACTTCAAAAAACAACAAAAAAAACCCTGGTGAACATCTTGGCATACTTGGCAAACTACCTGTCTCTGCACCTGGATGGCTGTGTAGCCAGACTTCAAACGGGTTTTAACAAAGAATCCCTCTATTCAAGGTCTCATCTTAAATTTGTTACTGTGGCTTGATGTCTTTACTGGCTTGAAATCCTTCCCGTGAGAATAAGTGAAGGACAATAGGGCAAACTAATCCAGCATGACAATAGGCCAACTTGAGCACAAAGCACTCTGGGCAGCTCAGTGACACCACACCTTCAGCAGCCCTTTCGCTGCATCCTATAGACTTGAGGTAAAAACACAAGTGAGCCTAACTACAGGAGGGGAAAACAGCAGATAGAGCTGACTTTCTAAAATTGAAACAACTGGAAAAACCCTGGGCGTCCTACTTGATCACGTCCCAGAAGGTTACGGTCACCACAGTCAAACACAAAACTAAAACAGAAACATTTACCTTCCATTGGAATTTAGAGTCTGCTTTATTGGGCTGTAATTCTTAGTCTGTATAATAAGGCTGCCACAATTACTCAAACTTTTTTAAAATACTTAAGGCATGCATTACAATCCATGTTCTTGATGAACTGGGTTAATAATTACTTCGCAATCTAAGTAAAGTTTTCCCTAAGTCACTATAACGCCATGTTTAGCAGTCTGAGGATTCTCTAAAAGGGGAGGTATTAGAACACGTATCACTTTAAGTATAACGGAGAAAGAAAAAACCCACACCAGCAGGATCTCACAAATGCATATCCCTTTAAAGTTAAAATTTTTAATCAAATGTTTATTAAATAGCACATATACAATTACTCAATTTCTCATCAAAAACAAATGCTAGCTCATTTAATTATGGATATAATCTAGAGTGACCACCTAAAAAAATAAAGGACATGCCTGCCAGACACACCCATTCATTTTTGTGTTTATAAACATGTTCTATGAGTATTCATTTTCAAAATTGTACAGAATAAGTACAATACTGTACAATTAAGTACATTTCAGCAAGTCCATTTGAAAACATATTTTAAGGTGTTTTTTAAAGCATCAAAATGATTTCAAGGCGGTTCAATCACGTGTTCCAGTCCAATGGTCACAGCAGTTTTTCAACAGAAGAATGAATGGCTAACTAATCAGTTTACCTTTTTTTTTGAAAGACAAACAAAACCTATCATGCCAGCAGGGTGATCAAACGTGAGCTGGGACTCGGACTGTCGGGCATCTAAGTGGACAGGCATATCTAAGTGTTTGCATTCAAATGAAAGGGTATCTTAACTGCTGAAGCGATCCACAATCACAGAGCAGCGACTGTTCAGAAGTTTAATTCCCTGTAAGCAAACCCCGGGGCCCCATGCCCAAAAATCTCTCCTTCACACAGAAGGGGTTGTTGGCCACAGCCAGCCAGGCAGGGGGTCCCTATGTACTCAAGGAAACGTCTGTTTGTCCACCACAGCAATCACAACACAGACGACAAGGCAAAGTCGTTTTCATGGAGGGTGGGGGCTGGGGGGGAAGTGGGTGTGTGAATGGGGTTCAAGCTGGGCCTCTCTGAGCGCTACACAAAGAGCCAGTGAGAGTGAAGTCTGGCCCCACAGGAACAGAGCTGCCTACCTGTGGCTGAAGCACATACACGCATCTTTTACCTCCAGGTAATGGCCTCTCTGGTTACCTGTTCCCATGGAGTCGGCGGTTCTGAGAAAGCCAGACACAAACTAGCAAAGGGCCGCGTTTCCCCAGCACACAAAGAGACGTCTCAGTGGAACCGCACAAGCTCTGAGCAAGTACACTGATTTTACTGGAAAGGGAATTCTGACATTATATCAGAACACAACAAAAAGATCATTAGGACCCCATTACTAATGACTTCTCTGTATTTCCCTTCAAACTATGAAAAGACTAACATGAGTATGGACAACATAATCGTACTCCCATTACATCTTCGCATACCGTGATAGTGGTCTAACCAGCCATTCATTAAATGCTCACTTCTGAACCTTTGAGGTTTCATTTACAACTAGTCTGCATATTTTTATCAAAAAACTTACAGAAACTTGATTACAGCTTTTTGTCCTTTTTTTTTTTTAGAATTTAAAAACACCAACATGTGAAAATAAAAAAGAATGAATCAACCAATCAACAGAATAGAAGTATTGAAATAGTTCAAAAATGCTTTGCCTTTTTTATTATCTTCTATTGCAGGTTCAGGATGTTTTTCCTTACCTTGAAATTTTGTTACAAGGTACAAGGTTTCATTTTCTAAAAAGAAAGATCTCGTTTTTGCAGTATCAGTTTTGCCAAGACCAATATCACAATGTCAAATCATGCACTACCATACAAATGTTTGGAATCACTTGACAATAATAACTGTTTATTCAGTAATTGCTTATAATATTTTGGGACCAAAAAATTAGAAACAGAACATTATCTGTCTAAAGTAAGTTCTTGATCATTCGTGATTTGATCACCACTTACATACAAGGCATTCTAAATGTTCATTTTATAAGATTATTCTCCACATTACAGTTTACTGAATCACTATGAAATCATTTACGACATACTATGGACACAAACATTTCTTTCCCTTTTAACGGCTTCCAACAACTCACTGAGCTGGCAAGATGCAGCATCCTAAAAGAATTATGTTACACATGCACCTGCAACAACTTTTTATTACTGAAAAAAGGGATTTCAAGCTTCAAAGGAATTTTGAAAAATAAATTCAAATGTGATCCTTTCATCTCAAGTCATTTCAATATCATAAAATCTGACCTATTCACATCCAAAACATAGAACAGCAAAAGACACCCAATAAGAGTAGCAAAGTCCTTCACAACCAACATCCTTGATGTTTAACATTGAGTTTTGTCCTTAAAAGGTCAAATCTACTGCACGACCAGCTGACCGTGTGAGCCAAGTGCGCAAACTTAATATTCAGCACTGAATGACCTATTCGTGACAGATCACTGACTCAATTCAGCACTCGCTGGACCCAATGAAATTAGAACTGGGCTCCACCCAGACGAAGGTCGATTGTCTCTGGGACTTACACACACACTAACCCAGCAAAGAACGGACAAGGAAACTGGCTTCAAAAACAGAAGATCTGAGCTATGGTGACTAAATTGCTTTAACCATCTATGGAATTCACAATCTGCCTCAGAATGCGGCAAGCAGAAAGCCTGAGTTAATATTCTAGCAACAGTGGACACATTGTGATGTGTTCACTCCCGCACGCGGATGTGAACTGCAGGCCAAGAAACCCTTTGTTCGAGTTCAAATCCTGGGAAAAAAAACCAGGGCAAAAAAACAGGGCAGCAAATAACACACTATAGTTGCAATATGGAGGTACAATATTAAACAGTTAAACATTTATAGAGGAGGAAGAGGTCAATCAAAATGAAACCAGCACTAGTCAAAGGTCATATAGCCTAAAACAATTACACACACTGCATGGTGACAGGTTCTGGATAAAGCAGGACTAAATTAATAATAAATAATAAGTACTAAAACATTACTGCAAAATCTGGCAACAGAAATTTCCATCACACACACACACACACACACACATGCAAACATATACAGGGGTGAGTCTCAAGCCAGACATGATGGTCAATGTATCATTTTTAGAAAAGTGATTTAGTATGATTTCCAGAATGTTATGATATTCTAAAGTATTGTAAGTTATCTTGCCAATGCCAGTCCATGCGCCACATTTGATTAACATTCTCCAAAGCTGCAAACTGACTTCTGTGGACTTAAACTGGAAACAACCCATTGTTCCCCTTCAAGAACAACAATGAGTCCAATATCTTTCCCTTGAGGGCAGGCATGGTTAGCTATTTCAGTCCTGCATCTAGGCAGGGTTCATTCTCCTGACATTGTTTTTTGAGGCCTAATAAAACATTAAAACCATGATGGATGCAGCAGAAACAGAAAGGTACCATTATGGGTGCCCTCATAACCACGTCATGGGTACTTGCTGACATGCTAGCTAGCCTGTGGATTTCATGTTTTGAGTTTGTCCACCAGGCTGTCTGGAAGTGAAGACGTGTCAACCGAGGCTTCCCACTGAGCCAGCCCTGCTGAGACAAGCTGGCTGGGGGCACAAGCTATGAGCACGCAGCTGTGTATCATAAATCCACTCTAATTTGAAATGTTCTGCACTGCTTTAGAAGCATGTGAGAAGCTAAAGAAGATAACCGTAGCTGCTACGAGTGAGACAAATTGGGATAATTCAATTACATTATTATGATGTCTAGTTTTATGTCAAGGGCTGTTTAGTCTTGCAGCAGTAAAATAAAAGTTAACCAGTTTCAAGAGGAAAAGAAAATCTATACAACTTCCCATGTAACTACCATCTTCCACTAACCAGTGGCCATGCTGTAGACGCAGCCCATTCTACTGACCACAGGTTGGACTCATGCTGGATTCTCCAGATCATACTGGGTACCAATAGTCAGCATTTTTTGACTACATGCTTCACAAAAATAAGAGTTTTAGGACAGTGAGTAAAAGCGCATGTGATAGTAGAGCTGTCACTTTCACTTATATCAGTAATAAAGGAATCTGGTAATTATTTTGACAAAACATTTGGCGAACAAACACAATTCTTAACAGCAAACATTTTACTTCATATATGTCATATTTCTAATTGTATAACATACACACAGTCATAAGATTCCTTCTTTTCAGTTATGAACACAAAATCACTTTTAGCTCCCCCTTGTGGAGAACATTCAGGCTGCTGAAAATGTCTTTATAATGACATGTGGACTCTTTTTTTTTTTACATCCAAATTTCAATCGTGTAGCATGCACAATTTAATCAATTATTTTCTTTTTTTGAGTAAGGATTTAAATCAAGTGATCATTAGTTAGTGGGCGTTAGTCCATAATAATATTTTTGTACAAATGATGCGCAGTTATACCAGAATCATCACCAGCAGACTAGCACTATTTTTGCTAAAATAAAATATTCATAAAATAAAATATTAGGGCTGTCATGTTTACTCAATTTAGAGATATTTATTTAAAAGGAAAACATTTTCCTCAAGGAGGAGCTATTAGAACTCAAATGTTCATGACTGCGAGGAGACCCACACCAGCAGGATCCTACAACTTAGTCTATGTCTGAGTTTAAAAGCTGCATGCATATGAAGCAAAATGGAATGTTAAATGTTGTTAGATCCGTTGATTACTAGTATAACTGATCTTAATCGCAATTATGAAATGCCACACCGTACAATTTAGCCACCCAAAGGATTTATCTTTCTAAAAAAAAGATCAGTCATGTAACAGTAAGCTTTATTCAACACCCATTTCTACAAGCGTGTTGACCTACCACTCCCTGCAGCAATACTGCTTCTGAAAGGGCATTAGAAATTCGGATGGAAGGAGGTGTAGATCTTGTAACCTTTACATCGTATAATTCTTGATCCCGTCCCCTGCTCAGCAGAAGTGTGAGAGTAACGATGCTCTTTTTGAGAGTGTGAAAAATTATAAAACCAAGCAGAGCATCAGCTTTTCATTACAACTGAGAAGGGTCTGAATAACACACAAAATGGGTGGCCTTTCGTAGCCACTAAAGATTTGTTTTCGCTATAATACTGACAGAATGAACCACAACAAAACCTGCACGTACAAGAAAAACACCTATTTAAAAAAAATAAATAAATAAACATGGGAGAGCTGGGACGCAGCCCTAGTCTAAGCTGGAGCTTTCACAGACAGATAACAGTTGGAAAGTGAGCAGGTGCGCTGCAGCAAACACCCTTATTCAAACACACAGTCTCTGATAAAGCCATCAAGGGTAGTGGACTCCTGCTTTTACACAGAACCACAAGTGGCAATAAATCACGTTTCCAATGTCTCCCAGCACAGACGCCGAGAAGGCACGAAAAACCAAATAAGGAAGAACAATTATTATCATGACTCGTGAGAGACGGCGCTGATCAATCTCTAGTGGCTGTTCTTCAATGCCTGAACGGAATGGCTGAGTGAAAAAACGGACACATTGTTCCCTCACTGGGGAACATGTAGTCAATAAGATACAACATCGCTGATGTCTAGGGCTGCACAGCATGCACAAAATATTAGTACTGTGCTTAAACTGTTACATATTGCGATGCCTATTCAATACATTAAAGGACCCATATTACCACTTTTCTTGAATTATCTTGAAGGACTGAAGTAAGCAAATATTGGTAAAACATACCAAATGTACATTAACTACTCCACCCATACAGAGTATATATGTGATAACTAAGCTGCAAAAATAACCCCTTTTCAAATCATAGTTTTTGTGATGTCACAAAACCAGGACATTTACATATTACATACATTCATTCATGTTGATGTTTTAGGGACCATTTCAGCCCCAAGCTGCAATATAGGGCAGCCAATCAGTAAAAAGATCATATATCAGGTAAACTCAGTAACACTCACCTGGAGCTGTGATTCGCCACCCAGTCAAAACCACTGATTGGTCAGATGCTCATTTGCATATTACAGTACTCTGCAAAGTCACTAGTGTAGAGAAAATACTGCAATAATGATTAACAGACTATATATATTATGTAGCCCTACTGGTTTCGCACTAAACCCAAACTTACTGTACCTAAAGTTTAATGAAAGTCATTCCCACAAAATCAAAACATTCTTTAATTTCATCACTCACACACATCCTGCATATGTCTATTTGTCACAGGTTTCTACAGTATGGAATGTGTTTACACACATCTGACCTTAAAGTCTACACAGAGGTTTTAGTTTTACCCTTTCAAGCAAAATCAATCTAAAAATAAAAATACAAATAAATACAAAGGACACCAGGTCACATGAAGCATCAAAAAATAAAACAGAGGTATAACAATTAGAGATGATGGAATGATACCACTTTCTGTTCACCAATATATTTAAACCTTGAGCTGACACCCATAAAATATTTATTCTTTATAAAGAATGAAGCTTTAGAATGAACTATATGAGCTAAAACTGAAGCACTTTACTTAAAATCGGCATCTCAGAGTAGGCTACCATGCTACCCATATGCCATCTCTAGTAACAACACGATGTATAGCAGTATCGCAACACACTGTACTGCATCATGGATAGGGTGCTGGTTCATGGCTTGAAAGTCAGACTGCAAAACACAGCTTTTCTTGAGTGTTTCTAGGATACAACTACATGGCCTGAATTGAGACCCCACCATGTGCCATGAGAGGACCACGCAACAATTTGTTAATTATCCAATATGTTGACTGGCGGCCTCTGGTCATGCATTCCCAGCTGCCTCACATGGCAACTACATTATGCTTTGACAATTATTGCCACCCATCACCCCTTTATCCAGTAACTCACAAGTCCTGTGAGAACAGCCCCATTTGAGCCATTTCGATGCTTGGTTTCTTTTCTTTGCATGTTTTCACATGAAGTGGGACATGTAGAGCCAATCTATAACCTTAACAGGATGCTTCGAGGCCTACAATATCATATATCCTAGGGGGACCCACACAAAAATGGCTGCTCAAGCCTGAGCCTAGGTGGTAATGTTTCATAAGCACCTGGCCTCCGCTCTTGCATTCTCCTTCACACACTGAAAGTGAGAAAGGATGGTCTGGAACGTTCCAGGACGAGATGTCTTGATGCAGAAGACCAGGGGAGTAGTCCTTCAAGCCAGTGGTCAGACCACCGTCCTCAGCCATTTCAGTGCACCTGCAGCAATGTCCTTCCAGCGGGACACCACTGCCCTGCCCGAGATCATGACGACCATGCATTTTTAAAATGCCTCTCAAAAGATTGCTCTACATGAGATCTGCAATGCGTATAAGCTTTTTCCTCTCACAGGCTGACACAGCCTTCTCTGACTTTCTTCTTGAGCCCACAATCACGACGACCCCACCTCTCCAGCAGCAAAACATTAGGTTGAGCTGATTTTTTTTGGGGGGGGGGTATAGGGGGCTAGAGTAAGGCATGATTGGTGAGAATTAAGACAACAAACGGCAGAAAACAGCAGAACCGGAGGATGGCTGGAGGGGTGTTGTCCCAGTTGCTCATGACGGTCACCTCTACCAGGCTGAAAAATGACACGTTTAGGTCGTTTTTTTTTCACCTGAGCATCCCGCAGACAGGCTGCTGTGATTGAACCACATTGAGAACGCAGACACACACAGCCGCCCGTTTGAGATTAGTCAGTTTGGTGAGCCGGGGCATCCTTAAAGGGGGCACTACACCTCCCTGAGATGCCCCATAGTGAGAACACACATACGCGCGCACACACCCCAGTTGAAGGGTCGGGGACTGGTGCTGAAAGGAGACGGCAGGAGGAGAGCCCAGGCCGGGGTGAGGAAGATAAATCTCGGTTCTCCGGAGAGAGCTCCTCTTACCTTTAGCCGCCTCTGCGGTGCAGAGCAGAGCCAGCAGCAGCCCGACCGCACACTCGCACACCCGCATCCCAGCTTCTTCTCTAACGCCTAAGGGGCTGACCGGCCGCTGTTCCCTCCCTGTCCGCCCGTAACGATGTTTTTCTTCGCTCGGTGAGGAAAATATCCAGAAGATGATAAGCTCACTCACAGCGCTAGCTCTAAGATGGCTGCCGCCGCCACCGTACTGCTCTCTCTCTCTCTCTCTCCCTGCTCCAATCTCTCGCACCCTCTCTCTCCTCTCTCTGCTCCAATCTCTCTCTCTCCCCCCTCCCGCTCTCTCTCCTCGCTCTGCTCCAATAGCCCTCTCTCTGCTCTGTTCCAATCTCTCTCTCGCTCTCTCTGCTCTGCTCCAGTGTCTCTCTCTCTGCTATAATCGCTCGCTCTCTCTCTCTCTCTCTCTCTC